>NMRA01000270.1:422903-442467 GCA_002633005.1 Phoronis australis
TACTTCACAAAGCCCAGCCCAGACGATTCGTGATGAGCTGCGTGGTCAGTCAACGTAGTAGAAATGCTAGCTACCAGTGCAGATGAATAACTCCGAACAAAATGCTCACTGACCTGTCACTTTCTTAGTAAACAGCGTAAATATAGTATCAAGGTACCTAAACTACACGGTCAACGGACTCATAAACACGGGTCACGGACTCATCGGCTTCCTGGGTCAGCTGACATCTTCATTTTGTCCGTGACCCGTGTTTGGCGGTCCGTTAACCGTGTTTCCTCGTGAATGTGAGTCCGTGTCCCGTGTATTTGGGTGCGTGGATCGTGTTTTTGAGTCCGTTCCCGTGTTTGTGAGTCAGTGGACGGTGTTTGCAGGTCCGTGAGTCGTGTTTATGAGTCCGTTGACCGTGTAGTTAAGGTACCTTGTACATGGTCATCCAAAATTTTCCACTTCTTAGCTCTGCTCCGTTGTTATCACTCATCATCATGATATAACCCCCTGTCCAGACTCTTATTAGGCCATCACCCCCCTCCAGTAAAATTGGCCTTGACTTCTTCCTTTGCTCAGATGTGAAATAATTTGTGATTCTGCAAATGACATGTAGTTGAGACCATGGTCAGCAAATAAAGTGTTGTGGCCAGTCAACTTGTAGAGGTTGGCAATAATTAACTGGTTTCTTATCTTAATTGTCTGAGGAGTGCTATGTTAGGCAATGATATTGCATCATATCAACTTGTTCTATGTGGTCTGTTCTATGTGAATCACTGTGGTGTAAACTTCACTTTAGATGGTATCACTGAGCAACTGTATGCATTGGCTTTATACTGGTCAGCTGTCAGACAGTTCCCTATGCCAGCCTGTACCTATTGTTTGTATTACACTGTCTCCTATTAGCCACTAACCTATTAGATCTCTTGAACATTTAGCTTTGATTTATTCAATCAGTACATGTTGTACCTTAATCTACCCTCATTTCTGCCTGGGACTACACTAGGCCTTTTGTTCTCTGTTGTTCCCTTGTTTACATCTTTGACACTTCTTTTTCATTGGCTATTCCTTCTACACTTCTACCATATGATTGGTTGGTTGTTGGGTATCTTCCAGTAAGGTTTTGATGAGTTTTCACTTTCTCCCAAACTTCTGCCCAAGATACCAGTCCTGTATTATGTCTCAATAGACATTCTCTTATCTCCATCCTTGGAACTGATGGCTGGTTTTACTATCACATGAACACAGGATGCAAGCAGAACTTTCAGGATGTGGTGATGGGGAATTGTGTCCATTTTTTGTGTTGTTTTAGGATTCTTGTGCTGATCAACAGTTTGCGAGACTTTGTGCTTTGATGGTGGATGCAGCTAAGTTCATAGAGTCCAAGCAAAGGTAACGTGTGCTTTGAAATTATGTGTGGTGAAATTTTTCTTCTAACACATTTGTTAACTTGATTTAAAGTTGGAGGTGCCATTTACTGCAAGTTTGCACTTTCAGAAGTGGTGGCCTAAGTTTTGTAGATATTTAAAATAATTGTTAATAGTGATTGTCATTGTTTTTAATATATTTTGGAACATTTCACCACTCAATATTTTGGAACATTTCACCACTCAGTTTATCTGTGACTATATTTATCTAACCTTAAATTGCTGATTTTGTTACAATAGGGGGATAATACCTGTAACTGTGCTAATAAAGCACTGGCAAATGATTTACAGTATTGCTAGACAGTGACCACCATTTCTAGTCAGCTCAGTAGAGACTGTGTAGCGCCTATAGTAGCTTCATATGCTGAAAGCTTTTCAGCGAATTTTGCCTTACACTGACTAAAACATCAAGGTCGTGTTGTTAAAAGTATCTTTTGGGCATAGATAATTCCTTCCAACTCGAACAAATATGCCCGTTATCAAACTTTTTCTTTGAGCAGTCCTTCGTTCAGTTCCCAAAATCGGCAACTGAATATTTTTACACTGCATACGCCAGGGGGTATGAGGTCATACCACCTGCCATATCAAAAGTGGCAACTTGCAAATTTTGAAGTGGATATCAAAAGGTTCCTGAAGTACAATAACATGCATTTTTAATGTAATTTAATTGATGAATAAAGTCTATATCAGAAATCACATCTTTGTTACTTTTTCACATTTTGGTAAAAAAGCGTTTTTCCAATGTTAATTCCTATTGGCTAACGCGCGTCTGACGTCACTGAGGCTGTACCGAGGGTGAAGGCAATAAGATTAATCAAGCTTGTTATGTGTATAGCTCATTGGGTGAATGCCTCTTGGCTACAGAACTATGCGCAATGTTTATAATTCGTCTGCGATCTGGGCTTTCAAAAGTTCATTATACAAGTTTATTGCCGTGAAGAGTTGACCATTAGTGGAACGATGCGGTTCTCGGCACGGGCCAGGTAAGGGCCCCGACAGCGTAGCCTTGCCTTGTGCAAGCAGTATAGTAAATATACAGCGGTCGTTGCACCAACATGGGTAAAATTGATCAAATAAAATCTGACACAAATTTAGTGTCATTAAAAATTACATTCTTCCTTTAGTAAACTAAATTATTGACTGGTGTTGAAAAAATTGGTGTTCTGCCATTCACTCTGCTGCTAAAATTTGGGTGCGCTCTTTAAGGTCAGCTTTCGGCGCCGTCACCTGTTGCCGTATTGGCCAATTTCGTTGCCCGAGTTTTCTTCTTCCAAGCGATCGAACTTTCTTCAAAGTTGTGTACAAGTCATAAAAAATTACTACAGCTGAGTTCATTTCCTTACAAGTTTTTAGTGTTTTAATACTGTGAAACCGAATTTCATAAAAAATTTTGCTCTTGCGAAGCTGTCACCATTTCCCGACAGATGTCGCAAAATTTTAGGAAGTAGCGTGTGTTGATCGTACTATTTTCTTTGTTACAAAATGCTGAGAATTATGAAGTAAAATAACCTTTACTAGATTCTTTATCACTTAAATGGCTCCAGTGGGCAAGGTGAGTGTCGATTGACATCTAGATATTTGCTCGCTGATGAGGTGTCGAGCAGAACTATCCAATTTTGGAGTCCAATGGAGCTCAACACACAGTGCTACTGGTACCTAGTTGTATTTTGAAGATAGTCTTCATAGAGCTTGCTGGCTGGCTCTTGCAATGAATCAAAGTCAGGAAAGATAAACAAAAGAGGTTGTTACTATGCACATGTTGGTCTGTCTGAATGACCTATATCTCTTTGTGCTGTACAGCCTCAGTTACGTCACGAAAAACGGCGCTCGCAGTGGGGCTTTACGAAACTAATAAATTTTTACTTTTCAAAGTAAAAAAGAAAAATACTGTGCACCAGTTAGGAATATGTGGATGCCAGTAACCAACTTTTATACTTTCAAAATTCATATTATAATGCTGAAACATGTAGTTCAGGCCTCTTTTAAGCCCGACTAGTAGGCTGTGCCTATTTTGTGACTCTCTTGCTTCTTTCTATAGTCAGACTCCTGTTATAGTAATGTTTTGTCTTTAGGTCACCAGCGTCTATTGTGATGTCATCGTCCACGACAACCAAGAACTGGAGTGTATGTAAACAGTTCTGTGTCAGTATGTGGGAAAGTGGAGGTAAGTGGAGTCTTGTTGAAACTGTGTATGGCAAACAGTGAAATATCAACAAGTGGGTTGTTCACGGTGATTGTGATGTTCTTGAAGATTCAAACGACAAAGTGCTGATTTTCAACTAGAGTGTAATTCACTTGACACTGTAAAAATTAAGATACTTCAAAATTTCCTAAATAACTACCAGATTTTATTTAGCAGGAAAAAAGTGCCACAGTCTTGTATATTTATTATTCCATTGTTGAAACTGATAATTTCATGTTGAAATTGAGAGTGTTTCTTGCATGTTATCCAGCTTCCAGTCATTGCCTCCCCTAGCTAGGGGCAGGGTTCTCAGGGACAGCTAGGGGCAGGGTTCTCAGGGACAGCTGGTGCAGTGTTCACAGATCCAACTGCCTATGTGACCTTAATAAGGGAGAACTTACAGACAAGTCTGTGTTTAGCAAGATATATTCAAACCCATAGATTTTAACTGTAAAACTTCATATTGCCTGAAATTTCATTTCTTTTTTTACGTAGCTTCTATTAATTTGGTCACGTGACCATGATTTTTTTAGTAAATTTAGGAAAAAGAGAGGGACACTGATAAGAAAACAGCCGCATCAATAACTTCGCCAACTTTTATTTTGTTTTAATGGTCAGGGTGATATTTCAAAGTCGTTGTTGTTGTTTTTTAACTATTTCGTGTTAGCTTTTTTCAACGTTTTAGTTCTTTTTATGAAAATAGTTAAATGCAACCTTTTGACAGCCTGGTACAAAAGTGGAACATTTTAAAAACAATTCCTATGCAGCGGTCTGGAGAATGGTGCACAAGCATGGTGTAGGAATGTGTCGTATGAACCGTATCTGAGATACGATGTTGGAAATAAGCCAACTTTTTATGGTGCTGCTTAACCTTAAAACGATGGACTGACCTGTATATTTTAGAAGAGGTACAACCTGAATGTGCAGATGGTGATGGTGTGCTGTCAAGACTGGAGCTAAAGGTTGAACCCAGACAAAACAACAAGTTGGCGCTAGTGTATAGAGTAACTGACAAGACGATCTTCCTGGACAGAGTCGAGCAAGCGGTCACGTGAGATTAGTTACCAGTTGTGGGTTGCATGAAACTTGGTAAAATGTTTCGAATGTTGCGTGGCACCACAAGCGTTGTTAGGCAACGGTTTTGTGAGTTGCGTTAGTGCGATTTCATTGTTATCCAGTGTAATCCACTTTTACGCAAGAGAAGCCAGCTTCTGCATATACCGTGTCATTAGGATGTGCTGTTGTATAGTGTGGTAAGATGCCAGTATGGAGAAAACGAGCGTTAACACTGATAGCGATGACCCACGTCTGCTATATCAGTCGTCGGTGTTTTAAACCACACAACTTCTTATAAACCCAAACCATTGGTTCTTAGGACTTCTATTTTGGACTTGATTTTGATTGGTTAATATTGTTGGTCCCACCTGATACTGATGAGGTCATCTTATTAACTCGCAAGGTTACACTCAGGCCATGCTTATTCTGTTGGTTGTTTCTTTTACTCCCAGCTGTCACTGTATACATCTGCAATTTCTGTGTGAGTTGTAGAACACTTTGAACTATACAGCTGGGCCGTGGAGTGCAGTCCACATGTATCCTCAGAATGACCATGGTTTGGGGTCTTGTTGGGTGAACGTTTGCGTTCATTTTGTCTGAAATGGGTTTTATCAGCTTGACATTCCATTGGAATAGGAAATAATCTCTTACTTAGAGACGATTCAGGTTAGATGCAGACATTTCGACCTGGTCTGCCAAGCCTTTTTGGATGAATGTATGTTGCAAGACCACACTGCTTGGTGAATACTGACATCTTGTCATTACTTTGGCAAGATATCTTTGATAACTTTGAGGGATTGAGTGGCAGTATAAAGAAGCATAACTTTCACCACTTATGATACCTGGGATATTTTTTATTTTATACACCCATAACATGCATTCTTGGGTGAATTAAATCAGCATGCTGTCCCTTGTTCGTCCAATGTCACTTTTACAGTTCAGCTTTGCAAATTCAAACTTGTAAAATACTTAAGTTTCCAGTCTGTTAAGAAAATAGTGAAGAAAAATAGATTCAAACCTAAGTCGCTAACTTGTAATAGAGTAATGTGCTTTGGGATGTTGAGTTGGGGGTTACTGCCCTGGTTGGCTGTGAATGATTGATGTGACTACTCAGGCTCTGTGTTGGGAAACCAGCATTTCTTTTAAGATGTTAATAGCCAGATAAACGTGGGTGATAAACAGTGACCCAAATCGCAGCAACTCCGGTTGTTTTGTTCATTATCGTAATTGTCGTCATGACCATTAACACATTGCGCTAAAAATACTGTGAGGGTGTGCGTGGATGTGTGTGTGTTCTTCAAAGTTTACTCAACATAATATTTGGTAAATGTGACTTAACAATAATTGACGTTGGCTAAAGAGTAATATCACCGCGACTGCAGGTACAGCATTAAAAAGCTAATTCAGACAGTTGTTATCTTTTCAAAGCCACAACAGTTGAGGATTATGTATCCTCATAAACGATGTAGTGCAAAAAATCCGATTTCGATTACAAGAAAAAAGTAATGTCACCGACTCTATGCACATCATTCAAAAGCTATCTTAGACAATTTTTAACTTTGACTGTATGCACATCACAAAAGTGACGTATTTAGACTCTTAGTCAACATACTGCCGCACTATTTTTGTGAGCATTTTTTACACTCAGTCTATTTTAACCCTTGGAGCCACATTTGTTATGTGTACAGCATCTGTAAGACATTTTGTGGGGGGGCAAGAATGGAAGTGAACGTAAAAACGCAAATCAGAAATTTGCCAACAAAGTTTAGACTAAGAAACATCATGACTGTCCATCCAATATCAAGTCGTATTTTCATTTCAGAGTTTTGAAACTTGCTTACTGAGCCTATCTAAACATTATGATGTTAACACAAAAAAACTAAAACTGTCCAGCTCCATAAGTTACCCCCTCCGTTGCAGAATGACGGGCTCGCTCTTTGCAATGCACGTTCTCTGTAGCCTCTCGTCTTGTGTGTGCTTTGTCGCTGCTTTTTCTGCTACCTGAACAGACTCTCAACTCTTTCAACATATGTCTCAGCACATTTCCCACCAATAACATCAAGTTCCAGCAAGACATCTAACAGAGCAGAGGAACCCTTGTTGTATCTCTGAACACAAATGGCTACTGCTGTGTAAACTGCGCATTAATGCCCACTTCTCCTTCGGACATGTCCGCCACAGAACTGAATGAAAAGCTTCATTTGAGTTTGATGTCTTCCCATTCAGACATCTCTTTAGTAACTGTGGGTCACCCAGTCTCTTGTAGAGAGGCACCATAGCAAGGCAGATGTCCCTGGGGAGAGGATGGGAATGAGAGGGAGGGGCTACACCTTCAGCTTTGGCTCGCTGCTAAAAGCACCACGACTCCTTGTGGTTAGCGTAAATGATGGAGGTCATTGTCTGTGCTCAGTGTATGAAAGAAATAGGCCCACAGCCTACTCCATTGCATCTATATTTCCTGCATTGTCTTTTACTGCACAGCCATAGTAATTGGTGAGCTTCTTTATTCTCTGCTCTGTAGTTTCCCTCTGCCACCTGTCAGCTGTTTTTGAGCTGTCCTTTGCTCCATCAGTATTCTCAACTCTATCCCCATACGCTTGGCTACATGGTTAGTGCATAACGTTTTATTCCGAGAAGGGATATTGCAACCCCATCCCTGTAAACTAGCATCGGTGTAGAACACACAGTCAGGGTCACCGAGGTACACTGGAGCAAAGCAGTGAACAACATTAGTGGTTCACCAAGATAGATCTTGATAAGCAAGTTGACTAAGGACATGAAACTCTCAAAGTTATGGCCGGGTTGCTGCAGAGCAACGTTCTTGTCTATTTCTAGCTGCTTTGTAAACAGTTGCGCATAGCGATTGCCAGGTTGGGTTGCCAGTAATGTACCCACTAACTTTGCAACGTCCCGTACGGAGACACGATTCATACCTAAAAAATCATTAAGTGGAGAGATAATCTTCTCGGCTTTGGAGGATTGTTCTCGAGTCAATATGGAACCCTAAAGAGTCTATTTCCTGAGAAGGTGTCGAAACACTCTTAGTCTTACTGAGTGTGAAACAAAGATCTTGTAGTAATGTTGCTGTCAGTACCCCATCATTTTCACTCTTGCCAGGGTCAGAATTCACAATTAAGGTGTCATCTATGTAGGCCGTTATAGTGACATGAATGCGGCGAAGTTCCGCCAGGGGCACCTTAAGCAACTTAGTGAAGATACGCGGTCCTGAACTTAAACCATTCGGCAAAGCCGTAAATTGGTAAAGCGCGTTATCATGCCTGAATCGCAAGTATTTCCAGTGATGTTTGGCTATTGGGATGCTATAATAAGCGTCGGACAAATCTAAGCTGATTAAGTAACAATCCTGCGTCACTAAGCGAAGTGCCGATTCAAAGGTATCCATTTTGAAATGATGATAAGTAACATGGTGTTTAAGGTCTTCAAATTAAGAATAAACCGAAACTCATTTGCAACTTTCTTAGGTCGGAGAAAAACGGGAGTCATAAATTGTCCAGGAGAGTGAGGACAGCATTCAATGACTTGTTTAGCCAGCATGGATTGAATTTCCCTACGCAGGAACTGTTGCTCAAGTGGCGAAAATTTTGCTTTGATACCTGGTTGTGTTTGGGTAGGAAGCAGGTCAAATTCAATTTCATAGCCGGTGACAATGGCCAGTATGCGAGGATCCTTAGTAATTTGACGCCACTTAGGGACACAGTAATTAACCCCTCTGGCCAAGGAGGTCTCAAGGTCAGAGAGGATATTTTACTTACGGAGGATGAGTCTATTTCCGGTTGGCAGTCGGTCTGGTGGCTGTGTTTGGCTTCCATGACGGTTGCTGTTTGTGTGTGTACTGTTGGCCTGTCAAGAGACAATGCAAGAGCATTAGTAGCAGATTGACAAACGTGTCCACTACAAGCTGCATCCCGCATAAAATTCGGTGCATTCGACAGTACAAAGTAATGCTTACCTAAGAAGGGGCGATAGCCGTGTTGTGTCTGGCGCTGATAGGCCCATCTGTAGGAGGCAGGGTAGGGCGACGGCCGGCGTGTCGTGTGTCTCGCAGTAATGGGAGACCGGGCCAGATTAAGGGCCTGAGAGGCCTGCTTACACTTCTCCCCCAACTGGTCTCCAAACAGGAGCTTGTCGGAGGTACTGGCCCTGTTGAGCGCCGAATGGTACTTGGAGTTAAGATTTGGTTTGATAATGTCCCGTCGAGTAGAATTAATCTTTGCACTAGCATACCCCAGGAGACCTAGCGCGTCCACAGTATTATCCACCAAGTCCTTGGCATTTAGGTGTTTGGGAGCTGTGGTTATCAGGGTGTCAACGAGTTTAGTCTGGGGAATGGCCGCCCTGGCTATTGCCAATAGCGGAGTTGCAACGCCGCCATATTGGAAATGGGTCAGAATGTTGCATTGTGGTTACAATGGTAAACTTCAGTAAACAAGTATGTTGGCAACCGTGCGGGCGAACGGGCTACGGGGAGGTTATACGTGTTGTGTGCCTGGCATGCTATAATACCAGTTAGCGAAATAAAAAAATTAGTTACTACCTGTTTCCCAAGGATCAAGAACTGCGTTAAACATGGGTCAGAGACATCGGTAGAGCTGGTAGCAAAGGCCGACTTCGTGAATTCTTTCCGACTTCGTAGCATAAAGTGTGCAGCGCTCATTTTGAGGGCGGCAAGAAAACGTATCTTAGAAACTGCCCAACAATATCTCCCTTCAAAGAAACAGTAACAAATACTCCACGGCGGTTGGTAGTNTTAGGTCGGAGAAAACGGGAGACATAAATTGTCCAGGAGAGTGAGGACAGCATTCAATGACTTGTTTAGCCAGCATGGATTGAATTTCCCTACGCAAGAACTGTTGCTCAAGTGGCGAAAATTTTGCATTGATACCTGGTTGTGTTTGGGTAGGAAGCAGGTCAAATTCAATTTCATAGCCGGTGACAATGGCCAGTATGCGAGGATCCTTAGTAATTTGACGCCACTTAGGGACACAGTAATTAACCCCTCTGGCCAAGGAGGTCTCAAGGTCAGAGAGGACCATGGATATTTTACTTACGGAGGATGAGTCTATTTCCGGTTGGCAGTCGGTCTGGTGGCTGTGTTTGGCTTCCATGACGGTTGCTGTTTGTGTGTGTACTGTTGGCCTGTCAAGAGATAATGCAAGAGTATTAGTAGCAGATTGACAAACGTGTCCACTACAAGCTGCATCCCGCATAAAATTCGGTGCATTCGACAGTACAAAGTAATGCTTACCTAAAAAGGGGCGATAACCATGTTGTGTCTGGCGCTGATAGGCCCATCTGTAGGAGGCAGGGTAGGGCGACGGCCGGCGTGTCGTGTGTCTCGCAGTAATGGGAGACGGGCCAGATTAAGGGCCTGAGAGGCCTGCTTACACTTCTCCCCCAACTGGTCTCCAAACAGGAGCTTGTCGGAGGTACTGGCCCTGTTGAGCGCCGAATGGTACTTTGGAGTTAAGATTTGGTTTGATAATGTCCTGTCGAGTAGAATTAATCCTTGCGCTAGCATACCCCAGGAGACCTAGCGCGTCCACAGTATTATCCACCAAGTCCTTGGCATTTAGGTGTTTGGGAGCTGTGGTTATCAGGGTGTCAACGAGTTTAGTCTGGGGAATGGCCGCCCTGGCTATTGCCAATTGTGCAGACTTCAACTGGCCCTCTTTGAATTTCAGTTTTGTGGTTTTGCACTACGTCTGCGATTTCCTCGTTCAATTCAGTCTTGTGGACTGTGATGTTGTCGGGCCGGGGATGTTTATCATGCGCCTACTTTATGTCGAAGGACTTATCACGCTCCCACAGGGAGTTGACGAGGGACGCAACAGCGTCCGATACTGGTGGCGCTTGTTCCTCGGATTGGTCCGCCAAATGGGAAGCCAGCAACCCGACAAACGGCGGCTCAGAACTGTGGGGGAGAGGCGCTCCAGAAAGTGGCAGGTCCGGCGAGGTGAGAAGGAGGACATGTGCAGTGTCAACTTACCATATTTGAAGGCAAGTACCCCATCCCGTTTAACTCAGGGCTTTTAATCACCTGGGCCTGTGCACAAGATCCCGAGAGATGCGCACCCATCCTCCAGGAGGGTACCCTTTGTGTACTGAAATCTCGTGATTTCAAATGCCACTTGTGTTCTTGTTAAATATCTTTGTCAATTCCCTTTTGGTCTGAGGTTTCTTGTAACAACCCAACAAAACGCAATTTAACTTGATGAAAGGTAGACATTAAATATCAACAGGACGCAACAGCTTAGAAAAATTTTATCCCTAATAGGATCGACAACCAAATATCCCGACGAAGCCAAGCTGAAGGAAACTTCAGCTTAAAGGTGTTCGTGCTTTTCTTTAACAACAGTTATCCAAGTGTAACTCGAGTACATTGACTTTTTGGGGTGCGTGTATTCGAATGAAACATACTATTGCATCAAGGTGTATGCAGTGTTATCAAACATACAATTATGAAACTGCATTTGACATTTTACATTTAATGCTTAGAGAAATCTCTTACTGAAGCCACACCAAGGAGTGGACGCTCTTGCACCCGCAGTGCACGTGTGCAGCCTCGCATTGTTCGGTGGGATTCACGCTCAGGCAGTATTGGTGTAACCACATCCCACAGTCGTCACATTGGATCCAATCCCGCTAGGTGCAGTTCTGGCAGTGACCAAGCGACTGGGCTTAGCAGCTGTTTTTGCGAGTGTTTCTTCCGCGTGACATACAAGGTACTATGTGACATAGCCTGCAAAATACATTGATGATTGAATGCACTTGGGTGCTCACATGTTATACATGGTTTATATTCTTCCGTGATTTCACTGGCTTCAAATTGTTTGTAATGTTACATAAACTTTGTCGCCATTCACACTCACTCCCCTGTTCCCCAAAGTTACGGACAATTATTACTTCATCCAAACACTTACTAGAGCGGGTGTGACCTAACAGGTACAAGGAGCCCTAACGATTATGAAATTTTGTTGCTACCTGATAACTGTAGAGTCAAGCTGTTTGTCACTCCGTATTATCTTTCTCCACAGTTGTGGACAATACCAGTGTGATAGCCATTGTGCATTTTTGATATGAAATTAACTTAACGGAAGATTATTTAGAACGTTGGGAATCCTCACATCCACAGCGACACAGCGTTTTATTTATTAAATGTGACCTTTTCCCCTGCACCTTGAAAGAATTGTAGGCATATTGGATGTTTATGCCTACAAAATTACTTTTTGCGACAATCCAAACTTAATTCAAATAGCAAGGAATAATATCTCATTGTAATTAACAATATCTCAATGGCAATTTCAAGAAGCAACCATTACCACTCCGTTGGGCACATGTATATCTTTAGGGTGGATAATATGGAACTGTACCCGGATGAAAGAGTCAACATTTCATTTAACGCATTTTATTTAACACTACAACTAATATCATACAACAAATTGCTGGTAGTTTAGTTATCCTCTACGACAGTCATTTCTGTAATCAAACCTCTTTTTATGGTAGCGATAATGGCGAATGGATAATTTGGCATCTCTTTCGGCTTTCGACATTCGCTGTCAATCTTAAAAATACTGTGATCCGTTGAGATAATGGTGCTGCAAACGATATGTTTTAGAAACAGTAAATCTGACGATATTTTCAATAAATTCTTTCATTATTCAAAGTGAATAACTGTCACTTTAGCATCCCCACCGGTTTGTGCGTTCCATGCCTCTATAAAGTCGCAAAGCAAAGCAGTCCAAGTACCTGAGTGGCAGCTCCCCAGTCTTGAGTGTCTCCTCTCGGAGTACTCTATGAACAAGGCTTTACCTTGACATGGAGCCAGTTTCAATGGTACTCATAATGTCGTCTGTTGTACTTTCGTAGCAACAACTTGTTGCTTCATCTCTTTCTTGATATTTATCAAGTACCTTTAGGAATGTGTTACCACAAGAGAATAGGTTACACTGGTTATTGCTTTTCCATTTTTAACACTTAAAATCTTGCTCCAAAATTTCTAATCCAATGACCCAGTTTAGGTAAAGAATGGACGTTGATACACTGGGCACGGGCTAACTTGTACAAAAAACAGGTATTGGAATGACCAACGAAAAAAAGGAAAAATCTCCCAGATGATGTTTCGTTCCACAAATATATACGTTTGTATGATAGATATAGGTTTAACAACCCCCTCACCTATAAAATTTGGCACCTTTTAACTAAACATTCGTAGTGCGCTATGTCGCCTCGTTTACCGTGCTAACATGCGAAAATAGATTTTTTTCTTAACTGTGTGAAAAAATCTCATATTACTCAGTGTGACTTCATTAAATTTATGTGTGCATCATTAATCACAGGCACTGCATGCACTGTTATGCGACACTTTTAGTTTTGCAGTTAGCTTATGTGTGACAAAATCCAAAAACCTGGAGCAGTTTAATGTAGGCTGTGCATTGATGCTTTTGCTGTCCCTGCTCATAAGCTAAAGTGAACAGTTCATTTTAAGCAGTTGCTGACTTCGACATTTGCTACATTCCTCCCTTCCCTAAAGAAAAGGAGTGGAGCCCTTATAGCAAATGGCGGACGTCATTCCAAACATCTAAACATAAACCCTTGACTAAGATAACAGTGACAAGACCTTAAACCCTATAACTAACATGATGAGGAGTGACCTTGTAAAGTAAGAATTACTGGTTAAAATTTAATCCAACTATTCCCCCCCACCAAAAAAAAACAAATACTAATGAGACACACAGTCATAGCATATATCCACTATAGTAGTCGAACATGACTAAAAAATAAAAAAAGAAAAATATGCTCCACTAATACCAGTACCAGGGAGCATAGAATTTCTGGACTATGCTATGACAACACTCTGATTGTTGGTGATGACCTGGCGCGAGAATATATACAAAAAACTGAACAAAGAAATGCATACTGGCCATAAAATGAGTATTCATTATACTTTAGTAGTGATGCACTGAGATATAAAATGATATAGTCTTTCATAACATATATAGACTATATAGAAAACTTAACTTAATATACAAAAATAAACTATATAGTAACAACTAATACATAATACTATAGAAAGTAGTCTTGAATATTTAAATAGACTATATATATATATAGTATGAAAACATAACTTGTAACAAAAATATACTATATAGTTTTAACGAATAAACACTACTATATAAAAATGGACCAGTACGCTACTTAACTTCTTATATTACTTAATACGGACATCACAATTCTCCTAGTACCAAGGGTAAGTCACAAACCCAGAGACCGTAGTCAGACTCAGAGTTTATAATAACGGGCAGTTACCCAAGGGACTAGAAGAAAACCTGGGGCATAGGTTATGACCCTGGCACACCAGGATGCTAAATCACTTCTAACAATTTGTTAGAGATGGTAAAGCCGCCTGGCATTCCTGGTGGAAACAGCCAGGATGTCACGAAGCGGACGACGAGAACGCTGCGCCACCTCCATAGCTACTTCCCCCAGGTATTGGGGCTTGCCCAATGGCGAGGTGCGGTGAATCAGATTCCAGGAGGAGTCGATTCATGGGAACCTCTTGTAACCCCTTATTTTGGAACTTTAGAAACTGCCGCACATGACCGGCGAAGCCGAAATGGCAGTTTCTAAAGAACCCCGTCCACCGGAGTACATCCTCGGGCGCACCTCCAAAACAATGGAGATGCAAACCCAAGTCTGCATCACAGTGGCGCTTCAGGAGATCAAAGACAAAGTCTTGTCCCTCCAAGAAGCGTGGATTGTCGGGGGAACCACGAAGGTGGAACACCACGACTTTGTTTTTTGAAGCTGGGGGAGCTGGCCGGAACCTCTGCAAAGATCCGCACCATCTCCTCCAAAGCGTCTTTTTGGATGGCCAAGTCTTCCCGGGCCTCCAGACTGACCTCGCCTACGCCAGCTACAAAGGGCTCCTTCAGTAGCTGGGGGAGACACTCTAGAACACCGGGATTCGTTGTTCCAACCAGTTTGGGGTGGATGCCCACCACAGCCTTCCAGCCATGTGGGAAACGGGAAGCCTCAACGTACTTCCAGTTTTCCACATCGCAGAAAACTGCAATCCCACCAACCAACCGTACAGGTTTTTGAGGAACCCGTGGCAGCTGGGTGCTGAGCATCTGGTCGATCGTCAGCATCCTGGTCTCAGTGATATGACGCTGAGCCCAGGATGCCGACAAGCGATCCAGATGGAAGTGGGCATCTATAGCCAAATCAGGAGGTGGTCCTGATTTAGCTTTAGACGCGGACGGCGAAGCCCCCGATGAAGGTCGACCCTTTAGGGGCCTGCCAGGTGGCTGGCGGGCTTTTGTCACACACGACATCCGAGGGTACGAACCAGCATCCCGCACCCTTTGTGGAGGAGTGATCTTCTGCCTCCAGTGAAGCAGACGGCCAGCCTGATGGTTTAGGGTGTTACCAGAAGACGCCTCCTGAATATTAATAGTGTCCATAGGGGCATCTACAAATTCAGGAGGTGAATCCTTCAAAACGGCAGGGTTGTGGGGCACCTTTGACCCCCTGAAATGGGATCCGGAACCAGGGTGTGCACAAAATCTAATGACTCAGAATTAGTAACAACCTGGGTACTAGATACCGCTTTACCACTCAACTCAGACTTATCTATCAAATTAACCGGAACTAACACTGGGGTATTAATCACATCAGTATCAGTAATGGGTAATTCAATCGGACCATTCTGAGTGAGCACAGAACTTTGGGAGGCTGGACACTTCATATCACCAAGGGAATTCTGAGCACAAGGAATATCAGTAGACATGTCAACCAAATCATGAACTACATCATAAGATCTAGCCAAGACAGGTCGACCTCTCCCCCGACACTCATCGTGCACAGAAATACCTCGAGAAGAAGTGGACAAACTCCCTGCCCTAAAACAGTCTAACAGATTAGTCGATAGGCGTTTGATGTTTTTATTTAATGAACCTAATAGACCATCTGTGGGACTGAATTTCTTACTTGGGCGGTCTGAGGATACCCTACTATTGGTATCACGAGATTGGTCTGGAGTTAGACCTGATCGTCCATCCCCAACTCGTTTAAATCATCAGACTTATCCCCAAAGGATGTACGACAAATTCTAGCAGACTGCGGGCTACGGCACGCAGACTGGTTGTGACCAAACTTACCACACTTAAAACACAATACTGAAGGTCTCTGTGGGGAAGTTTGGGGGGACCTAGATAGTGGAGGGGATCTAACTGGTTTTGGATTAGAATCCAACAATTTTAATACCCTCGACAAATCTGAGGTAATGCCCCTAAAATTCGAATTCATAGTCTGGGACATACTCTTAAGTTCTCGATGTATCAGGGCATTGTCTTCTTTAAGACCTCCTATTTCCGAGTTGACCTTAGCCATCTGAGACTCTAAAGCATGCAGCCTAGACTCAACCGCAGAGTTTGAAGCAGAGGATGCTATTGGACCGAATTTAAGTGCAGGTTTTTTGTGCTGCGAAAGCAGGTTGACAGAAGCTTCGTCATTGCGCGATGGTGAGCCCTCGAACCAAACAGACCGACGGTTTTGATTTGCCATCAATTGCTGGGTCGTTGCGAACCATGCAGCTTTAGACTCTGCCTCAGCTAGGGACACGGGATGAGTTCATCACCTGCGTACCTACAACCTTATCCCGTAACTCAAGGGAGAAACGGAATACAAGATCTACTGTTTCTTGCTCCGAAGGGTTCGGGAAGGCTTTTAAAAACAACCTGTTTAACCTACACGCCCAGTTCTCAATAGATTCCCCCGGCTTCTGCTTGGCGTATTGGAATTCAAGGCGTAGGACCTGGGTGCAGTCGGTCGAAGAAAAATGTTCTGGCGTGTGCAACCACGTCATCGAAACCAGAATCTGGGTTCGTTCTCATGAAGTTAAGGAAGAAATGCAAAGCCACATTGTCCAAACACATTCCTAACTCCGAGACGCACTTGTCTTTGGACCATAAGTTGTCCTTGGCTAAGCGCTGAAATTTCCAAAAAAAGTCGTCCCACTTGCCTTTTTCCCCTTGAAAAACTAGCTTAGACGGGGCATTTGGCCTTAAACTATAGGGACGGGTGTGGGTAGACGGTAACCGTTCGGCTACCAGAACTCGGGGCAGGCACAGACGAAGAAGAATCCTGCTTAGTGGAGTACTTCCATCTTATTGTAACAGGGGATTTGTTTAACCTGTCACAGGCCTGGGCAATGCCACTTAAGTCCTGGGGCAAACGGGTACGTACAGGACTACCCAGAGGAGAGGAATCTCGGGACTGAACATCATCATACTGGGTGAAATCAATGCCAGAAATAGCACTCCTCGTCAACCTCCATCCGGAATGGATGTGGTTAATATTTTCTGGGGTTATCGGCTGAGTTTGCCGAAAAGCCAGAATGGATTGGGCAATATCTTCTGTCATGCCCGAGAGCTTGAATAACTCTTGGGAAAGACAGAAGTTTACCGGAATCCTGTCTTGGAAAGACATCCTAAACACACGGGGCTTCGTCTTAGGAAAACCACGTGGTCACGTGACCTATTCTATAATTTTTAGAAAGGTTCAAAACTCTAACTAAAATACAAAATAATAAATACAAACCATACTATATACAATTATACCAATAATAAATACCTATTTACATAAACCTACAATTCCTACACTAAACTAATACCAAACGCTTGAAATTCTGGTAAACCTGAACTCGGGCACTGCAAAAGCAGTGACGCACGTGGCTGTCAAAATGGGTACGAGAAAACAAGTTATGAAAAGTTATTTCCCTCTTCCACCGAAAGACATGCACGCCGCTCCAACACTGGGAAATAGGTGCCGACTGCGCCAAATGTTGTAATAAAGGGGTCGGCTGGCCAAGCAGACACACGAGTTTGGCCTATTAACGCGGTGCCAGAGAAAAGTCCGGAGTATACTCACATTACGTCCGTACAGGAAGGCAGCGAACTCCAGAAGGCCCAGATGATCTTGTCACGTGGTCTTGAAGGGTGACTGGTCACGTGATAGAAGGGTGAACTCGGCTGGGCTCTTCTGGCGTTAGATGTCGCACCAGGCCTAGACCAACATTGTTAACAAAAGGACATCACAACATAGAGACGCCACAGCCGAGACTGACGTCGACATTTGCTACACTGTCAACAGACTTGCAGACAACAACAGTGTCATACGTAACTAGTCCAATCTGGATGTCTTCGCACATGGTTTTGCAAGCCGTGGCAGTCAGAGCAAATACTTATGCTTGGGGGAAAAATGGCTCCTAAGTCCTTAATACGGGCGTAATCCACGCCAAAGTCATCGCCCCACTGGACAACGCAGTGTGCTTTTTCAACCACAATGGTCAAATCCTTGTTTTGCCATACCTCACATAAGAACATGCTCATGACCGAGTCATGCAGAATGTCTACAGGGTGACCTAACACAAAAGATGGACTCATCAGCTTTAACTTTTCACCCATACCTTTCCCTACGCGCACGCACAAGTCTCCCAGCCTTTGCTCCTGTTCCTCAATGATAGCAGTCAAGGGACTCAACAGGATGACACAACAATTGCCACGTCCAGTCTCGTCAAGATAGTGTGGCAAACATTCAAAGATTTATTACTTGCCGTAGTCTGTTGGCAATACAGCTTAAGTGTCCTTGGCTACAGATATCAAACTCTGAAACTGACCAGGCCGCAAAAGAGGGTATTGGGTCTTTCTGAGGTTATTAACGCTATATAGAGAAAACTTCGTGTGCAAAGACCTCGACAACGCTTTAAGTCCACTCAGCAACAAATGTATTTCCACCATTTAAAATGTAATTAATCGTATTTACTAGTAATACACCTGAAAAAATTGCTCACGGACTACCAAATTCCAGGAGCTTAGGTGCTAGAATTGCGCTGAACACCTTCTTAATGCGCAACAGCTTGGTAGGAGGACTTCCAGATGCCGTGCCACGCGTCGCAGGTCTCTATAACTTCGTGCTGCACGAAGTAAACCCATCAAGGACAGCACCCTCATTAAAGTCCTGAAGGTTAATATTTATGAATATGCATCGGTTAAGTAAACTTTCCGTCAGTTTTTTCTGCGTGTAACGTTATAAGCCAGCATCCCTTACAAAAACCCATTTCATATTGCACATCACTTACTCAGTTCACCTGTAGTAATCATTTCTTTCTTGCCCCAAAGCACGTGATTTTTGTACTGAAGCTACATGAAGGGGTGGACGCTCTTGCACCCGTAGTGCACGTGTGCAGCCTCGCATTGTTCGGCGTGATTCACGCTCAGGCAGTATTGGTGTAACCACATCCCACAGTCGTCACATTGGATCCAATCCCGCTGGGTTCAGTCCTGGCAGTGACCAAGCGACTGGGCTAAGCAGTTGTTGTTCCAAGTGTTGGGCATGTTTTGCCTTCATTCTTAAACCCTGTTAACTTGGTTCCTTTTATTTATAGGGGAAAACAGTAGACTGGGGCTCGGTAACGCTACGTCCTTGTTAAAAAGAAGAGTCCATTATTGTCATAGCATGACAATAATCTTTCTAGTTTGTTTTTGTTCTTGCGTATTTTAATCTTTTTTATTGCTTCAGGCTTTGTAATAAAGTTTGTTTTGGGGGAATTGATCAGCACTGTCCTTGAAACCTCCATATTTTGTGTGCAAGCTCTAGAACAAACTGATACATGTACTTATGTTGTGGTGCGTGTTTCTTTGAGGTTCACACAATGTATCAACATTTCATGATAGTAACTTCATAATGAACTACCGTAATCGTTCGGGTTAACGCCCTGGGCCGTTAAATTGGCGACTTCAAAAAATCGGGGGAGGGCGGTTAACCGAGCAGTGGGCGGTTAAATCGAAAATCCACCTAAAGTAGGGGATGGGCGGTTAACCGAACATGGGCG
>NMRA01000270.1:443424-455245 GCA_002633005.1 Phoronis australis
CTGATAACTGTAGAGTCAAGCTGTTTGTCACTCCGTATTATCTTTCTCCACAGTTGTGGACAATACCAGTGTGATATCTATTGTGCATTTTTGATATGAAATTAACTTAACGGAAGATTATTTAGAACGTTGGGAATCCTCACATCCACAACGACACAGCGTTTTATTTATTAAATGTGACCTTTTCCCCTGCACCTTGAAAGAATTGTAGGCATATTGAATGTTTATGCCTACAAAATTACTTTTTGCGACAATCCAAACTTAATTCAAATAGCAAGGAATAATATCTCATTGTAATTAACAATATCTCAATGGCAATTTCAAGAAGCAACCATTACCACTCCGTTGGGCACATGTATATCTTAAGGGTGGATAATATGGAACTGTACCCGGATGAAAGAGTCAACATTTCGTTTAACGCATTTTATTAACACTACAACTAATATCATACAACAAATTGCTGGTAGTTTAGTTATCCTCTACGACAGTCATTTCTGTAATCAAACCTCTTTTTATGGTAGCGATAATGGCGAATGGATAATTTGGCATCTCTTTCGGCTTTCGACATTCGCTGTCAATCTTAAAAATACTGTGATCCGTTGAGATAATGGTGCTGCAAACGATATGTTTTAGAAACAGTAAATCTGACGATATTTTCAATAAATTCTTTCATTATTCAAAGTGAATAACTGTCACTTTAGCATCCCCACCGGTTTGTGCGTTCCATGCCTCTATAAAGTCGCAAAGCAAAGCAGTCCAAGTACCTGAGTGGCAGCTCCCCAGTCTTGAGTGTCTCCTCTCGGAGTACTCTGTGAACAAGGCTTTACCTTGACATGGAGCCAGTTTCAATGGTACTCATAATGTCGTCTGTTGTACTTTCGTAGCAACAACTTGTTGCTTCATCTCTTTCTTGATATTTATCAAGTACCTTTAGGAGTGTGTTACTACGTTATTGCTTTTCCATTTTTAACACTTAAAATCTTGCTTCAAAATTTCCAATCCAATGACCCAGTTTAGGTAAAGAATGGACGTTGATACACTGGGCACGGGCTAACTTGTACAAAAAACAGGTATTGGAATGACCAACGAAAAAAAGGGAAAATCTCCCAGATGATGTTTCGTTCCACAAATATATACGTTTGTATGATAGATATAGGTTTAACAACCCCCTCACCTATAAAATTTGGCACCTTTTAACTAAACATTCGTAGTGCGCTATGTCGCCTCGTTTACCGTGCTAACATGCGAAAATCGATTTTTTTTCTTAACTGTGTGAAAAAATCTCGTATTACTCAGTGTGACTTCATTAAATTTATGTGTGCATCATTAATCACAGGCACTGCATGCACTGTTATGCGACACTTTCAGTTTTGCAGTTAGCTTATGTTTGACAAAATCCGAAAACCTGGAGCAGTTTAATGTAGGCTTAATTGATGCTTTTGCTGTCCCTGCTCATAAGCTAAAGTGAACAGTTCATTTTAAGCAGTTGCTGACTTCGACATTTGCTACATTCCTCCCTTCCCTAAAGAAAAGGAGTGGAGCCCTTATAGCAAATGGCGGACGTCATTCCCAACATCTAAACATAAACCCTTGACTAAGATAACAGTGACAAGACCTTAAACCCTATAACTCAAATGATGTGGAGTGACCTTGTAAAGTAAGAATTACTGGTTAAAATTTAATCCAACTATTCCCCCCCACCAAAAAAAAAACAAATACTAATGAGACACACAGTCATAGCATATATCCACTATAGTAGTCGAACATGACTAAAAAATAAAAAAAGAAAAATAGGCTCCACTAATACCAGTACCAGGGAGCATAGAATTTCTGGACTATGCTATGACAACACTCTTATTGTTGATGATGACCTGGCGCGAGAATATATACAAAAAACTGAACAAAGAAAAGCATACTGGCCATAAAATGAGTATTCATTATACTTTAGTAGTGATGCACTGAGATATAAAATGATATAGTCTTTCATAACATATATAGACTATATAGAAAACTTAACTTAATATACAAAAATAAACTATATTGTAACAACTAATACATAATACTATAGAAAGCATAGTCTTGAATATTTAAATAGACTATATATATATAGTATGAAAACATAACTTGTAACAAAAGTATACTATATAGTTTTAACGAATAAACACTACTATATAAAAATAATGGACCAGTACGCTACTTAACTTCTTATACTACTTCGATGAATGTTTTCAGTCATCCAGTTGGGTAAAAGAAACAACGTAGCCATCTCTACATAGCGTAAGTCCAGTAGTAGATTTATTTATTGTTTCTTATACTACTTAATACGGACATCACAATTCTCCTAGGACCAAGGGTAAGGCACAAACCCAGCGACCATAGTCAGACTCAGAGTTTATAATAACAGGCAGTTACCCAAGAGACTAGGAGAAAACCTGGGGCATAGGTTATGACCCTGGCACACCAGGATGCTAAATCACTTCTAACAATTTGTTAGAGATGGTAAAGCCGCCTGGCATTCCTGGTGGAAACGGCCAGGATGTCACGCAGCAGACGACGAGAACGCTGCGCCACCTCCATAGCTACTTCCCCCAGGTATTGGGGCTTGCCCAATGGCGAGGTGCGGTGAATCAGACTCCAGGAGGAGTCGATTCATCGGAACCTCTTGTAACCCCTTATTTTGGAACTTTAGAAACTGCCGCACATGACCGGCGAAGCCGAAATGGCAGTTTCTAAAGAACCCCGTCTACCTTAGTACATCCTCGGGCGCACCTCCAAAACAATGGAGATGTAAACCCAAGTCTGCATCACAGTGGCGCTTCAGGAGATCAAAGACAAAGTCTTGTCCCTCCAAGAAGCGTGGATTGTCGGGGGAACCATGAAGGTGGATCACCACGACTTTGTTTTTGAAGCTGGGGGAGCTGGCCCGAACCTCTGCTTGTAACAGGGGATTTGTTTAACCTGTCACAGGCCTGGGCAATGCCACTTAAGTCCTGGGGCAAACGGGTACGTACAGGGCTACCCAGAGGAGAGGTATCTCGGGACTGAACATCATCATACTGAACATCATCAATGCCAGAAATAGCACTCCTCGTCAACCTCCATCCGGAATGGATGTGGTTAATATTTTGTGAGGTTAACGGCTGAGTTTGCCGAAAAGCCAGAATGGATTGGGCAATATCTTCTGTCATGCCCGAGAGCTTGAATAACTCTTGGGAAAGACAGAAGTTTACCGGAATCCTGTCTTGGAAAGACATCCTAAACACACGGGGCTTCATCTTAGGAAAACCACGTGGTCACGTGACCTATTCTAGAATTTCTAGAAAGGTTCAAAACTCTAACTAAAATACAAAATAATAAATACAAACCATACTATATACAATTATACCAATAATAAATACCTATTTACATAAACCTACAATTCCTACACTAAACTAATGCCAAATGCTTGAAATTCTGGTAAACCTGAACTCAGGCACTGCAAAAGCAGTGACGCACGAGGCTGTCAAATTGGGTACGAGAAAACAAGTTATGAAAAGTTATTTCCCGCTTCCACCGAAAGACATGCACGCCGCTCCAACACCGGGAAATAGGTGCCGACTACGCCAAATGTTGTAATAAAGGGGTCGGCTGGCCAAGCAGACACACGAGTTTGGCCTATTAACGTGGTGCCAGAGAAAAGTCCGGAGTATACTCACATTACGTCCGTACAGGACGGCAGCGAACTCCAGAAGGCCCAGATGATCTTGTCACGTGGTCTTGAAGGGTGACTGGTCACGTGATAGAAGGGTGAACTCGGCTGGGCTCTTCTGGCGTCAGATGTCGCACCAGGCCTAGACCAACATTGTTAACAAAAGGACATCACAACATAGAGACGCCACAGCCGAGACTGACGTCGACATATGCTACACTGTCAACAGACTTGCAGACAACAACAGTGTCATACGTAACTAGTCCAATCTGGATGTCTTCGCACATGGTTTTGCAAGCCGTGGCAGTCAGAGCAAATACTTATGCTTGGGGGAAAAATGGCTCCTAAGTCCTTAATACGGGCGTAATCCACGCCAAAGTCATCGCCCCACTGGACAACGCAGTGTGCTTCTTCAACCACAATGGTCAAATCCTTGTTTTGCCATACCTCACATAAGAACATGCTCATGACCGAGTCATGCAGAATGTCTACAGGGTGACCTAACACAAAAGATGGACTCATCAGCTTTAACTTTTCGCCCATACCTTTCCCTACGCGCACGCACAAGTCTCCCAGCCTTTGCTCCTGTTCCTCAATGATAGCAGTCAAGGGACTCAACAGGATGACACAACAATTGCCACGTCCAGTCTCGTCAAGATAGTGTGGCAAACATTCAAAGATTTATTACTTGCCGTAGTCTGTTGGCAATACAGCTTAAGTGTCCTTGGCTACAGATATCAAACTCTGAAACTGACCAGGCCGCAAAAGAGGGTATTGGGTCTTTCTGAGGTTATTAACGCTATATAGAGAAAACTTCGTGTGCAAAGACCTCGACAACGCTTTAAGTCCACTCAGCAACAAATGTACACCATTTAAAACGTAATTAATCGTATTTACTAGTAATACACCTGAAAAAATTGCTCATGGGCTACCAAATTCCAGGAGCTTAGGTGCTAGAATTGCGCTGAACACCTTCTTAATGCGCGACAGCTTGGTAGGAGGACTTCCAGATGCCTTGCCACGAGTCGCAGGTCTCCATAACTTGGTGCTGCACGAAGTAAACCCATCAAGGACAGCACCCTCATTAAAGTCCTGAAGGTTAATATTTATGAATATGCATCGGTTAAGTAAACTTTCCGTCAGTTTTTTCTGCGTGTAACGTTATAAGCCAGCATCCCGTACAAAAACCGATTTCATATTGCACATCACTTACTCAGTTCACCTGTAGTAATCATTTCTTTCTTGCCCCAAAACACGTGATTTTTGTACTGAAGCTACATGAAGGGGTGGACGCTCTTGCACCCGTAGTGCACGTGTGCAGCCTCGCATTGTTCGGCGTGATTCACGCTCAGGCAGTATTGGTGTAACCACATCCCACAGTCGTCACATTGGATCCAATACCGCTGGGTTCAGTCCTGGCAGTGACCAAGCGACTGGGCTAAGCAGTTGTTGTTCCAAGTGTTGGGCATGTTTTGCCTTCATTCTTAAACCCTGTTAACTTGGTTCCTTTTATTTATAGGGGAAAACAGTTGACTGGGGCTCGGTAACGCTACGTCCTTGTTAAAAAGAAGAGTCCATTATTGTCATAGCATGACAATAATCTTTCTAGTTTGTTTTTGTTCTTGCGTATTTTAATCCTTTTTATTGCTTCAGGCTTTGTAATAAAGTTTGTTTTGGGGGAATTGATCAGCACTGTCCTTGAAACCTCCATATTTTGTGTGCAAGTTCTAGAACAAACTGATACATGTACTTATGTTGTGGTGCGTGTTTTTTTGAGGTTCACACAACATATCAACATTTCATGATAGTGACTTCATAATGAACTACATTGGCTACAGAGTAATTTCACCGTGGCGGTATGCACATCATTAAAAACCTAACTTGGCAATTATTAACTGGTAAAACCAATAACTGTCAGTGACTATGTATCATAAACGATACTAATTACACGGAAAAAACTATTGTCACTGCCACAGTAGTCCACTTTCTTCCTCAGTGCTGAGATCTTCCTTTCCTGGGACTTGATAATAACTTTGCTGACAAAGGGGGTCAACACTGACTTGGAACTAGCAGGTGGTGACGAAATAATGGAAGTAAAAAGAAGCGTGTGGCTTAGGATCACTGTTATGACAGGAGGCTGCAAATATTCTTTAATAAAAATAATTGAATATTCACGCAATGTTACGAATTAGTGTAACCGCACTTTAATAGTAAACATGGTTAATTATCTGATTCGCGTAACATAGCATGGAAACAGTAACCACTGTTAATTTTAGGACATGTAAATATATATGTATAAACTTAACTATTACACAACACATATGTTTTTGATGCAACAACTGTAGAGTAATAATTACCTTCGTTTCTTGGTTAACAGATAACCATGTCTAGACTGCGTTGACTTAAACAATGTGCAGAATTTGCCCTTCACTAATCCTTCAGACAGTTTATGTGCGTTGACAAAAAAGGGAAACTTTTTCATCGTTATGACTTGGAATAGTTTTGGCAATGAATGTTTTCTTTCGACTGCATAGGCTCAGAATCAGTTTACATATATGTCTTCCATCTCTGTAGTTACTTGGTGTTCTGATAAATATTTCTGCATTTCTGTTATTATCTGTTATAGTATGAGAACGGCTTTTACTCGAAAATTCTGTTCACAATAATAAATAAATAAACAAAGAATATGCATCACACATCTAAATAGCATTTAATTGAAACAAATCACTGTAAGCTTGGCGTTTTTTTTTGGTTTTTTATAATGTAGCAAGTAAAACCTTGACAAGCTTATAATAAAAAAGCTGTTTGTTGCTTTTATCATGAAAAGAACCTCTCTCTTCCTCTACCAGAAAATAAGAACCAATCATCGTATTTAGATTCTTTATCTTTTGATGCTCATCTACTTCAACTGCTCTTATCATAAGTAAATCTTTCGCTTTCTTGAGCTCCAGTGTTTAACATCGACATCGTCATCGAGCCCGTTGATTTTTCTTAAAGAACTCTACTTAGTTTCCATTGCACCCACTTTTTGTGACAGTACTTGCATCTTGTACAGACTTCTTTTTATGTCGTCCAATGGCATGTTCAGGGGACACAGATATTCATCTACGATATCTTGGCTGTAGGCGAAAGGAGCAGCATTAGGAAAGAACGAAAAATTTAAAAAAGGGCTCAATGTTGTATCATGACTCATTAAAAATAAATTCTATTAATCACGTTAGGAAACACCATATGCGAAACTTATTCTAATGACATGCGAATTGTATTAGTTTGGAAAAATCGCCTTCGTCTGAAAGTGCACAGTCAGTCCGTGTTTGCTAACATTGTTTTGTGGAAGAAGATCCACAAGTGGGTGATCTAGGATATTTAAATATTCATGACCTTTTCTTTCTACAGTATGGCGGATGGCTGTGCATTGGTTTTCATGAGATCTAGCAACTTCGAATCTTCTAGAAGGGCACATGTGATATGTTTGCTTATAAAAGACGATGCATCCTCTTAATGTGTTCATTGAGCTTTGATGCATCCTTAATTTAGTCTTTTCACTTTTGTCGTATTGACAACCGTCTCATTAACAACGTTTTCTAGAAAAAGATCCACAACTGGGTGATCTAGGATATTTAAGTCTACCTGACCCTTTCTTTCTACAGTATGACGAATGACTGTGCACTTGCTTTCCACGAGATCTAGGAAATTTTAATCATCTTCAGGAAGGGCACATGTGATATTTTTGCTGATAAAGGTATACACTTCCTCATCAGCGTGTTCATTGAGCTTTTGTGCCTCCTTAATCCACAACAGAATGCGTGCTTGTGGTGAACCACGAGCTTGAAATTCTATACGCGAAACATAGTCAGTGATTTCTCCCAGTGGACGAACATTTGATAACAGAACATCTCTGAAGAAAAAATCAAGTCTACTGAAAGTGCCGAGCAGCAGTCACAGGGATACATCGCAACCAGTTTGAGCGCTCAGTAACGGACAGGTTCTTCACATCTAAATCCCTCATCACTGTATCATACAGTCTGAGATTTGAGAGACAAGGCGTGATTGAGCTATATGAACTGACCTACGCGACGAATAATTAACAATAGTGATAGTTGATTAAGTAAAACTACGCAATGATTAAAATATATGCTTTGAAAAAGAAAAGAACTGTGATTGGATAAGAACTTTACATTTGTTTAAACAATACAATGCGTTGATTAAGCGGATATCAATGCTCAGAAATGTTGCTACTCGTTTATGATCCCTTTAGCGCTTCATAACATATAGAAAAGAAAAGAAAGCACGGCACACTAACATAAGAACTGATTTAAGGATGTAACATGTTATGATCTAAAAGATTAAATCTACGTAACCAAATTCCTTTCAGTTGATCTCGACGAGATAAATTTCAGTGACTGCACCCCTTTGCATGCACCATGGCTCTAACCGCCAGAGGGCGCTTATCGCTGTGAATGGAGCATGAGAATGGGTAAGATTCATCACCCATCTTTCTCACTCTAACATAGGAAAATAATTAACGATTAAGATACGAAACTTAATAACAAAAAATTTATTGAAAATAAACGCACACATTTAATATCTCATAATACAGTTAACAAATCTTTATAACTGCATGTAAATTCAGAATAATAACAAAAGGAATCAATTACTAACACTGTACCTTAGAAAACTTTCGCATGAATGAAGTAATGTACCTGTTTGTGGCTTTAATTTCAAGAAGAAGCTCTTGTTCATCGTGGACGTTGAATGATGTGCTGGGTGTATTGCTTCACTCATCTACTTCGACTACCGAAATTTTCATAATGTCCTGCTCTTTAACATCAACGTAACTTTTTGATCCCCACAACTTCACGTCCAATTTATTATTGAGTATGATAATTTTCCTCATCAATCCACTTTTAAAAGTCTGTCTCACCAACTGTTGTTACGGTCTCTCGAATTGAAACTCTCCTTTTAAAAAGACTTATGACTTTGTCGATGCAAACGACAGGAGGCCGTAAATACTCTTTAGCAAGGCAAGACAGTTGCTCAAAAACTATGATGTCGGGCCACCATTTTTGGGGCTGAATATCGGCCACATTTTCCTCTGAAAAAATATTGAAAAATCATGCGAAAGTTCCCTCATGAAGCCGAAAAATTACCTTCAAGTGATTGAAAATTCCCCCTGAGATTTGAATTATTGAAACTCACGCATGTGACATCGCAGTGCAAAATATTAGTTTCGGCTGCTTGAGGGCTTCAGGCAGAGCCAATGAAGGCTTGGCAACAGGTTGAGGGTTCTATTGATGATGATCAAGACATAGAATTTTCCCCTCACCCCACAAAATTCCCGTCTCAAAATTTGCATGCACTTTTACCTCGGATGAACGAGGTCCATGAGTGTCTTAGCTAAACTAATGTGAGTGAGGCTTGCAGAACACAGACCTCAAATACTGATTGATTAAATCAAGATGCAGGACATGTTAGCAACCTATTTGAAACCTTAAGAATTACGTTTAAATAACAGACTACATTTTGTGCAAGTTAATCTTTCTGATCATTGTTGTTTAGTATATAAGGGGAATCCAAAGTTTAATAACCTTGACAAAGAAGTCCTGCAATATTTTACTCGATTCTATACTTTACCTCTAGCTGCCTTCAGGTCATATTCTACAACTTTTAACCTATGGGTTAAAGCCGCTATCTGCTCATCCTTGAAAAAGCAAGGACAAGAATTGTGCAGGGGATCTAAGAAACTACAGGATGTGGATGGAGGGTTGGCAGTTGGAAAAAGCTGATGAGGTGATGTTCCTGGGGGTGCAGAGGGGTTAGTAGGGGCAGGTGGAAAGTGGTGGTATTTAAGGGGGGACAAGACGCTGGTTAAAATCTAGGGACAGGGGCCCACACGGAGGTAGGACAAGTAGAACCATGTGAGACAGCTCACAAGAGAGGCATAAGGTGCTGGGTAAGCTACTGGAGGGGGCACAAACAAGCAGGGCCAGTCACGGGTGAGGTGTGAGCAGCAGGGGTGGACACAGGTGGAGCATAAAGCACAGGAGATCTTGGGAGGGGAGCAAGGTGTAGGTGTGGTCACAGAATAGGGAGGATGAGAAGCAGAGCCATTTATGGAGGGAGGGTGACAAGACGAGGTGAATGGAAAAGAGGGAAGAACATTATATTGGGCACATGAAAGGGGATAGGAAGGAAGAGATGAATCGATAACCAGTAAAGAAGAGGACTGTGGTAAGTTATAACACTCCACAGCAATTGTCCCAGAAGCAAAGGGAATGAGTAGCTCAACAGCACACTGATACGCTGCTTCAGCAGTGGCTTCCACTCTCTTTTTCTTTTTTTTGGCAGCTGAAAGTACAATGATCACTAGGATAACTTCTGGCAATTAACGTCATTCAAGATTTTTCTGCAAAACGAACATAGTCTAATATTCTATAAAACTATTTCATTAGTTTTTATTGGTAGAATTTGAAATTTTAAAACCACATGCAGCACTCTATGAGAACCACTAATTTGTCTCATGTTTGTCTCCATAGTGGATTCATTTACTAGCAAAGACCTAGTAAACTCTTTTATCGAACGTACCATTTAAATTTGTGTACTGCATCTGTGGATAACTTACCTTGTTCACCTCCATGGTTTTGCTTCACATTTTAACCTTTAATTTGAGAAAATATAAACAAACTTGAGGTAAAAGAAACATTATATTCATACAGTATTGCAATGAACATTTTATTGTTTTTCTAAATGTAAGTACATGTAAAAACTGTTGACCTCCGTTGAAGGTAGTTGTGTAACATCCCATAAAAGTTGCTGACTTCCATTACATATGAATTGGCAATTAGCTGTATAATTTTTGATAAAGACCTCTTGTGTTTACTCACTTATAGGTTCACCTTTCCCCGTCATCAGCATCGTCTCCAATACCTTCACCAGCATTAGTCTTTTTCTTGTTGGTGTCTTTTCTTTTACACCTAAACAACAAAGTAAATAAAAAAATAGAGAGCTTCACGAGATCTAAACGTATACCAAATTTCCAAAATATCCATCAAGTTATGCAGGAGATACACGACTTATACTCTAGCTTATGTTAAACTTAAACTGCACTTGGACTTTGTTGTACCGCATCAGCTGGTCCCAAATCGTTATGTTCTCTAACTGTTTCCCGTTATCTCTTTCAACACATCCATATCTATTGCAGGGTCACAAAAAAGCTACGATGGTCCGTTGTTAGGACTTTGCTGTAATAAAAACAGAAGACTGTTAACTTTTTAACCTGGTAACTAAATTATTTCGGTAATATGCAACACAGGAAATTTATTATTTATTATTGATGTGTTATTCAATTACCTTTCCCTCAATAACCTGAAACATTGATTATTTTCTTGAAAACCATCTGTCATGCAGTGGCAATAAATGGTTTAATCATTTTCCAACAGTTATCTTGAACAACAGTCGAGTTCATGCCAGTATTTAAAACAATTAATTTTGTTATTTTGTACATTCTCAGAAGATGTTGAAGAAGTAAGATAGGATATTTAGAAAAGCAATTATACATGATTGTCAACACATTGTTACTAAGTCATCAATATTTGAATAAATTCAATGTTTTTATAAGGCATGAATAAGTTAAACTCAGTCACGTCCTTTTAAAAAAGAAAACGTTAGCATGGACAATAATTACCGTGATCCTCCTCGTACAGGACGGCAGCGAACTCCAGAAGGCCCAGATGATCTTGCCGAGACTGACGTCGACATTTGCTACACTGTCAACAGACTTGCAGACAACAACAGTGTCATACGTAACTAGTCCAATCTGGATGTCTTCGCACATGGTTTTGCAAGCCGTGGCAGTCCTTAATACGGGCATAATCCACGCCAAAGTCATCGCCCCACTGGACAACGCAGTGTGCTTCTTCAACCACAATGGTCAAATCCTTGTTTTGCCATACCTCACATAAGAACATGCTCATGACCGAGTCATGCAGAATGTCTACAGGGTGACCTAACACAAAAGATGGACTCATCAGCTTTAACTTTTCACCCAAACCTTTCCCTACGCGCACGCACAAGTCTCCCAGCCTTTGCTCCTGTTCCTCAATGATAGCAGTCAAGGGACTCAACAGGATGACA
>NMRA01000270.1:455751-508472 GCA_002633005.1 Phoronis australis
TACCGTAATCGTTCGGGTTAACGCCCTGGGCCGTTAAATTGGCGACTTCAAAAAATCGGGGGAGGGCGGTTAACCGAGCAGTGGGCGGTTAAATCGAAAATCCACCTAAAGTAGGGGATGGGCGGTTAACCGAACATGGGCGCTTATTACGACAGACAACTGCCCTGGGCGGTTAATCTTACCTGGCGATCTAAATCCCGACACGACAATCATACCCGGAACGCGTAGCCCTTTTCAAAGAGCTTTATCGTCACGTCGCCAAATGACTGTGAAAACATCATAACAGCAGATGATCTCAACAAAGGTTCACATATTTTAAGTGGTGATTATTTTGTGGTTCAGTAGCAGTTGCCACACTAGTGACTTTATTCTGTAACTTAGTTTTGTCAGTTTTATGTTATTGACAACTGTCACATCGGCATACTTTTCTAAAAATCCACAACTGCTGGTACTTGGTAATGATCAAATGATTTAGTTTCTCGGAATGGGAGATCAGAATGGTTAAGATTCACCACCCATCATAATGATTTTACTATAACATATGAAAATAAATATCGAGAAAGATAGAAAACATAACAACAAAAAATGTATGTAAATTCAGAATAACAAAAAAATCATTTATTACCATTTTACCTTAGCAAACTTTCGCTTGTAAAAGTAACTGAACCTGTTTTTTTGTGGCTTTAATTTTCATGTTCATCTTCTTGGACATCGAATAGTGTGCCGAATGTACTGTTCACTTATAACTTTACTTGTGTACTTCGACTGCTTTTATTTCCAGAAGAAGTTCATGTTCTTCTTTGACGTCATATGTTGTGCTGAAAGTTCTGTTTAGACTGATGACTTTCTCCCATTCGTCTTCCTCTACGGCAGAAATTTCCATTGTGTCCCTTCTTTTTTGCCAGTGTTACTTTTGAAACCCCATAATTTGACGTCGAGTTGATCGTCAAGTCTTCTGATCTTGCGCATTGATCGATAGAAACAACTGGGGGCCTCAGATATTCTTCAACAACTGCTTTGTTGTTGTTGAAGGGTGCCACGTCATGAAAAATCTGAAAAATAATTGAATATATACTCAATACTAAAACTATTTTTACTTTCCGACTCAAAATGTCTTTGGCCATAAAAGTTTCTTTTGACTGTTTAGGCTCAAAATCGGTAATTGCATCAATATATTCCATTTGGATAGTTACTTGGCGCAATGTTAAAAACTTCTGCAAGTGTCTTCTATAGTGTAAGAATGGTCCCTGTTTCGAAAAAGAGGTTATCTTACCCTCACAGTCAAACCATCTCTCGCATTTGTTTTGCATTCAAGCAGCTGTATCTTTTGCTTCAGTGGTCACGGTCATGGCGAATTTAACGGACGACTTGACTTCCTTGACCTCATTCACTAACCGCAATATTTTGACTCATGGCCGGTATTAAACCAAAGTGAGATTTCAGCGCTGTCAGCCATGTTGGTTCATGTGTCAGAGGATCACTATCAGTTTCTTGCTCTACTGAATCACTCATTTCAAAGTCTCTCACCTCGTTCCCATCTTGCGTTTGCTCACTATCGCTCGCAGTTGTGTTTAGTCGTTTTCCTCGTGTTTTACCCATGTATATTTTACTTATTTTTGGCTGAGAAGTTGGAGCCCAAAACCTTAATTGACTTAACAGTATGCGCATGCGCAATCATCTCCCGAACTTATGCTTAAATTTGATACTACACCAACAGGGAAAGAGCACAACACTAGAACGTTATAGCAAAGTTGACTGACATTTTCACTGTTCTGGTGAAGTACTGCCTTACCACACATTGTGGTTAACATTCTTGTTTTACCTGGTTAGCAACCGTGGAATCAGCACCCTTTTCAATGAGGAGTTTCACAACTACCAGTTGGTTAAACCTAGACAAGTCGTGGGGTGATGTGTCTTCATCCCACGCAGAGTGAAACGGTTTTAACGGAACAGACGAAATGAGCCATTTCCTATTTCGTAACAGGGTCGTGGAATTGTATGTGGCATAGAAATGCCGGTCAAAGTATAGAAGCAAATTTGCCAATATTAAGCAAAAATCAAAATAAACCACATGTAATTTATTTCAATGTCAATTCCCATGAACAGAACGATTTTTCTCTTGCTGAACCGAGTGAGGTGTCCCTTTCAGTAAACACCTTGTAATTAGACAAGTTCATCCGGTTTTGCAGTTTTACGCAGTTCACGGTATAATCAACAAAGTACAGACTTTGTCCTTTAATCCTTTGGTTACTTGGTGTGCATTGACAAAAAGTGAAATACTTGTTTATTATGAAAAGCTTTACACAAAATACTGCAAAAAACACGGCATATTGACATCAAAACTAAGAAAAGGTTTTTCTGAAACCAACTTCCTTAAACTTGCAGGCACATTTCGATGACTAACCCTTTGTATCGTTGCTTTAAACATGAGAGGGCGTTCATCACTGGGTATGTTACATGAGAAAGGGTAAACTTCTCTACCCATTTTAACAATTTCGTTGTAACATAGGAAATTAAATACCAATTAAAATACACAACGGCAATAAATGAATTGAAAATAAACTTACCACAATTATAAAGAAAACCATACCTACATGAAAATCGTAAGATTAATGACAAACCAATTAAAAGACTGAAATACTACCATTGTACCTTAGAAAGATTTGCATGAAGAAATAATGCGATTGTACTTGTTGTTAGTGGCTTTTATTTCCAGAAGAAGTTCATGTTCTTCTTTGATGTCAAATGTGGCGCTGATGGTACTGTTTAGACTGATGCCTTTCACCCATTTGTCTACCTCTACGGCAGAAATTTCCATTGTGTCACGCTCTTTTATATCAATGTTTCTTTTGGAACCCCATAATTGAGGTCTAGTTGATCGTTTAGTCTTATGATGTTGTGCATTGATCCGCTTTTGAATGTCTCGGTTTCTCCGACTTGACTTACTGTGTCTCTTACTAAAACTCATCTTTTTGATGGACTTTTATGTATTCCATCGATAGAAACAACTGGGGGCCTCAAATATTCTTCAACAACTGCTTTGTTGTTGTTGTTGAAGGGTGCCACGTCAGGAAAAATCTGAAAAGTAGTTGAGTATTTACTCAATTTAATGGTTGAGTCTAATCACATTGTAATGGTGACATGGTTAATTATCCGATTCATGAAAATAATCACATCAGATGGAAACAGCGACATATTAATAATAATACATGAAAACATAACAAAATCAACCATTTTCACTGTTCTGGTGAAGTACTGCCTTACCACACATTGTGGTTAACATTCTTGTTTTACCTGGTTAGCAACCATGGAATCAGCACCCTTTTCAATGAGGAGTTTCACAACTACCAGTTGGTTAAACCTAGACAAGTCGTGGAGTGATGTGTCGTCATCCCACGCAGAGTGAAACGGTTTTAACGGAATAGACGAAATGAGCCATTTCCTATTTCGTAACAGGGTCGTGGAATTGTATGTGGCGTAGAAATGCCGGTCAAAGTATAGAAGCATATTTGCCAATATTAAGCAAAAATCAAAATAAACCACATGTAATTTATTTCAATGTCAATTCCCATGAACAGAACGATTTTTCTCTTGCTGAACCGAGTGAGGTGTCCCTTTCAGTAAACACCTTGTAATTAGAAAATTTCATCCGGTTTTGCAGTTTTACGCAGTTCACGGTATAATCAACAAAGTACACACTTTGTCCTTTAATCCTTTGGTTACTTGGTGTGCATTGACAAAAAGTGAAATACTTGTTTATTATGAAAAGCTTCACACAAAATACTGCAAAAAACACAGCATGCTGACATCAAAACTTAGAAAAGATTTTTCTGAAACCAACTTCCTTAAACTTGCAGACACATTTCGATGACTACCCCTTTGTATCGTTGCTTTAAACATGAGAGGGCGTTCATCACTGGGTATGTTAAATGAGAAAGGGTAAACTTCTCCACCCATTGTAACAATTTCGTTGTAACATAGGAAATTAAATATCAATTAAAATCCACAACGGCAATAAATGAATTGAAAATAAACTTACCACAATTTTAAAGAAAACCATACCTACATGAAAATCGTAAGATTAATGACAAACAAATTAAAAGAGTGAAATACTACCATTGTAGCTTAGAAAGATTTGCATGAAGAAATAATGCGATTGTACTTGTTGTTAGTGGCTTTTATTTCCAGAAAAAGTTCATGTTCTTCTTTGACGTCAAATGTGGCGCCATATGTAATTTATTTCAATGTCAATTCCCATTAACTGAACGATTTTTCTCTTGCTGAACCGAGTGAGGTGTTCCTTTCAGTAAATGCCCTACAATTAGAAAAGTTCATTCTTGTTTTACCTGGTTAGCAACCGTGGAATCAACACCCTTTTCAATGAGGAGTTTCACAACTACCAGTTGGTTAAACCTAGATGAGTCGTGGAGCGATGTGTCGTCATCCCACGCAGAGTGAAACGGTTTTAACGGAACAGACGAAATGAGCCATTTCCTATTTCGTAACAGGGTCGTTGAATTGTATGTGGCGTAGAAATGCCAGTCAAAGTATAGAAGCAAATTTGCCAATATTAGGCAGAAAACAAAATAAACCATATTCCCATGAACTGAATGATTTTTCTCTTGCTGAACTAGAACGTTATAGCAAAGTTGACTGTCATTTTCACTATTCTGGTGAGGTACTGCCTTACCACACATTGTGGTTAGCATTCTTGTTTTACCTGGTTAGCAACCGTGGAATCAGCACCCTTTTCAATGAGGAGTTTCACAACTTCTAGTTGGTTTATATCTAGAGGAGTCGTGGAGCGATGTGTCGCCATCCCACACTAAATGAAACGTGTTTAACGAAACAAAGACGAAATGAACCATTTCCTATTTCGTAACAGGGTTGTGGAATTGTATGTGGCGTAGAAATGCTGGCTTCGCAATAGATTGCAGTGTTGAATAATATTTGCTGTAAGAATCCTGAGCAGTCACTTGAGCCTTCCCCCATTGTAAAGTGTTTGAACCAAATACTGCCATATAATATTGGTAAAATTCTTCAGTTTAGGGTATAAATTTCTCGACAGAAGTACAGTAACTTATCAATAAAAATTTACTTTGCTTTTAGCATGGTTTGTTTGACGTAGCTATTTTAAACAGCATTTAATAAACTTTTGAGCATTTGCGAGACTGTAGTAAGCTTTTGATAAATAGGAATATGGTAATTTTGGCAACTATTTTGTCCCAGTTTGAAGAATACTGAATGCCTGAGTATGTCCTCTTGTATGCCGCGTTGCTGCCTTGAAGAAATACATTCAATTTACTGATGTGCAAAACATATATTAAATGGGGTAGTAAAGTACAATTATGTTATTTCTAAGGTATATGTATCGCGGTAGAATTTTGGGTGGTTTTCCTGTTTTTGGAAGGCCAGAGTGTGTTCATTAGTCACTGTCACAACAAATTTTGTCGTTATCAATTTGGAGGTCGTCTTCAAAGTAGAATGACATTCCTGTTAAGTAGACATCTGTTCACAGGTACTATGATAGTAAACTCCATTTGGTCGGACAAAAATAAGTTTAATAAAATAAAATATAATTGTAGGCGGTCTGATACACGCTGTACCAGACATGCGCAGGCCGCACATGCCTGCCCATTGCACTGATTGCCTAGAACCCTTTTTATGCTTTATGGTTAAAACTGAGCTAAGGACATGACCCAAGGGTTTAGCAGTGGGACCCAGTGGGACACGCTGCTAAACCGCTGATCCAAAAATAATCGCCAAAATTACATTTTTTCTTTGATTTTTAAAGGCTTCTAACATAGTCGGGAATGTCCACAATTTTTCGAAATACTGTCAGTTGGCAGCTGTGGTATAGAACTTCAATACGGCTTAGCATCATTCTGTCACTATATCCTTTATGAAAAACTGAGGAAACAAAATTTCACGTATAAGCGAAATTGTGTTCAAAGTTGGTGAGATTTTATTGTGACCAGTGAATTGTTCATTCACTAAGTAACATTATTTGAGAAAATTCAAAACGAGTTCTGCCCAGTAGCCCACAATGTGTTGAAATGCTTGTTTTTCCGAAATGTCAGTTGCATATGATATAGTTGACATGTATATTGCTTACAAACATAAATAGCAGGCTTGATAACCAACCAAGTCTGCTAAACAAAAAAAATGCTTGAGCATTACTACTTCTGAAGAAAGCAAATTGACTTGACAATCTGTGGTCTTTGCGTGCAGGATATCTTTCAATGGCTTTGAGTACAGACTTATAGAGCATTAAGGGTCTTGTGTCAATTGTAGTGTTGTGCTTTGTTGCTGTTTGATGTATTGTACCTCTGAGTATACTTTACCTTGGTATTTTTGTTTTTATTTCTTGGTTGTCACAGTGGAAAATCATGTTGCTGATCATGAGGCAGTATAGTAATTATTTGTAACTCCCACGGGTTAGATCTCATGTAGTTTGAAAATTGATCTGAATTTCCAAACATTACATTGAATTTTATTTACGGTAGTGAGACATTGGTTTGCTCGGTATTTTGTTTAGACATTTTTCATGTTCTTCTTTAAGAGACGTTGATTATTAGTACAGTGTGTTCACAAAAATATTTGCAAACACGAGTACTAGAAAATGGGTTTCACTGGCACGCAATTATTGTATACTCTGATCCCAGTTTGTGTACCTAGGAAATGATGTTACGGACAACAACACAGTTTACTCGTAGTTGAAGAGATACGAATGGATGTTTTCAGATTCTGTACAACCGACATCACCTTCACGTGGTACTCTTATTTTAGAATGTTTTTGTGAACATTTTTGGTACACCCTGTATATTCAAGTGTTAATCCATATGGTAACCACTCAAGTGTTGTATTTAGACTTGTATGTAATTATCTTCAGTTGTTGCCAGACAGACAACATATTAAGATGTGATGATCATCAAGTGACTATGTGAACATTTAAGATGGTGCAACTTGAGGTGGTCAACTTTTCCCAGTCCAACTTTTCCGTGTGTCTGGGATATCAGCATCCTTCTGCCATACTTTAGTTCATATGAACGCCACATCTCATTTCTTGCACCTTATGGTACTGTTTGTCATGTGGTCACTCTCTTGGCAGGTGCAACTTTCGCTGGGACAAGTATCTGACTGGACACATTTTTTTCATCTCTATGTATGGGATTGCAGTTGTTACATTTTTGTAAGCAAAGTATGGCAACTCTTCATATGCTTTGGTCAAAGTTTAATCACTATGTTGCTAATCATGAAAAAATTAAAATTTATTTTCCAACAGCTTCACCGTACATACCAAACAGTTAACATATTAAAATTTTCTGAATCTGTTCTGTGCGGAAGTTTGATGAAATAAAATTCAGTTTCTCCACTGTATTGAAGAATTACCATACCTTGCCTGATGTGAATTTTTTTGTACAACGAACAGTATCAAACTTCTTTTGACGATCATTTGGAAATTGCTTTGTGTTTTTAATAAAGTATGTACATAGACTGAGATGTATACATTGTTTCATCTTTTATAGGATTCCATACTTTTCCGTTTTGGAAATAGTCACAAGAGATGCGTGCTGGTACCTGCATGTGCATTTGGATGTTTGTCAACAAACACTGACTCAAGCTGCATCACAAACCTTTTCTCTTCAAATCATAAATTTATTATATGCTCTTGTTAATCACATGCTACATTTAACAAACATTTACAGACTAATCATTGCACATAACTTGTAATAATTATATTAAATCTAGGTCATATATCTGTTACGCACAGTGAATATAAATTTAAAATAAGACACCATAATGGTTCTTGGACATTACTGGAATGGCCGGTCAGAAGTGGCCAAGTTCAAACTCGATGAAATATGAACACAGCGATGTACTGTTTATTAAACAAAAAACACCTATTAGCTCCATTCAGTCCACAGCATAACCATAGAAAAAGAACTGTTGTCTTATTTCATGACTTGATTTTTAGACATGTGGCTAAATTAAATCAAAACAATTTATCTCATTGTGTGAAACGTTAACTGAAGCAGCACTCAAAATCAACTTTAATACATTTCCATGTCCAGATCTCTGACCAAAGTATTATAAATTAGAACTGCTTGAAAGTAACGTTACAATGCCGACACACAATAAACTACGACTGTTTTCCTTAACAACACTTGATCATGAGTATATGCCATTAATTGTCGATTACTTTTCTCATCCAATAATAATTCGAGCATAATCTGTAAACTCTACACACATCTCCTCAAAACTGCTTACTAAAAAGTGATGAACAAACTAGGAAGTTATCACAATTGACCAATCGCAAGCTCCGCCCCTTTGTGACTCGACAAACAATGTTTTAACCAGCAACGTGGCGGCTTGGAAATGAAAGTGTGTCAAGAATGCTGCGTTCAGATTGGTCAGTTCGGCCGTCACTCAAAATCCTGGCGATAGGTCAATTGCCACTAACAGTACAAAACAGAAATAAAAACAAGCATGTACTTGACTCGACAAAGGCTAGACTCCCTCTCAAGTTGGAACTCATTGAAAAACTTCACAATATTATGTCTACCATTGAGACATGAGCCTCGACAGCTTGGCGGTGGTTGTTAAACCATGCCAAATTATGTCTGGGGCTAGGCATTACTCGGCCTTAATGGCTGGCCGGTTGTTCCTCCAACAGTAGAAGTTAATGGAGGTTGCCAAGGACACCCACATTAAATAAGGAATCATCAGGTAGCTGGCAGTCTTGTTAATGGGGTAGAAGGTGTAGATGCACCCTGCAATGGCTCCCCACAATGCAAGAATGTCGGCCAGTGCCTACAAGAAATAGAGTCCAGTCCATTAAAACATCTCTTCATTAGAAATTAGATACAAAAAATCATGTTGGGAGTCATTCATGTAAGGAGCCCTGAAAGATCCATATAGATATGTTCCCGTGACAGAACCAGATGCATTCAATTCTCTTTGAAATTCATCAAACCCAAAAACCATGAAAGGAATCAGTTGAAAAATAAGCAAAATATCACAGAATATTTTCTTAAAGCCCCTGTCTGCTCACTATCTTTTTTCACACAGTTTGGGTTAAAGGTTTCGGTAGCCTGTAATTGGTCAGTTCAGTCATGAATAGCGACATCTATCATCTGGGTGGTTTGTAGAGTGATGCTGTATAGCTAGACAACCACATTAGTCATCGTACTGTGTTTCAGCCAATACAATACATAAGATCAGAAGATCTGTCGTCGAAGCACAGAAGGAATCAACATAGGTATCTGACATCCATTTTACTTTCCTAGACATTAAGATCTTTGCGCAGAATTTTGACACCACATCTTTAAATAATCAAAATGGTGGAACTTTTCCTCAGAAATGTGACATTCCTTAATGGTTGCTAAAATTTATCTGTATTCTAACAGTCGTGATCTAGCACGTCTTCATATCCCATCAACTTGCCACTTCAAGTTTTCAGACACAAATCTGGGCCTGGAATGTAATCTTAGTATTCGAAACAAACTCAAAATTATTTTTGGCAATTTCTCTGCTACTTTTGTCCAAACTCAAGATAAGTGGTAACTAGACAGTGCTTGAATACAGTATAGTTTACGCATACAAGTTTCTAGACCAAGTTTGCTCTTGATGACCCTTACATTCGTGGTACAAACTGAGTAAAAACTAGGATTAAAAAATTAACTACACAAGTCATGTACTCGAGCAGACTTATCTTAATTCGCAAAAAAGTACAGTAGAAAATACTGAACATAATTTCCAGGTCCATTTCTAGTAAAACGACTAGAACCCAGGCTTTGGGGTTACCCACAAAATGCAACGGGAAAGTGGTCACAGTATGTGTCTGAGCTGCAAAAATAACGAACAACCGATCGTTTTCATCTTGCATTAGTTCCCCCTTCTTAGTTGCTCCATAATGATTGGTGCAACTTAGCACTAGACTTGACTAAGAGTACATTGATTTTGATTAGCCAGTGGTCACTCAGTCCCTTACTCTGTGGCTAGTTGTTTGTCACACTAGACTCTAAGAGTACACTGATCTTGATCAGCGAGCGTTCACTCACCCCTGTTGATCGGGTTTCAAGGTGATACAGCGCAAGTGTCTACAGCTCTCTTAATCATTAGTAGTTAAATACATGTGGCATTGGCACTAAAATCAATTCCACTGCATAAGTGACAGCATGAAAGCACTGGTAGTATGAATCAAAGTTCCTGAAATGATCACCTCATTTTCGTTTCACCCAACCTGATTTTACTTCATTCCATACCACTGTTCAGAGATGTCAATTTGCAAGTTCAAACATTGACCAAATTAACTCCTTACATAAAGCACTTGAGACACTAAAGCCTTCATATTTCAAATTTAAAATGCAGGGCTTGGAATGACCAATGACAAAAAACGCGGACACTTTGAAAGTTTTACGGCCCAAATCGTCGCCCGATAACCAGCCTAGAACTGGTCGATGTGAACCTTTCCCCGACAAAAATCGGGAGGACTAAAAAAAAAAAAAACGTTACCACCAAGTGGCATGCGTCTGCGTCCTTTTAGCTCGCCCGTCTACTCCCAACCCACACATTTTTGGCTGCAGAGCGGTAGTATTTGTCGCCGCGCTTAACAATAACACAAGACGCCATTGAAAATCACACCACGCTATCCCAGATGCCCGGGCAATGTTGACAATTTAAGTTCCTCCGAACATAAAGAGCAACTTACGCTTTTCGAGGTGAACGTCGTCTGCAACGCCGCGATAAGAAAGGAATTTGCCGCAGAACTTTTATATCAAATCCGATTTTTTTACGCGGAAATATTATAAAAAAAGCGGAAAGCATATTTGAAAAAGCGGAAATCCGCGTTTCAGCGGAAAATTCCAAGCCCTGAAAATGGTTCGTGTTTACTTAGAGGCACTGGCTACAGGGCATACATTTCGACACTGCCAAATATAGGACCACAAGAATGCATGCATTTGGGTGTTTGGCCCCAAAATGCATTTACATATATCATACAGAAACGTCCAATAGCAACACACTAAAATAGTCTTTTCTTTAAAAACAAACTCTTTACGGACCATCACAACTGTTATCTTACCCAGCCTAGCTTCTTAGCACCAAAGAAGATGGGAGACCAAACCCAATTGAGAGCCAACTGTGTCCCATACAACGCCAAAGGGAGTCGGCCCTCACTTTCGGCGGCATCTCGCCACACCAGGTATGATGCATATCCCATCCCTGTAACGAGAAAAGTAGAACAGGCTGCACTGGAAACCATTATGAATGTGACAAATAGACAAGGTGTATATATTTTTGTAAGACTTGAAGAGAAAAACAATCTGTTTCAAAAGAAAATTAAAGTTAAAAAATTGACTTTCACTACCACCTCAGAACTTTAACATGTTAACTGTTAGCACATCACAATTTAAAAATAGTTTCTATAAAACACGCAGTAACTACCGTTAGAGGAAAAGCTTTACGCAGACAATGTACTTATGCTGAGGTGAGATTTAATTCCTTTTTAAAAATAGCATGGAGTAGAAAATGAATGATTTAAGACGCAACCACTGAGTCATAAACGGACTAATGTGATCACATTTTAGACAGTCATGCAACTAACATGTCAAATATTCAATGGATCACAAGGCTTCATTGTTTTTTTAGGCTACATCTTTATTTACTGTAACATTTCTTCAAATTCGAGCAAAGAGGACAAGTGAAAATTTTCATTTTCCATTTTTCAAAAACGGCATCATTTATTATGCTTAAAGTTCATCAAGTACTTGTTGACAACACCTCTACTACAAACTGGGAAGGTGACGAAGAGACCCTCTCTTCCAGTCTACCTTTCTTGAAAACTTTGATCATGACAAGCAATATTTCACAATCCACCACAGTGTTATAAACTGACGAAACGTCACTATAGTAACCAAATTTTTCCACATCTCAAGACAAAAACGACCAGTTGCCAGTTGTTTGTTATTTCCTGTAGGTCATAACTAATTCTCATTCAATATTGTAACTGTCTGGTATTCCTTATGACACTATGTATACTTTGCAACACAGAGTATGACTACTGTTAGTGTGTTTGTGTATTCATATTGTCAAATAATGTGGCTACCTGCCACCACCAAACTTGAATCGAAAGCTCGTCTCAATTTACAAAACGCGTTCTATGAGATTGCTGTGCATGTTTAGTGTCACCCTCCTGAATTAATCTGTGGCTGCGTGAGGGAAATAAATGTTTTCTTGGAAAGAAGCACTACTGAAGAGACCAACCCTGATATAACGTAACAAAAACAAAAAACAATATATCTTCTTGTATCAAAGGTTCACCCACTGTACACTTCAACATTCATATGTACTCAACTGTACATCTCACCACTCATCTGCACACCTCATCACTCACCTGTAACCCTCACCACTCACCTGTACACCTCACCACTCACCTGTATAGAGAGTAGTCCATACTGGGCCAAACACCCAGGGTGGCGGGTTCCACCTAGGTTTCTTAAGCTCCTACAAAACCCATCATATAATCAATAAAGATTCATTTAGACAAACTAGGCCACACTGATTATGAACATCAAGGCCAAGGTTAAAAGACTGTGTAATTGTAGCTTGATTGGCATTCAATGTTTGAATATTAAATGTTTTGCATTACAAATACCTATGCGAGAAAAAACAAATATACCCAGCAAAGGTACTATGGTATAAGACTTGACTGTCAATATATGCAATTTGCACTGTCAGGCTACTACTCGTTATTGATTCTTTTGTTACAGTCAAATTTGCAAATAATAATTGCTGAATCGCTGTCACAGGGCACACACGCAGTAAAAGTACACGGGTGTTGACTAAACATACACCTCCCCTGCAAGTAAAATAGATGAAATTACTAAACTGAACATGCAGAGGACATTACGCAACAACCCACAACAAGCATGTTAGTAAGAAACTGGCCCCAACATGAAAACTGCAGTCTACCGTCACAATGACTTACCTTGTGGTACCAAGTTTTGATCTCAGGATTGGACATGTAGTTACCAAGGATACCACCTACATGTGGAGCTAGCACAGCGAGAGAAGGTTTAACCCAATGGTAGGATAACATCACTACAAAAACACAACACCACAGAGATAATACGCATGCTTCCTCACCTTGGTCTCGCTGCCTCCTGGCTCCAGTCATCAAGTTTTATAGCTGGACCCAATGGAAGGTCATTAAATGCCAATCATGGTCCACAAAATACACCATGGGAGCATTTAATTGAAACTGTCCATGCATATCCTGGGATAGGTATACATTACCGAATGCAGTGTCTCATTTTGTTACAATAAGAAAATTTGTCGTTTTTTTCAAAAAAGACAACTTGCCATACTAGAATTGTTTCCCACATTCTTTGTGGCATGTTAAATAGAAGCAGAATTGAGGAGCTGTAGTATACACTCCTCTTCCATTTTTTCCAGTATGATGCAGTCACGTTACAAAAGTAAATTGCACAAAATGATTGAACTTAGTAAAAATAGTTACATTTTTATTACAAAGGTAAGCAGCTTTGCTTTTCTTTCTAATACTTTTCAAGGTCACTATTGCTCAATCATCTTAAGCTTATTTTCTCAAGGAAGGTAAAGTATTTTGGGACTTCCAAGCATGCAGAGTCTCATTTTTACTAAAATCAATGACCATAAAATACACATCACCATCACTGGCAGAAACCATAACATTGTAAAGTTAAAATCGTAGATGCTAACCTCATCTACATATAACGGCAGACTCAGTCTCCTAAAATTCTGATGAACTGTGCGACTCCAAAAAGATGTTTACAGCATCATAACAGAGATTTACAGTACGTCATCGTGAGATTGAATTTTTTTGTATCCATCCTACACCTTCTGCATGTGCGAGCTCAACGTAATGTCTTTGATCAGCCATGCTTTATACGAGTTAAATTCTTGTACAGGGGGGATTTGCCGAGCATGGTTCGAGTTAATTAATTTTTCCAGAACAAAGGGTTTGATGAGAGCAATTAAGACAACCTTCTCACTAATGACATTTCAAGAAGAACCTAAGTCTGCGTGTCACGAAATTGATAGGCAGCTGCCAACATTGTTCATAACAAGAACCTGCACAAATGAGTAGTGGATAAAATGAAAAAAACGGCTAATCTAAAATAATACAGCAGGCCAGTGAAATTTTATTTTCTTAATTTTTAACAAAAAAGGCAACGCCAAAAATCCTTTACTATTTAATGATGAGGACTTTATAATGTTCGAAGCCTTTGAAAAATATGATAAATAAAATTGTGGGGCAGATTTTTTCAGGTAAAACTCAAGTATAAGTTTTTTCTTCTCAAATGCCTCAGTTGTTGGTTTCACTTTGGTTTCATTTGAATTTGTTTGTTTGTTTTCTTCTAATTATGTACAGTCATGATGGATGTTTTGAAGCCATTTCATTTATTTTCTGTTTTTACAAATGTGTGTTGACTTGTGTTAATATCAAATCTAAATAATCTCGATTTCAAGGCACAAAGTGGTATAAAACATTCTTTGACAGATGCATTATAACAAAAAACTGTTATCAAATTCAGTTTCCTTGGTTTTAGAAGAAAAAAGTAATCTTCTTTCAGGTATATAAGCACAGGGCTCAGGTGGTCTAACACTGTGTGATCAACTTCTTCTGGCATTACAAATTACCTTGTCACTAATTGGCAGAAAGGAGTAGGTTTGGAGCCTACCTACAGTACAATCAAGATGATTTACGACCAGGCTCACCGAATATCTTCTGAGCACCACGAATGAAGACTAAAGACATACATCTTAGAACTTTTTAAAAAGGTTTCTGATTGCTTATTCACAATACAGGTCAATCAAAGTCACAGGCAGCAAACGGAGTAGATGTATGGCCTAATTCATCACTTCAAACTAATTCAATTGTCAAAATTGCCATATTTTGATTTTTCAAAGGTCAATTACGTTGCTCTAATAATTCAAATATTACCACACATTGTTCAATGATTTCTTAACCTTTACTTTTTTAGAAACTTGACAAAATAAAATTTTCACTCAGTCTGTTTGCCATATTGTGTGCTGAATAAGTGAAGAGCTAGTGTGTTACGAGACACCCCTTGGAGGATGAAAACCACCGTTCGATAACTTTTGTATTGCACTGTTGAAAGGTCCTTATGGTAGTATAGCGGCCCCACCATAATTCACTTGTATTCCTCAAAGGGACATATTTTCAGCATTACAGATATCTGACAGGGGCATTGTCAAGGCTTTAAGTAGGATCAGTGAGCTACACCTGGTATAGCTATACCAGGTGTAGCTCACAGGTAGTGTTGGTAGGACCTAAATAATTGGCTGGAATTCTCAACTGCATGGGACACAATATAGGGAATTCATCTCTACCACAAAGTACTATAATTGTGTACAACTGGGAAAACACCGACAGTTCTGAATCAATGTTGCCAAAAACACCTGTTAATCAGTCCATCTACATACTGGTAATAACAATTTACTGCAAAGTACCAATGAACTTCTCACAAACAAGTTAGTCATACATGACGTAGACTACAGTTTCTCTGTTGACAACAGTAAGTCGGTAAAAGCAAGTTAGTGTTAGTTTATCCCCACACACAGCCTTCTCTACAGTCTTCGACTCATCTCAGTATGGTAAAAATTGTTCAATTTAAAAAATGAAATTTCTGTCAGCCATATTGTTTCCTAAACTGAAGACGTTTTACTGTAGTGAGATTATCTTTCCCACGTACACAGAATGCAACAAGTTTGAATTCGTCAGGAATTTCAGTCATTTTTTAAGGAAATCCTAACATTTTGTGAGTTTGAAATGTATGCACCTGTTCACTGAGTGATGATTCCAAGGCAGTATTCCATACCAATCCACTCAATATAGATTAGGACTTCAAACGTGTTCATGAATTTTGTAATTCCATCGAGTTTGAAATCTGATGTGTTGGAAGAGTGATGTGCAGATAGAGTACATGAACAAGGCCAAGTAGAACATCATAAATGCCATTATTGCATCATTTTTCACATTATCACTTTTTTGTTATATCTATTGCTCATTTTTTCTTGAATTAGTCAACCAGAATCAAATCTTAGATATCTGTCCTCATTATGTTTTAAAAACAAAAATGTCTGATTTCAAAAATGCAAAGACATTTCGATTTCAAGTTTTGAGTACATGAATAATGACATTTTTGAAAAAAACAGAAAAACTTGGCCAGCATATACGAAATGTTAGTCGAATATTCAACCAAACAAACAACAGTAAAACATGCTTGTTGAACATTCCCATTTGTGTGTTACAAACAGGACAGGATAATGCACCATCCAAACAATTCTGACCTTAATATACCATGGAATCTGTCCATCAATGATGGTTGCTGAGTACTGTGCTCCGACATGGGGGAGGAGTGTAGCAAGAGTTGCATTGAGAGAGGGGACCCATGACAAAGCATCCATGACACTCCTTCAAAGAAACCGCACACCAGTCACTTACTTTGAACTGTGGGTAATGTTTTGGGCACTTGACCCTGAAAGTCCTTACTGACATAACTATTGTTAAGAAACGGTCAAGTCACTCCTAGCTGACATTGTAAAGAATGTTTACAGTGCCGGCAAAAAGAATTTAGGAAAACAAAAATCAGTATTCCTAGATGTGAAATTTCTCCCTTCATAACAACTTGTACAAAAATAATTATAAATTATAGCACAAAATTATAGCAAGTAAATCATCAATAGCAAGAAAAAATGAAATGTCAAGCATTTCTAATGTTCAAAATCAATTATAAAACTGAAATAAACCAATAATGAATTTAGAATATTGGAAAATATATATCAACAGCATATGCAATAATAGTCACCACACCAACCAGGTACTTTGATACTTACAGCTTCAGTCTACACCTGTTTCAACAATTGTCTGCTCATCAACTGAGTTCCACAGGAAGCACTAATCAATGTAGTAGCCTTAACTATTGTCTCATAACGAGGCACTTGTTTGCATAGTCTGGAATTCATGTGACAGACACTTTGATCAGATAAGGTGTTGTATAGGGTGGAAGAAGAAAGAATTCATTGGAACATGTTTTCGCATTTTTGTAGAACAAACTGCTATTTTGCTATGCAATTAACAGCTTAACTTCATAAGGAATTTATGGGTTTCGAGAATGAATCTGCAAGATATACCAGTGTTCTCCATGCCATGTTTTAACAGGTTGCCGAGACATGCTAGATTTCGCCTCTGACCTGTTTAAATAGCCTGCGACACAACTGATTTTTTTCATTCTGAACAAAAAAGTATCATTTTAGTGTGTTTGCCATGATATGCACACGATGCACACTCTCTTAATATTCAAAGTGGTTGAAATGCGACTTGTATGAATTTTTGAGAGTAGAAAGAATACATTGTGCCGGCACACCACAACAAGTTTATGAAAGAAATACCTGTTTCAAGTAGACATAGAGCATATAGTAAACGCCTTACTTATATATGACCTTGAACCATTAAACAAACCAGTAACTATTGCCACCTAGTGATAGATATCATAATGTCACCACCCTGAAACCTTCCCAAATATCATTAATGAATATCACCAACAGCACTAAACCATATATCATTCTCCGTCTCAATGAGAAACAACTCTAGACGAGTTTTATTATGGTAAGTGGATTTTTTATACAAGGTGTGGGTTTACATTTGCTTGATATGTGATCTTGACCCGAGTCATAACATATTTAACAATAATTGAAATAGTGTCTATACAAGATTAGAAAAATAAATATTTACGTTGTTTTCATTTTTCTTAATTCAAAAGCTCTACAAAACACTAATAATGATTTATCCCTAGCTCAGACAAAACAAGAAGCTGTCTGCCTGAAAGAATTACAGGTGATATACGTTTTTGTAACCACAGAAGCAGGTGGCGTTTAGAGACATAAAAGCTAAGTCTATTACTATAATCATCAAGTAAGAGATAGCTTGCCCACCAGCAGTCTGTCAACTAGGTGGGAAAATTAATGATTTCCGCTTCAGTATGCAAGAAACTGGAAAACCACAGAAACCATTTGGAAGTTTTCCTAATGCACACCATTTGGTGTCCAGAGTGGCAAAAAGCTGGACATGAAATACCACAGGAGAACGTGTTCAATATAGAAGTTTATGCGTGAACTTTAAAGAGCCTTTACTGTTACACAACTCCTACCTGTAGAAGAGACATTTTAATATGGAGGTGGAAGGAAGGGTTATGAATCCATTGTCATTTCTTCTCCAATACACGGGTGAGAAACAACATGACCGCTGGTCCTCTAAATCGGACTGATTCACCCAAAACAGGACCTCCGGGGATCAAATGGGACCGTCGTACCAGAAAATGGGACTGACGCACCTAAAAACATGACCGCGCCACCACAAAACAGGACCGCCGGGGACTGAACATGACCGCCGGACAACATGCGGTTTCAATCCAAGGCAGTCATGCTCAGTCCCCGGCGGTCCTGTTTTCTGGTGGGGCGGTCATGTTTTTAGGTGCGTCAGTCCCATTTTCTGGTGCGACGGTCCCATTTGATCCCCGGAGGTCCTGTTTTGGGTGAGGCGGTCNGGGGTGAATTCTGGGCTTGGGAAGACCCAAAACATCATTGGTGCTTGAAACCATGTTCTGTGCATGAACTGACCTGCCATGACAAGCCAACTACATAGGCAGATCCAGATACGTCAAGGTGGTCTGGATCCTCCTTTTCCCCTCGATTTTAGTGATATCAATTCTAGAATTTTCAAATTGTTGGCTTGTATGCCCTTTTTTAAAAAATCCTTGATCCGACCCCCACTTTTAAAAAATCCTGCATCCGCCCCTGAACTACTAGTAATTGAGCCTGGTATCAAGCAATAACGAACTGTCAGTCGTGATCCTAAGCCCAGGAATTTGCTTTTATAACCTGACAACTTGTAACGTAACAGTACAAAATGAGACCATTTATACAATGGCAAGTGGTATAAATCAAATGTTTTTGAAGCAACGGGGGTTTATAAGAGCACTTCAGCAGTACTACCTGAAAACTGACCTATCACAAGCTCCGCCCCCATGCAAAATGTCGACAAACAAACAATAAGTTTTACCCTGCAAGGTGTTGTTTGTTGGGTAAAACGGCGGCTTGGAAACAAAGATGTGTCAAAAATGTTGCATTCTGATTGGTCAGTTAAGCCGTTACTCAAAATCCTGGCGATAGGTCAACTGCAGGCATTCAGGAAGTCACTAATAATACAGATGTTTGTGTTCCAATCTCTTCAGATACTAAGGCGAGGCTCTTCATTTATAATTGCACCACCTAGTGAATGTGAAAACCAAATTTCCAAGTAACATTCTGTAAATTCAAGGCACACCTTGAACCACTCAGATTTCACGGCATCACCGGTGATGACTTTTGCTGGATATAGCCCCAGGAAAGGCAGCAATATCCCGGAGACTGGGGGGACTAGCTTGCTCATTCCTGTCATAATTCTTGAAAACACAAAACAATGAGAACAATGAGCCTCGAACAATAACTGAAAAATGGATTGTTATTATAAATTCATAGCTGACTGAAGCATAATTGCACTTCAAGTACTACACCAAAACAATACACAACATGATTTTAACTTGCAATTGCAAATTTCATGTATCTAAGTCTGAAGTGCCAGATCATTGACAAAACTATTGCCCAGGTGTGAAGATGCAAAATTTCATAAAATTTGGATTGCCTATTTTTCCACCTAGGCAGAAATGACTCGCTGTACGTTCGCTGTACGTTTAGAAATAAGGTCAAAATATGTGGATTACACATGCAACTTAATGATAAGATGCAAAGAAACTGATTAATATTCTAACAATAATTGATTGACAGTCATGTGCCTTCTTAAAATGACATTTAAAGTCCTAAGGTTTACCTTCAGCAGATCGTTTCAGCAACAGATTGGCCACAGCCTAAGAAATAATAAAACAAATATAGTAGACAACTTGTCCCTAACTGGAATCCACAAGGAGAAGGAAATGCCAATGACCTATTTTTTGCATTAAGAAAATGCTGACAAAAAATTATCTTAACTTTCCATTAGTAGCCATAGGAACTCATTATCTAAGCTCACTAGGCAGTGGAAGACAGTTTTATTATAAGAACTAATGATTACAAGTTATCAACTCCCTTGACTCACTTAGTTTAAGTAGGAATGGACAGGCGGCTGCCTAGTATCCCACAATGCAATGTTGTATTAGTGTTTAGAATTTGTAGTTCAGTGGGCCGTTTCCATTATTTTTTCTTTTGACTTTAGCCAAAAGACAAAAATTTAATATGAAAAAACAAAAGATTGTTTTGTCATTTGGGTCTCTCAAAAGGTTTTGTCTTTTGGGTCTCTCAAAAGGTTTTGTCTTTTGGGTCTCTCAAAAGGTTTTGTCTTTAGGTTACTGCAAGTAGACTACAAATTTCTTTCTTCTGACTTAGTGTTGTGGACAGACTTTCTGACTTGTCAGTTCTAGCTTGCCATTCATGAACTAGTCCATTGCTCACGCCAGGGTATATGACCCTTGAGGCGAACAATGTAAAAATGGCCAGTCACCGATTCGAGCAACTGCACAAAAGACTGACATTATAAAAAAAAAGTTTGACTGTGGGGTTATTTGTTCAACGAAGAGTTAAAGACATCAGAGGCCTACTAAGGTGTCGCTCTATTCACAAAAGGTACTTATAGCAACAAGACTTTATGGAGGGCCTATGCCTATGGCATGGCCACCGTCTCTACTGGGACCAGTTGAGACAGTGGTAATGTCACGATCTAGGTAGACAGTTACATTAGGCAAGTATTCTCTAGCATGAGACTTTATAAAATTAACTTTGCGTGGTTGCCTGTTGCCAAATGGTTGGTTAAAATTAATGTTAGCTTATTAACATGTAATTTGCTTTAGTGCTTTGCAAATTTTTTATCAACGTAAAGATGATTATTTGAGTGAATTTGTTAAGTTTCCTCCTGTATTCCATGTTCATGCACACGCAATTCATGCACCTTGAGATTAAGCAGGATTCCAATTAGGCAGCAGGCATGCAGGGGCGATAGTACATCCCCACAAAAGTTAAGAATTTCAAAATACAAGAAACAAAATCAAATGAAACATGATACCTTCCCATGCTATTTTGCAAGTGCCACGCACTAGCGTCACGCGCTTCGCTCAGTCTCGTGCTAGCCTTTGCCTAACTCACTTGACTCAGTTGAAACACTCAGACTCTGTGGTTATCGTGCACATGGTGGAAAAGTTAACGGTGACCAAAAAAGTGGTGTTGGAATTCTTCGCCAAAGTCACCTTAATTCTGGTAACTAAGCTTTATCGAAGATATGAGAAGAAATAGAAAGGACCACTGAAGAATGTAAGTGGTAGTTGTAAGCATGAAATGCATTTTTGACGAAGTGAAAACTCCTAATCGTTGGCCGGATTTGGCTCACCACCCGTTTGAAATACACGGGACGAACTTCATACAGAAGGCAATGGGAAGTATAGCCTCGGTACAAAGCTGTATATAAATATACAGCTTTGCACCGATGTGGCTAAAAAAGTGGTAAGATAAAATCTGACACAAAACAAGTGTCATTAAAATTAGTCTTCCTTGAGTAAACAAAATTATTCAACAGTGTTGGAAAAAATGGCGTTCTACTGTTATTCTGCTGCTAAAGTTGTGGAGCGATCTTTAGCAACGGCTTTCGGCGCCATGAAATATTGCGTCACCTATTGGCCAGTTTCTTTTTTGCCAATTCTTCAATCAACTGCTGTTCTTTCACGAGCTCGCGTACACATCACAACAAATTATTGGAACTGGTTTCACTTCATTATAATTTTTTAGAATTCCGATACCGAAATACCGAAAAACCGAATTATAACAAATTTCGCTTCTCCGAAGTGGTCGTAAAAATTTAGGAAATGGCGCGTGCCCGTGACACGAGCGTATTGTTTTCGAAACGATGACATACTTTTCATTGCTAGAAAAGGCGGAGAGTTACGCAAGAAAATGACGTTTATTGCATTGTTTTTCAATTAAATGGCTGTAATGGGCAAGGTGAGTACCGGGTTGATTCCCAGATTTTGCTAGCCAGCCAGCTAGCTGTATGAAGACTGTCGTCAAAATACAGCTAGGTCCCACTGCGTATATTTCTTCCATAGACCCCGAAATTGCACACAGCCAGGGTAGTTCTGCTCGTCACCGCGCCGTGAAACTTGTATCAACATGTAAAGCTAAAGACCGGACGGTGTGCATGCAAAATCTGGGAGCCAACCGACACTCACCTTGGCCGTTACAGCCGTTTAAGTGAAAAACAATGCAATAAACGTCATTTTCTTGCGTAACTCTCCGCCTTTTCTAACAATGAAAAGTATGTCGTTGTTTTGAAAACAATACGCTTGTGTCACGCGCACGCGCCATTTCCTAACTTTTTGTGACATCTCTCGGGTGATGACGATAGCTTGGCAGCAAAATTTCTTCTGAAATTCGATTTTTCGGTATCAAAATTCTAAAAACTATAATGAAGTGAAACCAGTCCTGATAATTGGTTGTGACGTGTACGCAAGCTCGTGAAAGAACAACAGTTGAATGAAGAATCGGCGAAAAAAGAAACTGGCCAATAGGTGATGCAATATTTCATGGCGCCGAAAGCCGTCGCTAAAGATCGCTCCACAACTTTAGCAGCAGAATAACGGTAGAACGCCATTTTTTCCAACACTGTTAAATAATTTTGTTTACTGAAGGAAGACTGTAGTTTTTAATGACGCTAATTTTGTGTCAGATTTTATCTTACCACTTTTTTACCCACATCGGTGCAAAGCTGTATATTTATATACAGCTTTGTTCCAAGGCTAGATTTTGCATGCACCCCGTCCGGTCTTTAGCTTTACATTTTGATACACGTTGCACGGCGCGGTGACGAGCAGAACTACCATGGCTGCATGCAATTTCGGGGTCTACGGAAGAAATACAAACAGTGGTACCTAGCTGTATTTTTACGACAGTCTTCATACAGCTAGCTTGCTGGCTATTGGAAGTATTGTAGCCCCCAACAGGCCAACCGAGGGGCTACGTGTTGCCCGTGATTTTGGCTAGGCAACACGTAGCCCCTCGGTTGGTCTGCGGCATTGATCCAGGCCCAGGGCGATGTAGTTATATAAAATTTCAATGGTCTACAAGGTCACAAGCGGCCGACAGGCAGAGACTGACGCAAATAGCCAAGTCTCACCCCAAAACAAAAGCCGGCTGACAAAAGATGTGATTAAAGTTAGGACATTCAATGTGGCTAAAAAAATAAACCTTTTACGGTTACTTTTTGGAGTAAAAGTTACCTACTGGAAGCGTGCTTCTGATGCCAGTGGCGTGTAAACTTTGCCCTTTGCCTCTTTGACCTATTTAGCAAAATCCCAAAAATTATTTCATATTTGTCATCTTGTATGTTCAAAAGGTAATAATTGACCAACATTTAATTTCATTTTCTAATCAAAATTGTTTTTGTCAATAAAGAAAGAATTTCTTAAAATAATTGTTTTGTGTAATTCAAACCTGGTGCGGTTTACCTATTTGCCTCTGTGTAGAAAATGGCCTCTCCTCCAACACCGACTGCCAAGAAAGACAAGAAAGACGAATCTTTCTTGGATAAGATTGGCACTATAGGCAGGAAGAAGAAGGCAAAAGAAGGTAAAATGTGTTAGGCTGAAGGGACATTAATTAATAGTGTTGCATCATAACTCGATAACCTGTTTGGGCCGGGAATTTAACCGACGACTATCTTGACGAGAAGGGTGTGGTCTCACCTTTGGCAATGACCATCGCCTCTGTTGGTCCTACCAGAGGCGATGCAGCCCCTACAGGCGCTCCATATGCCGGAAGCTTTTCGACGAATTATGCCTCACACCGACTAAAACATCAAAGTCGCGTTGCTATAAATAACTTTTGCGCATAGAGGAACACTTTAGGAGGTTGTCGATGTGTTTAATTCCTTCCAACTCGAACAAATACTCCCGTTATCAAACTTTTTATTCGAGCAGTCCCTATTTCAGTTCCCAAAATCGTGAACTCAACATTTTCACTTGGCGCACGCCAAGAAATATGACCTCATTCTTATAACCAGGCCGAAGGTCAGAAGTTGCGGTCCTACCGGCAAACTTTGAAAGCTGAATTCCCTGCCCTCTGCGTACATGCTGCCGGGAACCAGCCGTGCATTTGCCATGTTGCTAAACATTAAAATGTCAAATATGTGCACAAAGACTATTAAATGTCATATCAACAGCATTTATTTTTATCAAATTCAAACAATAATTCATTGAAACACAATCAGTTTCAATTAACGCCAATTAAAGACAAGTAGTGGTGGCATTTTGGAAACGAACATTTAACTGACAAGACCGCAATGGCTCACCTTTGGCCTATTTAAAGATTGAGGTCATGAAGTCACATCACCTAGCGAGCGCGGTAAAAATTGGAGCGTGCGCAGTATAAAAATGGTGAGTTCACGATTTTGGGAACTGAACGAGTGACTGTTCGATCAAAAGGATCGATAACGGAAGTATTTGTTAGAATTGGAAGGAATGAAACACACCACCAACCTCCTAAGGTGTACGCAAAAGGTACTTATAACAACGTGACTTTTATGCTTTAGCCAGTGCGAGGCATAATTCGCCGAAAAGCTTCCGGCATATGGAGCACCTATAGGAGCTGCATCGCCTCTGGTCGGGCCAACAGAGGCGATGGTCGTTGCCTAGTCTCACCTGTGCCTGTGGTCACTGTGGCTGACGGATCTCAGATACCTTTTGTGTTTGAACTATTGAATTATTAGGCCTTTGAGTTGACAGTGCTGAAAATGAAACCCCTTTTATATCTCAAAGTCTTGTGGAGAAAGGAGTGGAAGAAGTGTTGGTTCGAATTAGCCAGCCAACTGTATGTCAACAATCGTCAAAATAGAGCTAGGACTAAGTAATCTGGCACTAGTCGGATATAATGGACTCTAACTTATTCCAAATAAATCCACTAAATGTAGGTCTAAATGAACGATTTTGGTATCGTTGCATTCCTCAGACATCTGGCTTTCCATACAAATCCTTTTCACGACCCTCAATTACTTTAGTCTATAACTATGCTATTCCGAACTCGGTCCACTTTAGCCACGCGCATCGTGAAATCGGCAGCCATTTCAGCGAACTTACTGTATCTAGTGACATCTATGGGCAATTTGCTACAACACGCGCTCTTCCTTTTTCATCAGTCAACGTCATTGGTCGATTTCGTCAGTTATTAACGTCAGTGGTTATTAATCATCGTACGTCTGCTCTCGTCATCACCTTCGTCGTCTCTCTCACAATCGTATCTGTCATCATCATGTTATCGTCATCCATGTTAAAATTACATAATAAACCATCCTATCTAATTGTACCATATAAGATAAGCATAGTTCCTGTAAAAACCACAATACTATTACTAGTTCATCTCCTTTTCTTTTAAAGACAAGAAAGTAGTGCTAAGAAACTGAATTCACTCAACAAAAATATCAACGAAGGGCTAAAACAATTAACAAATAGTATCACAACCTAGCTGAATATGTACACCTTGAGATTGTACTAGTAAATGGACACCTTTGGTGGAGGCAGTTCAAGTCTTAGGGAACATTGCGGGGGTGTTAATATAAAGCCAAAGACTAAATATACACCGCCTGGGTACTTGTGCTCTTAAAGTGTCGTGATTTTTATGTTAACATGATGTTAATAAGGTTCGTGATAAGTTGACGACCAGTGTTCTATCACAGCAGGTTGCATGCAAAATCTGAGAATCAACCGACCTCTTGCCCATTACAGCTGTTTATTAAATGAAAAACGATCTAATAAACAGGATTTTCTTGCATCATTCTCTGGCTTTCTGACAAAGAAAATTCTGTCATCAACTTAAAAGACTACGCTTGTGACATGCGCCCTCGCCATTTCCTAATTTTTTGTGATATCTTCTAGAAGATGATGACATGTTCACCAAAAAGCAAAATTTGGTCAGCAAGTCAGTCTGCTGGTAATAGAATACTGAAAATTTATAGCAAAGTGAAACCAATTCTGGTCAACTATGGTCAACTGCACAAAACTTTGTGAAAGAAGGACGAGTGAAAACAAACAGCCAAAATTCCGTGGTCCTTCCTAAGTATAACTGCAAAGTAGCGGTCTACTAACAGCATTATTGTTGCATCAGTAAGTTCACTGATTTACCTTTGGTTGAGTGTAGTTTTCTTAGGACAATAATTTTGTGTCAGATTTCGATTCCCTTGCTTTTCCACAGATGGAGGCACTCGTATTGATTCTAGAGAGTAAGTGGCTTCCAGTGACATTGATTAACTTTGTGTTTGTTTGCGGTCTTCATAATGTTGAGTTGGTGTCTTGTATTTTACTACAGCTCTTGACTTACAAGAGGAAGGGAAGAATGCCATCGAATCGCCAACAAGTCCTACGAAGAATCCAGATTTTGGACCGGAGGCATATTTTTTGGGTACAACTCAACGACCAGTTTATTTGCTTGATAGAACAAGATGGTGTTTACTGTATAGTTTTCTTAAAATGTTTTCCATCTAATTTCATTTGCCAGTGTTATGTTAAGACTTAAGTATTGGTCAAAGCTGCATTCCCTGGGCATTTAGGTAATGCAATCGTGAGAAAGAAAAGGGTTTGTTGAATTTTGTCTTGCTATGCAAATTTGCTGTTAGAATGCATTACCTTGCTGTGGTCGTTTTGTGTGTTTATGTACAGTTTCATTCTACATACAACGTGGCTTTGACATGGGCAGATGTAGGATGTCGTGGACAAGTGGATTTTTTATTCCATCAATTTTTCAAAAAAAAATAACTTTCAAGAAAGAATTTGTATGTTGGTATCACAGTTTGTATAATTGTCACTGAACAACATTTTGTGAATTTCTAAGCATTTGTAGCAAAGTAATGAGCCTTTTTTTAAATGCCAGTTTTAGCCAAGATTTTTGTCCCAGATTGTAGAAGTTTTACCTTACATACTGTGTACAGAGGTGTGCAAACTTATCGTGACGTAAGAACATGTTTGTTTTGCAGAGGAGAATGAAGAACGATCAATGATTGAACCTCAGTCACGAGAAGATCCAAAGTTAAAGGAACTTGTTTCTGTTAGTATTGACCTTAAGCGGTGTTAGACTTAAACACACGGGGACGTTTTGTTGATGTGAGACTCTTGGGAATGAAAGCTAGTGTGATCACGTGCTTCTCTTTGTAACACATGCCAGTATCTAGCAGAGGCTTGCGTGATCTCGCTTTTCTCACAAGAAACTTGCGGTACAGAATAGTTGGGTTCTGATCAAAGCTTTGATGTAATAGTAATTTGTTTGAATTGATGCCTGCCTCTGCTTTCTTCTTTCACAGCACGATAGTTATAGTTAGTTTTAAGTAGAAAGTGCTGGGTTGTTGTGCTGTATGGAATCACACTTTGACTCATTCTGAGCATAGAGTTTAAAATCTGAGTAACTGCGTCAATGACATTTCACACATGGGCAAATCACTATTATGATAGTTTGTGTCATTTTGCTGCTATCTTTTTCAAAGAGCATCCTTTATGAAAAATGGTCATATGCTCATTCTTCTGACAAAAAATGTTCAAAATGTGATTTCAAGTCTTTTTGGATGTAAAAATTTTTAATACTTGGCTCATGCTTGAAAATTGTCAAGAAAATATAAATCGCATTATGAGTTTTTAAACCTACTTTCTCTTGGTTATTTTATTCTCTGTAAGTAAAGATCTATACAGTATTTTTGCTATTTTTATCTGCACCTTTTGATCAAATTACTTCTTTCAGATACGTTTGTTCCCTCACTTTGTATTCCACGTAATTTCTCAGCAGTGAATGAATAATTGATGTGTGTTATAATGTTGTTTGTTGGATCGTGTTTATAATTATTACAGATTTTACTCGACTGGATTAACGATGAACTAGCTGACCAGCGTATCATAGTAAAGGACATTGAAGAAGACTTGTTTGATGGGCAGATTCTCCAGAAACTCATTGGTATTGTATAATTCTACCTTTGCCTGATGTGTTTGTCTCATTGGTATTGTATAATTCTACCTTTGCCTGACGTGTTTGGCTCATTGGTTTTGTATAATTCTACCTTTGACTGACATGTTTGGCTCATTAGTATTGTATAATTCTACCTTTGCCTGACATGTTTGGCGTGTTTTTCGTACCATTCAACAAGAATGTTTTTGGAAAGAGATTACCAATCTCTGGATTAAAGGTTTCACTCATATCATTTGTTTGGAGTTTTTGATAACTGGTTGAAATATTGTTGGTTCTTTTCAATTTTACAATTCTTTATAGTAAAGTCTAGCAATACTGTATACAATATGGACTAATAAAATGTTATTTTCTTGTTGTTTACTGAGGATATGTAGCAACAAATTATTTTTTACCGTGTTCACATTCTGTACAGTAGCTACCACTAGATAATTTTGTGAAAAGTTGTGGGCTATTTTAATAAGCACAGGCCCAGAAATCACTTTTGCATTATATCCAGGTTCAAATGCATTATCTTGTATACATTCACTAGTAAGACCGAGCTCGGAGGAGTAAGAGACATCTTTGTGCAATTCTAAATTGTCTGCCACTATGGCCAGGATTCAAACCCGGATCTCACAAACGGGAGTCTGGAGCTCAAACCACTTAGCCACACAGTCTTCTTGAGGGCTATCACAACATATTAAAAAGATTTGAAAAATAAAAATGGCATTTATTTTTATTCAAAACTGGTGAGATTTTGCTGCAATTATCCTTTTTAATTCTGATAGTGATTCTAATTAGTGCTTTTTCGTTCTCTACACTCACTGAATGTCAAAATGGAGCTCATTAAGCAAATTTGATTGACAAGACAAATATGTCACACATCCTCCCCACAGATGTTGATCGTCATGGATGAGACAGAAATCCAAACCTGGACCTCTCATGTGAGAGAAGAAGGTTAGGATTGTGTAGACGATTTAGGCTGATGTTTTGATGTTTGACTGTAGGCCATGGAATCGTTCCCATGCCCTATGTCTTCATGCCTCTTAATTTGTCTATAACTGCTCACATCTGTGTTTGTCTACAGAGAAGTTGGCTAGCGTGCGTGTGGAAGTGCCCGAGGTGACACAGTCAGAGATCGCTCAGAAACAGAAGCTGAAGATGGTTCTAAACACTATACATCAGTACCTCAAAATACCTGCACACTATAACCAGCAGAAATGGAGTGTCGATGGTAGGAACACGGCATTTTCACTTTTTCCTGTGTTGTTACTTGGCGGAATTCTTCGAATTCCGTCAAGTATGTTGCTCTGACAGCAAGTTTTTTTTTTTTTTTTTTTTTNATTATCCTTTTTAATTCTGATAGTGATTCTAATTAGTGCTTTTTCGTTCTCTACACTCACTGAATGTCAAAATGGGACTCATTAAGCAAATTTGATTGACAAGACATATATGTCACACATCCTCCCCACAAATGTTGATTGTCATGGATGAGACAGAAATCCAAACCTGGACCTCTCATGTGAGAGAAGAAGGTTAGGATTGTGTGGACGGTTTAGGCTGGTGTTTTGATGTTTGACTGTAGGCCATGGAATCGTTCCCATGCCCAATGTCTTCATGCCTCTTAATTTGTCTATAACCGCACACACCTGTGTTTGTCTACAGAGAAGTTGGCTAGCGTGCGTGTGGAAGTGCCCGAGGTGACACAGTCAGAGATTGCTCAGAAACAGAAGCTGAAGATGGTTCTAAACACTATACATCAGTACCTCAAAATACCTGCACACTATAACCAGCAGAAATGGAGTGTCGATGGTAGGAACACAGCATTTTCACTTTTTCCTGTGTTGTTTTTTTTTGTCTGTTTTGTCGTTTCCCTTTCCTGTCCTATTCAGACTGCTTTGTGTAAAATTTATCAAAAAGTTTGTCCTCTGAGTGAGCATTATGGTTGTATGCCTTCAGAACTTTCAACACTGGCAATACAGTCTAATGGTAGTTTGTTTTGGCTCAGCGTGTGTTATGCAAAATCCCACAATTACGCAGTATGTTGTAAACTGTTACAGGCATTCACTCAAAGAACATGGTGTCGATACTTCATCTGTTGGTTGCCTTGATCAGACACTTCCGAGCACCGTTCCGTCTGCCAGATAACGTCAGCATTAATGTGGTGGTTGTGCAGGTTTGTTGAATGTTGTTGTTGTTGCTGAAGTTGTTTGCTGTAAAAAAGGCTTCATCTTCTGAGTAGCACAAAAAGTTTGCCCAAGTACCATTTTATTTCTTCTGTTTGATTCGTGGCTTTGTGGGTGCTGTTATTAGGTGTTCATTGGATAAAATTTGTCTGCTCTAATACATTATTTTCAGATTTTGTGTGTTGCAATATCTCTCATGTAGATTTTATGGTCTTCCTATATCTCTCAAATAGCACGCTATTCAATGTTTTCTTATGGTAATTTGTAATAAACAAAATCTTTTCCAGAAGCGAGATGGCATCTTACAGAGTCGCAAAGTTCAGGAAGAGATAACGTCTACTAATGAGTAAGTTCATCACCGTAATATTGTGCTAATAGTTTGTTCAATTTTATACATAAGGAACAGGTTTGAGTTGTCTTGTTTTGGCACTCATTGTTAATTAACTTCTTTATAAGTGTTCTGGAACTGTTTTGAAATTAACATTGCCAATTTTATGAGAAACCATTTTCTTTTTGAATTACAGTGCCTGTGTAACCAATTTTTCTATCAAACATTTATTGCTAAAATTACTAGTTTCTTAATCATTAATGATAATTATGAGAAACGGAGATTCTGAAGTAGTTGTTGTTTATTGGTTCAGGGTAACACACACACACACACACACACACACACACACGCACAGGAAGGTAGCCTATCACATTCATTACAGTTCTTAATCAACAAATCCTTATGTCATGCTTCCACTCCATCGCACTGATAAATTTTTGTTTATTTTAAATTGTCAGTTGTAAAAGAGTTACCCTGCAGTTTAAATTTTGTTACCCTAATAGTAGCCCGGTGTTACCCTGAACTTTCATGTGGTTGCAGAGTTACCGTGAAGTTTGACTCTCATTGCAGTTAAAATATGCTTATTTACCCTGACTTTTGTTACAGTTACAGTGGAGCCAAGCAGGAGAGAGATGCATTTGACACATTGTTTGATCATGCTCCAGACAAACTGAATGTTGTGAAGAAGGTGAGCCCTTTGTTGATGATGCATGGAGAGAGGGAGGGGGGGNTGGGGAGAGGGGGTGGCGAGAGGGAGGGAGAGAGAGAGTGGTCTGTGTAGGGGAAAGGAGTTGATTGAGTTTTGTGGATTTTCAACATTATTATTTATGCCCCCAAATTAATATGCCTGTCAGTCTAAAGGAGATGCTGGTTCCATGACTAGTCACTAGATGGAGAGGCTGGTTCCATGTGGGAAATTGAAATTTTTTACTTCAAAATTCAACATTTGACATTTAGTTTATAATATTTGCCGATTTAGTGAGGTTTAACACGATACATTTACTGAACACGAAATGAAGCTCAAGAAACTACAAAACTGTGATTTTTTAAAGCTGTGTACTTGTGAAGTGACTAGTAGCTATTTTAAAATGGCTTTTTAAGACAAAAAGTTGCCGTCACAAATTTGACAGTGAGTGCTATTTATTGATTGTTTGTACAGCTAGGTTCACCGTTAGCTCGGTTATTTGAATTTGACGGCAGCAGTTTTGACCTAATAACAGCTGCATGTGCCTTTAAAGGTTGTGTGCTAATTGTTATCAAATTGTGTTTGCTACTGTGGTTAATTGTCATACGTAATAGTAACAAAACAAAATACTGTCATTGCAGTCGTTGATTACATTTGTGAACAAACACCTGAACAAGATTAACCTGGAGGTCACCGATTTGGACTCACAGGTAAGTGTTTGTGTGTTCAATTGTATGGTCTAACAGGTCACAAAATTTACTTAGACTCTCGTGTAATCTTTGTATGTTAACTTGTATTGCCTGATAGGCAGGGCTTGGAATGACCAATGACAAAAACTAGGGAATAGATGGTGTATCATTCCACAACTAAAAAGGCTTGTGTGAAATATTTTTTTTTGTGTTGTAAAGTTTATGTGAAGTAAACATTTTTGCATGAATGATGATAAAAGAGAGACGTAAAAAGAGGAAACCGGAAATTAAAATGAGAGGAAATCAAAACCAAAAAAAGAATTCCTCTCAAAAGAGGAAAATTTCAAGTACCTACATAGGTCACAAGTTGATGACTCTCGTGTAAGAGTTTGTATGTTAACTTTCTGCACACATTACCTGTGTGTGCCTTGTTGCCTGTATAAGTATTCTCATGCTCGTTTTGAGTGGGAGTAGCATTCAGTGATGGTGCTGGAGATTGAACCTGTATTTGCATAAATCACCGCAATAAAATCCAGGAAAGCTGTACCTACACATTTTACAAATGTTGTGCAAATGCACTCTTCATTATTCGTCATGTCCTGTGTTGAAATTCTGATATAATCAATATCTGATTCCAGTTTCACGATGGTGTTTACTTGGTCCTTTTGATGGGGCTACTGGAAGGCTACTTTGTTCCCCTCTATAGCTTTTACCTGACACCTGAAAGCTTTGATCAAAAGGTGAGATCACCTGTTTAATGATTCGTTTAGATATACAGCTTTCAGTCACGTTAGAGAAGCGTGTGCTATGCTTAGTCATTATACCACCAGGGATTTTTATGCACATGACTTGGGCAGAGCATACTAAAAGGTAACCAAGCCTAATACTAAAAAGGAACCAAGCCTTATATGGACTGAGTACAGGGTGTAACTGTTCTCACACTTCGAAGGGCAATAACTGCCTGGTTTATTGACTAAGGAACAATGTTGCTGGTTTAGATTTGTAAAGTGGTGATCACAAAATAATTAAGTCTCCCACATGTGAACTTGCGGGGGCATTGTAATAAGGCATGAGTACGTTTTGGGACACTCTGTATATTGCATGGTGTTAAGGTTATATTTTATATGTAAGGATTTATGTAATAACAAAAGGTGAAAAGCTAGAAGATACTTTAGACGTTGTCAGTCATCTTATGGTTGTTGAACCTAGTTATAACGTAACCTGTGTTGCAGTGTGGCTTAGTGGAATAAGTATCCATTTCCTTTACTCAAGATGGTGGGTTGGAGTCCTACTTAGGCACACAGCTAGACCCTTGAGTCAGTCTCTAGCTCCTCAGCTTGGTTAGCAACATTGTACATACTTTGTATATACTTTGTATATTTCTTCCTGCTTTGAAAAAAGAGCCACCACTGTGAGTCTTCATAGGCTTCTTAGTGATCATTACAATGTGTGTGTCCAGACTTGAAAGGTTTCTATTGATAGTGGGCGTCCAAATGACACATTGGGCTTCCTTGCCAGGACGTCCATATTAGTCCATTTGGACGCCCAGGACGTACGCTGTATAAAGGCCTGGTCCCTGATGTATATTTCAACTAGTTGTGTCTGTATTACCTCTGTCCTGTTGACTGACAACTTTTCACACTGTTTTCAATGTCCATGTTTTCCACACGCTAGTCGATTTCACATTTCTCACCTTTGTTCACAGGTTCACAATGTTGGCTTCTCCTTTGAGTTGATGCAAGATGCAGGTCTGGCGAAACCCAAACCTCGACCTGAAGGTAAAGGTTTATTGCTGTGGTAGTAATATACAACCTCAAGCCTTGGCCTAAAGATGAACCTAGTGAATAGTCAGTGACAGTTTGTTGCAGTGGTAAAAACTGAAGTCTTCTCCTTTGCAAAAGTAGAAAAACGCATTATGTAATTAAGCTAGTTTTTGGTGCTGTGTAACAGTTCTGTGCCGAGTTGGACTAGTGAAGACAGATACATACAGCTGTCCAATTGTCCAGCTTCTCAGATGTCTTGGTTTCAATATGGCATCTTAATGTGCAGTATTAGAACTTCATCGGCATTTGTGACAAATGCAATGTTAAAGGTTTGATGTAACTAGAGGAACTCCATGGTTTTCGGCATGGCACTGTCTCACGACTTGGTTTAAAGACATAGACAGTTGTGTTTTATGGTGGTGAAAAAGTTTTTGTATTTGCCTTCAAGTATGTAGGTTACAGTTGTAGTGAACCTTTGTTTTGCAGATGTGGTGAACCTTGACCTCAAGTCAACCCTTCGTGTTCTCTACAATCTGTTCACAAAGTACAAAGGGGTCAGCTAAAGTTTACTGGTTCATACTGACCAATCACTGTAGCCATGAGGTTTACTCTCAGCTGGGATTTCCCAATTCTCCATTTGGGGTTTGAGTATGCTGCAGGTGTTCGCTGGAGACGAGAAAAGTTCCGTATGCTAGTTTGAGAATGATATAGATTGTACATTAGTTGATATGAATACTCATTGCATTATCGTCCACCAACAAGGCTAAGCATGCTGCGTTTTATATTTTTATTATTATATATTACACTGATTTAGAAACAAAGTCAGTAGTTTTTTAATTTAGCTGTGTTCTTCAGGTACGTTTCTGAATAATCAGCGGATCTGAAGTCCCTTGCTGCCATACAAGGTTTTGTGATAGAAAGATCAAGGAGTGGTGTTCAAGGCCACTGTAAATGTCTATTTTTAGACTTTACTAATGTAGTTGTAATTAATTGCCTTTAAAGTTGTCAAATCTGTTCAGAAACATATAATGGTGCTATTTTGTGTAGTCTCTCTGTAGTGTGCTAGTGCATTGTACATTGTATCCATTAATCTGATCTGCTGTGAAGAGCAAGCCTATGGAATAGTTATTACTTTTTGTTTCTATGTATAGCTGGGTAATTTATTTATTAACATTAGTTTTCTTTGTAGAAACAATATTCATTGCAAATTATATTAATAGCATATGTTTAATTAGTTAGATTTCAAAAAGAGTCAGTTTTTGAAAACTCAAAGCTTTCAAAAATGTCACTATTCTTCATTGCGTAAGTTGTGGATGAAGAACCTCCGATGGATTTCAAAGCTTGACTTCAATATTCTCATTTGTTGTTTAGTCATTAACAAGATTTCTAATGTACCAAAAGACCTCGCACTGACAAACACATGTTTGAATAAAGACAACTTTTCTAAAATGTAGCGACATGTTTAGGCAGTAAGACATCCATTCTCAAAATAAAGCTTGAAAATGGTGGTTGTTTTAGTGCCGAAACATGTCGCTACATTTTAGAAACGTTGTTGTCTTTATTCAAACTTTATTTCTAATGTAGCATAACCTCAGTTTCAAACACGTGGGTTCTGGTCCAGACTCCTGGTTCATGTGTACCTGTAACTGTACTTGTCAATTTGCTAAATGTTCACCAGCTCTTTGGAAATATAGGGAATTGGAAGTCGTAAAGTATTTGGTATTCGTGAAGGTTCGACAGTAGATTTGATTGACAAAAGCGAAACTTGTAAAAAAAAATGGTTGCATTTTGCATGGGTGTAGCCAGACTGTTTCATAAGGTACGCAACACGTTTTTGTAAGCTTGAATTATCTACAAGTACACGCAGAAAATCGACTGAACAGGCAATATGACATTAGCCTGACCAAGTCCATCTGGCAGAAACGCAAACAGACGTTATGCCACTGATAGCTCTAATTCTACCCCACGCTCCTTTATACACTTGGGCAATTAGGCATTTGGTAGGTATGTTGAAAATAGATAGACATTTCAGCTCTTTCTTTGTCTTTATTAAGGATGGACTCCTGACCTACAAAGCTGTAGTTGATATGATTTACCTGCATAGATTGCAACAGTCATGTTCATTTCTCTAATTACAAGCATTTAACAGTCCCAGAGATACAGCTATGCTGCACATGAGGTTTACATGAAACGTCAAACCCAGAAGCCATGCCCAACGCTTGCGTTGTGTCGTGTGCAAACAAAGAAGCATACAGAATAAGAAAATTGACAATCGGGGAATCTGTTGGTAATCATTGTACGTGCCATGTACATACCACATACCAAATATGACAGCTAATTGTTCACAATTGGTAATCATTGTACCTACCATGTACATACTACATGCCAAATATGACAGTTAATTGTTCACAATTGGTAGTCACTGTACATACCATGTACGTACCACATACCAAATATGACAGCTAATTGTTCACAACCCAGAGTTTAAGAGCATGAGTTAACAATCAAATCACCTTAAAATGACACGTTCCAACTGTATCAAACAGTAAAAATCATTCATGTTATGTGCAAAATACATACTATCAAAGTGCATTCAGACATTTCAGTCAAGTAACATATAACAAGTATCTATCAAAAGTCTATAAAATACCACAAAGATGGTGTTGCAATTAACAATAGTATAAATGTATAGGACCATAATACGCCCGATGGGTAAGGAAATGTGAAGCTGACAATTTGAAGACGTAATTTCTATTCGGCAAAACGTTTAAAAATAAAGCTGTAGCTGAAACACAAAGCAACGATTGGCACAAATGTTATTCACAAAGACATGGTTTGTTGGTCATCAGTGCCCAGCGTTTGTTTTCTCATCCATGGAAAGCAATCGTATTCTTCAACAACATTTTACGTGGAAACAAGCGTGGTTACACTGGCCTTGTCTTAATTTAAAATCCCACACACAGATTGTGAATCACCATTGATGGTGTAATCAATAGCTCGACGAGTAGATTTTATGAATTGACTGCCTAAAGTTGACTTAGAACTGTAGAAGGCAAAGATCTCTACACACCAGATGAATAGTTTGGTAGACAGATAATTAGTCAAGAAATTAAACAAATATAACAAAGTTTCTAAAATAGATCGACTCAACAACTAAATGTTATATTTACAATGAGACTAGTCTACAGCTAAAATGCAAATAACTTGGCATAAAATACTTTGGAAAACCAACGTACATATCTAACACTGAAAGTTGGTGCTGGAGTTCAACCCCAGGTGGCACTACTATTACAGATGAGCGATAAGTATCGCATCCAGCCTCTATTAACAATACAGTCCGGTGAAAATCTTGAAAAAGAGGCCTTATGGTTAAACCTTTACCACATCAAGCTATGACATGATTTGTATGGGTTTCCAGCATTTCAAATTTACTTCTGTTTCTGTAATTTCTCCCAAAACAATTCTGTGTTCAGTTGCTGCACAATGATTTCAACTGCACACTTTTCGTACAACCAAACCAGAAGCACAGCTCTACTGCAAACCAAAACAAAATGCTCTGCTCCAGTGAGGTAGTGAGCAGTGGGCATGGCGATCAAAACCCATATTTATCATCCGGAGTATCACTTAAGTTTTTCCAGTTAAAAGTTGTAGCAGGGCACTTTATGTTCTGCTGATTTATATACACTGATTGCCTTCAATCAAGAACCAGATGTTGGATATGTTCAGCAGACTCTCAATGATAATAAAGGCCGGATGTCAGACTAACGACCAATCTCGGCTAATTACAACATGTGATGAATTCACAACAGGCTAGATGAAAAAGGCACCAGTTATTTGTTTAAAATTACAAAAATAATTTAGTTATACAATAATCAGCTTTGCTCTAATTAGAAGTTGATTTAGCCACAACAAGCTGGCAAACATGTGAATGTTTAACAATAACAACCTCAGACAGTGATGACAAAAGCATCTGTCCAAAATGGGAACATTTCTACTTCAAAGGATCACCAGCTGCTTATCCTACCTAACTTTGCGTAAAGTCATGACCTAAAATATGCATTTGCAAATTCAAAGATAAATCTTCACCTAAAGATGGTTTATTTATACATAAAATTGGAGTTTTAGCAAAGTTGCGTGTGCTGGTTCGTACATTAAAGAATTTCAATGTTTTCTGTTGGGATCTATGTCCCCACAAGGTGATGGTATTAACTTAAAGCTTAATCCTGCAGACTGATCAGGTCTTTACTCTGCATAACCTCTAAGTCCTTCATCACGTCCCTTCCAATACAAATGAATGCACACCAAAACTCCCTAAAATTCTTTTCGTAAATCACTCATTTTCACCCCATTACTGCCCGTTACACAGGCACAGTGTCCTCCACAATATACACAGACACTATGATTCAGGATGAATGGCTCCAACGTGAACCTCAATCAGCCCACATGTCAGCTCACTTGAGATCAGTACTCGCACACAGTGTAAAACAGGTTCTCAACAAACTACACAGTGGACATTTGGCAAATTTTGGCAAAACTAAATACCACTTCAACGACAAGTTGAATCAGTGATGAAACTTATAAACAAGAACCGCAAACATATCAGCAGTTTCGTTATTACACGCTAAACAGTACTGTCTGACGGATATCACAGGTGTTACAAATACAGCGTGGAAGAACTCTTATTGTAGCTAGTTTGAAAGGAGAAGCAAATATTAACATAATGACATGCTGGGTAATTCCTGTCACTTTTGACATTGCATCTCTGTAAGCCAATTGTTGATGGTCCACAGAGATTGACCACGACTGTCCAGTCGTATTATTGCGCTCCCAGTTCGTAGTCACCCCCTGCCCCACACCAAAACACCCCTAGTCCTTCACTAGCCGGTAGATGTGATGCTGGGCTCCATGTTCACTCGTCGACACTTCAAACACATAGGCGACGCACAACAGTGTCTCTTGCGTTTCCCTGTTACTCACCACCTGAGGAGGTAAGAAAAGCACGTTAGCAGCAGACTTGGCAAAATAATGGAAAAGTTCACTGCATTTCCATTTATTCAACAACTATGGTCTCCAGCAATAACGAAATGTCAAATTCTTTGCAAGACCCAAAATCACTTCTCTTCTGAGTAAGAAGGGAGTTGATACCAATTTGATACCGATAAGTGATCTAAATCAAATGTTATTACTTCGATGGAACACAGGTTTATAAACCACTTTTGTAAAGTCATAATGCCAATGCATGACCAAATCTCACAACTTGTACGACTACGATGGGGAGACATGCATGTATTTCAGAGGGGATTTGCTTTGATTTGCAACTGTGGAACAAGGTCAGTTTTCCATGACTGAACTGGGTCCAGGGTAGGGCTCCTCTTTGGTGCTTGGACCAGCTTACTTGGCTTTAAGTTAAGATTTTGAGCGTCTGAAACAACAGGCGACGCAGACATCACAGCTCACACACTCAGGAATAATTCCGCACCCATCAACACGACTTACTGGACTCATGTGACTAGGAATCATGTGCATGACCCGAGGAAGAGTCCGTGAGCCGTGTTTACTGGTGTAGGAGCCGTCAAGGTAGTCCCTGAACAGTGCTTGTGGTACAGAAGCCGTGTTTTGCGAGTCGGCAAACAGAGTTTACCATTAGCCGTTTTCATGAATTCAGACCCATGAGCACGAGTGTGTGAGTGTGTTTGGGTAACCTGAAAAAGCCCACAGCCTCACTTCAGCCCTAAAATCCCTTGTCCTATCCAACCTCCAAGTACCAAACAAAGCCACCAATATAGCAGTAAATCCCACGCACACTCAGTCGTATTTACCTGAAGTATAGTGAAGTTCTCCAGTACGCTGTTCATCATGTATTTTTCGGGCAGATGCTTCAGCTTGTGAATAAAGTTGATCATATATTCGCACATGGGCGAGCGGTGGATTCGGTAGACCCAGTGGCCGTTCTCAAAGCGTGAGAACTCAGTCTAGAACAAGAAAATCGTCTAATGGGTTAAGATTGCATTCAACAGTACTGTGCTATTATCAACGTGTTACTAAAAAGGACAAAAATTATGACACAATTTGAGTGTTAGCTTGACGTATGTTTCTGTAAGCTAAATAATATACCTAAGAAAGGCTCTCACAAATGAAATGACGGTCATGAGAGATCTGTTGACCAGTATGTAAAAAGCTGTACTTCACCTGTTTAGCTGGCTGAAAATCAAAAATCAAATTTGGTCTTTTATTACTGACATAACAAAGGTCTTTTAACATTCCTTAATGTGATGTGATTCAGTTTCTATTACCAAATCAAGTCACAAACACCATTTTCAAATTCCCAATTTTAGTGATAACCGAAGAATTTTTTGAGTCCCAGATGGTTTTGATGTTTTAGTTGGCAATGAAAAAAGAATCCCATCACGGTACGAAATACTGTAAAATCAGTTTTATGAGAGTAAAAGTCTGATTTGGTTGTTTTTAATCACCTAATCAGGACACAAGACAAAGCCCATACTAGTACAGAGTTTTAGGAGCTATGTTGTGGACTCCTCATTGGAAATGCCAGCTCAAAATTAGAAACAACTACTCTACAGGTAACACAGTACCTCCACTTTTTCAACCACTTGTTTTCCAAAGGAGCACACTTTTGTTGAGCATTGTATCGTCACATTTTCCGAACTTTCATAGCTGAAATAAAGACAGGTTGAATGACAAAAATTGAGTGGCAAAGCTGAAAATCACACATAAAGGCAGAAGTAAGTGAACACCAAAGAAACAAAAATATTGTGCCGTACTCGTCCGGGTTACGACCCATGCTCGGCTTACCGCCCACCCCAGAAAATTTCAATTTTTCATTTTTAAGCGCCCATGCTCGGCTTACTGCCCACCCCCAATTTTTCATGATCGAGACTTCCGTAAAAGTATCATTCCGTTCTTCTGTGAAAAAAATAAGATTCTAAAACATGCGCAACTCGCTTACCTTTCTGTGACAATCAATCAGTTTTAGCGGAACTGGGACCTTGCCTTAGCATGGCAGTAAAATACCCGTATTCTCAGGCCCTTTACTGAAGGAGACACAATTGTTTCCTTTGGATTACGCGCGCAACTCATGTCAGCATGTACTGATCACTGAGACAGCGCTTGTCGAATGTATTTCATTTGCTGTAGCACAACCAGTAAAGCAGTACTTGACAGGGATATCCCGTCTGTGACCAATCTTTCTGTGATTCCCCGTGACAGTACACGTAACATAACCACCCTGAGCATTGAAATAAGAAAATACATGGTCCGTTGTAACAAGCCAACTTGTGTCGTAGTTCCCATCTTGGTTAAACGCATGTTTTTAATGACTTTCATTCCCGACACCAAAATGGAAGCACCCAACCAAAGGCAAGAGCCCAAAAATCAACATGTCATTAGCGCAAGTCGAACATTCTATCCACGTTCTACGTGGTCAAAAACTTATTTTTTGAACGTTTGATTTGCCCGATGACTTTTTACAAGATGTGTTTTTGCTTCGTTATTTTGGCAGCTGACCCAGTACCCGTATTGCCTAATAGTAGTATTGTGGGATTGTTGAGCATGTGCTTTGAACGACTGCGGTGTTGGCTTTGAACTCAAAAAGAAATATACAATGTATATAAAATGTTACATTGTTCAAAATATTCAATAAGAAGACCTGTCAATCATTAGCATATGCTGGGTTGCCTAACTAAGTTCAAAGTATTCAGTACTGAAGAAGACCTGCCAATCATTAGCACATGCTTGGTTGCCTAAGCGTCCAGGGGGAAGCAAATCTTTACACAATCAAGTGATTCACTTAAAAATACACCGCGAACTAGCAGAGTCTTATTTGATCGCTTTTCTCTCAAGAAATTTGGCCTACTGAAAGCATGCCTACCTGTAGGAATACCTTAGTTCTAAGAGATGACCAGCAGCGAACGAGGTATGTAAAAACCCAATCACGCTCAGGATCACTCCCCCGACCTATATTTTAACTGATATTTTTGAAGTCCGACGTCAGTGTAGCTCCGTTCGGGTAAAATCAGTCCTCCGTGCAGTAAGCAACAACTCCCGACTTCAAAAGTTTCGCTTTTAACTGCCCATCCTCGGTTTACCGCCCACCCCCCAAGATTCCCAATTTAAGCACCCTGGGTGGTAACGCCGACGAGTACGGTACTATACACCATTGTAACAATGTCTCGTAGAAATCTGTTTTATAAACTTCTAAGCACTGATTATAACGGATTCATGTCGTTCATATTTGCGTCATATTTTTTGCTCAATATTTACACTTACAGACTGGTCACACCATAAAACGTTCCACTTTCATCTTGCACATTTGTGTTTAGATCAGCCTGAAAAGCACATCAGCCTATGAATTACTCTGTGAAATAATTGAAGACAGTTCAAGGACGGAGTGCTCTGAAAAGCGGCCAGATAATAAACTGGAGTGCATTAACAACATCAAACAGATGTGAACAAAGCAACCTGCGCCAGTTTACAGCGTTAGACAAGTTCCAAGACTTCTGTGGGCAGAAAGAGCAGCTTTTTAGTATTTCTCAAAAGCCGTCATAATCCATTTTTTTTTTTGAAATGTGCAGCAAATTTGGCACATGATCTCCTACAATGTCACAAGAAACCAAAAATGAATAACCAAACTGGTTCTTAACAAATAAAAATGAAAAAATTTATCAATGGAATGACACTGCGTCTGGATCTCACGGCCTTAAGCCTGGCCACTGATTGACCTTTGGTCAAGCGGCTATCAAGAGACATGTTAAACCAGCAACGGATGTGTCCCATATGTGACTGAGTTGAAACCTCAGACACCCTGCTTGCTCAGAGACGGTTTTTCCATAAAAGTAGTTCCAGTATCAACTAATTTCTTTATTCATCTACTACTACTGGATGTTTGAAAACTTTAACGATTAATTGTTGATTTATTTATAGTGTACTTCCCATTATCATCATCGCATTAGTTGCTTACATTCACTACTCATAAACAGTGAACATACACTAAAGTTGCGCTAGTTGAGAACTCACCCAGAACTTGACCAGGAAGAACGCCGACTGCGGACCTTTGTCATACAACTCTTTCAAGCCGCCTTTCTTTTCAGGAAATTTATCATAAATCTGTCTCACGTCAACGGCCTGAAGGAATGAGGAAGTTATGTACACGGGAGTCATACACTGGGATTTTTATTTTTAGTCATTGACAAGTTAAACAAAACTGATAAAGTTCGTCATTTAGATAACACAAATATAAACAGATTATGTAGTCACTGTTACAAACTAAAGGAGTTTCAGAACGTACCTCTAGGAGAGGGTCAGCATATGTGGGGGGTGTTCCAATATGAACAAATAAATGCTTGTTGTACTGAAAAACAAACAAACAGAAACATACTGATGCGGAAAATTAATTACATGCAGTTAGCAAATGATATGAAATAAGAGTCTGGTACAACAGCAAGAGAAGTACACTTAATGGCAGACTTCAAAAATAAGAATGCTTTAAAAAAAACAATTCTTAGTAAACCAACATAGACTGCTGGCTGTCTCTTGGCCAGCACACAAAAGATTTTATAAGCACTATATTTATCATTGAGCATTGGATTAATTGGACATAAATGCCAACCTTTGATCAAAAGAGATCATACATAATAAAGCACCATTCACTGTTTATTGAAAATTTCTTTCTCTGTAACAGAAAGGTCAGTAAACCCGGACTTATTTCTGAATAAAAGGTTGTACATGAATATTCATCACTCACTAAGTGAGAACTCTATGAGAATGTTCACAATTCTATATGAGAAGAAAGATGAACAAACTAACCGACTCTGGGTCCCGCTGCTGCTCAAGAAAGGCTGAAAATTCGACTAGACGTAGTTTGGGACCAGCGATCGACCTGCCCTGCCAGGCTGGTGCTGACAGCTCTCCCTGGGGGTTCGGTGGCTTGGTGTCCACACCATAGGTGGGGTAAGGTGGTTTCACACTGCAAGGCACAGCCAATCACATACTATACCGTTTCCACCACATAGATCACATAAAGAGTACTACTTGCTTAATCGCGGCAGTCTGTCGTGTAACATGACGTTCACAACACATGGCCAAGCTGAACAAAAACACTCTACAGACAAGACCAGCCTTATACTTGCCTAATGGCAATATACAAGAAAATTCTACACAAATATACCCAGGCCAAGTATTTTGAAAAGAACTTTGCATGGTTGAGCCCTAAAACTTTTCAGTTTCACAGAAAATGAACTTTGAACCTTCACGCGTTTAAACGCTACCTCTTTTTTACTATGCAATTATTGAGTTTCAACGAGGTCAATAAGTTGGTTTTCAGACTCCAAAAATGTCATAATGACTGAGCCTAAGCTGGTTGTTCCTTTGCCCATTCCGCATAACTCCTGGAAATCTTTTCAAAATTTCCCAATATTTTGGGTAAAAAATGGTAACTGATCGAAAGAGTGATCATCATACGAGCAAAAGTAGAAACATTGCCTCCTACCAGGAATTACCAGTAGCAGATGAAATCGGCTTAGCATCAGTCTGGGGTCTGAAAACCAACATATTGACCTAGATCAAAGTCAGTACCTGCATATTACTAAGTAAATCGTAAAATTGAACTTAATCCTTGATGAAAACAGGAACAGCAACAAAAGTAGAAAAAGTAGAAATGAGTAAAAGAAAAGTAAAATTATGTTTCGAAAACAACTTACTCTCCTTGAGGTATCGCATGGGGCCAAAACTAAAAAAAAAAGAAAACAATGGCATCAATGAACCACAACACAAAATAATGATTACTAAATGTAATGGACAAGTACAGAAAAACTATAAGTAAATCAAGTTCAATCCATGCAAACTTCACATCAGTTGTTTTCAGCGTTTTCCCTCACTATGTAAACCTGATAAATACGATTTCTGAGGAAGACATAGAGTTAACCGCTTCACAAACTTACACCAGTATTTGTCAAGACTAAACACTATCTCCAGGTGGTTACGCCGAGTCAGTCAAAGAGACTGTATCGTCATACGCAATGAAAATATGTTCAGTAAATTGTTGATGAACCGAGACAGTTGGATATTACATGAAAGGCTACGTACCGGTGGTGCCCCGGTGTAGGGTCCACCTGGCCTGACCCCGCCCGGTATGCCGGGGGGACCAAAGCCAGGCAGTGCAGCGCCCAGCGTCTTGTTGTGTATTGCACTGGCTGAGACTATCTGGGCAGACGACATTGCGGCCATGCTTTGGAGGGCCTTGTCTTTAGACGCCTGATCCTGGTAAGACGAGAAAGTCTTGAGGTTATGAAAGAGAAGAGACAACGGCTTTACAGAAAGAGTGCGAGGCAGGGAGCTGAGTGATGCACAGAGACACAGCACGGCAGTCAATCACCCTCTCTCACCAACTGCAAGGCCATTCTTCCTAACGTTTCTACTCAAGAATGCAATTCATCTCTATTGGCGAAGCTAGGATCTCGCAACGATGAATGACCCAACCATGAGAATAAGCATTTGCAATAACCTTAAAGAGGCAGAGCACCACTTTTGTCATGGGGAAAAAGGAGTCCCGCCCCCCTTCCCCAAACCTGATTACTCTCCCCTTTTTATGCATCGCAATTCTTTTCTTGCAAATATGTTTCTTTGCTCATGACCTAATTTTTCTGATTCGTGAAAAAAGAAATAAATTTGTACTAAAAGGATTATTCTGCAAGACAAAAAATGCACCATTGTGTTCATGAGAAAAGAACGTTGTTAATGAGAATGGCTACGCAGTTCAGAGGGAATATGAATGAGCCATCTAACACTAATGCTCTTTAAAAGAAAAGACTTACAGAAAAATGACATAACTTTGGATGCCTTGGCAAATAAAAGAACAAAAAAATGACTTACAAGTTTAAATAACTGGTGACTATTTTTTTTGGCAATACCTGGTCAGTTGAGAAACCCTAGTTTCATTTTCGAAACAGAAAAATGACATCACAGTTGCACACCTCCAATGATTGTGTTGAGACTTCATGTTATTTCCTCAAGAGAATTAAATTGTAGCTTGAATGTGTCTTGTGTTATTCTCATGGAATCATAATCTCAAAGTCTCAGTACCCATTGGACAGCTCTGATCTATGGTGATGAGTCTACTTGTTTATAGCCCTGTTTACATAGTCTACAGACACACATACACTATAGTTACCTCAAGGGTTCATTAATCAATGGCTTTTTAAAAATTGTTTTAAGAAAACAAATATGGTGTCCAGTTACTTAACAATACATTTTAAGTCTTGACATTTGCCAAATTATCCTACCACCCATTGTTCCAACATTTTCTTTTAGGAGACAATGTATTCCTATGTGAGTCGTGAATGGTATATACAGTCCCTGCTGAAGTGCAAGGGGGGAGAGCACCGTGTAATCTGTGACTGGTGACTAATCAGGATCAGGGGCAGATCCAAGAATTGGTGTTAAGGGCAGGGCAGAGTACTAGCCAGGATTTTGCATGTCAAACATTCGCACCCCCGAACTACCAAAAGGAATCTGGGAGAATTTTGGGTGGGGCATGGCCCCCTTGCTCCCCTAAATCCATCACTGAGTATTAACCCACATCTTCACGTTTTAGCAAAAAACTGCATGAAAAGTAAGAAGACATACTACTATAGACAAAACAAGAGATTTACCATAATGTAACTACTAATTAACTCATGACTGTAAGCCAAGCCAAACAAATGCTCTTTTCAATTTCAGACAGCCAGTTGTGTCAACTTACTGCTCAAAGTTCATAGTGTGAATGATGAATGCCAAGTTAAATAGATGACTTATGATGTTTACAAACATGTAGTACACAAGGGTTACATTCTTAGAGCTTTTCTACAGTTTTTAATACCTCTCTTTTGTCACCAGGCTCAAAAATGTCAAAAGAGATCATGAACAGTGCATAAAGCATTTGATGAACTTTTTGTTTTACGGAACTGTTACACGAATAGCTGACCAACTTGGAACTGTTACAAGAATAGCTGACCAACCGAGAAGGGTGAGATCAGGATACAGGAAGGAGGGAGGCAAACGGGTGAAGGAAGTGGTGGTGTAGTGTGGTACTGCCGGTCGATACCCAGACCTGGCGCTGTCATATCGACTTTGGACAGACTCTGACAAACTAAGCAATTTTAAGCAATTTTTGCAACACAACCTGGACACATTTCTGAGTACAGAAGGATTACAAGAGAATACAAGTGTAGAGATTCTTCGATTAACAAAGCAATATGGCGGAAAGTCAAGAAGTTTTTCAAAAAATACAGGAAGTTTTTGTTTGCACTTTGCAACCAGCAGCGAAGACCATTTAGTCATTTGAGCAATTACGTTTGACCAAAACTAAAGTCTTGGTCATAACTCACAACTCACACACACACAATTCTTGCAAAGCGGGGACTGGGTATGAAGCATAGCCAGGATAATAGATTAGGTTAGGGAAAAACCGTCTAAAAACACCGAAAGACGAAACACAATACAATACAATAAAATACAATGCAATAGAGGAGGTAAACTTAACACAGTGGTAATGCAATAGGCGAGAGAAGCGGTGTACTCTCACTAGCGAGAGATTTCTGTCCAAGCCTGGTGTACAGAGCACTAGCTCATGTGAATTGGACATGATCAGAAAAAGGAGATACATTCATGAAGCAATCTTGACTAGCCACATGGTAACAGGGATTTCCAACGCCACTTGGTGCTGTTCAAAGGCATTCTATTTCACAGCATGAGACATGGAGACACTATTTCACACAACTGATCAGCTGCTAAATGTCAATCTAAGTAGCGTTATAGACCAATCAGAGTGTGGAATATGGTCACGTGACGTAAAGAAACGTCTACCACATGCGCCTCTGACAGCTTCCTTGGCCATTTTTGAGTACAAGCAGTGCAAGTGTGGGTTCCATGGAAAATGGTGAAACGGTGTCAAAGGGGCTTGTATCAATCTAACAGTTGATATTGTGATCTATTAACTGGGGGAGTAGAGTTTATTTCATTTCCAAAACCTACAAAAGTCAAGGAATATTAAGGAAAAGTGCTTCTGATGGATTTAAGCATGCTGGAGGCTACATGACCAGTGTTGAACGTGAATACTGTTGCTAGGAAACTACCACTAGTATGCTTGCACAACGTAAATAAGCTCTTTACCAAAGATGAGAAATCTTGATCAAAATGTCGCCGATCTATCTATTGTACGTAGAATAGCATGGGAATGTAGGCAACACTCCAGGCATACACCCTGCCCAGTGACTAGGTAATGACACTACTTGCACCATTCGTTATTTGGGAATTTCACCTTTCACCTTTCTGTTGAAACTATTCAAAATTAAAAACCGGACGATCTCCGCAAAAATAAAAAAGTTCATGTTCAATTCAACGTTTCGTCTTTTCATTATTGAATTGAACATGAACTTTTTTATTTGTGAGGCGATTGTCCGGTTTTTGATCTTATTGTGGCCAAACACTGATTTAGTTAACTATTCAAAAAGCTCAAAGAGTCAAAACCACTTTGGGAAAAGTTCAAGTTAAAAGAATTATTAAAGAGTTTTCTATAGAAAACAACAATTTTTATTATAAATTAGTTTTGAGTGCACGTGGTGCAACTTTTCACAAAAATCTTACACTTTTGTCCCCAACCTTTGTCCCGTGACTAAAGTAAGTTCTTACCTCTCTGGCTTCGAAACACCAAATTTTTACTCAAAACGGCTTTGACACAGAAATATAAAAGTTTAACAGAATTGACAAAATTCGCTGGTGTGCCTGTCGTCGTCCTTGAATTTGCAACGACGGCATACAGAGCAGAACATACATCCAAAATCACCTGGCATTTCCCTCAGACCCACTTGATTACGAGCACCCATTGACTGTTTGTCTAAGGCTGTGTCACGTGATTGAGTGGGTAGAAGGATAGTCAAATTAGCGACTTCCTATGGTGAATAAAGACATGCTCCCTCATCAGTAAGGCAGAACAGACATCATTGGTTCGATGCCGTCATTGTTTCTCAGAGTCTCCTTGGCAGGGCCTCTACATGACCAGCAGACACTCACCTTAAACTGATTCTGAATCTCTTTACACTTGCGCCTGGACAGGACCTGGATGTGGCTGGACACCTGCTTGCGCGAGCGAGTTTTGCCCGTGCGCAGCTGAATGTAGCGCGCAATCAGCTCGTTACGACCTGAAACAGTTACAACAGCGAGGTTTACAACACGCAAACTAACCTTGAACTGATTTTGTATATCTTTGCATTTCCGTCTGGACAGCACCTGCATGTGACTGGAGACCTGTTTGCGTGTCCTCGTTTTACCCGTCCGTAGTTTGATGTAGCGTGCTATAAGCTCATTGCGTCCTGTAATTATGCAAAATGACAGTATGGACAAAGTGTTGCGGGCCACAGCCACACAACAAGTGACCTGAAAAACAGCCATAAGTAAATCAAACGCTCGCTAAAAGCACACCAAGCTCTGCAAAAGTGCACCATTAAACAAACGCGGGTGGGATTGCCCGGGATGACATTAAACAAATATGCATCGATCCCGAGCGTGGTATCAGTCATACGCAGCGAGGGGGAGGACCATATGACCAGCTATGCCCGAGGGAACCATTTACGTCAGTTTTATTACAAAGACCCTGATGCTCCTTCCCGTACATTTCTGTGTCTATTGATAGATCAAGATATGCAGCCATTGTCTGCTAGCTTTATTATCATGGACAGGGCTTTATGGTGTCTGAAGCCTGTAATTGGTCAGATCACGAATAGCGATATCTGATGGGAGGCATGAATGAAAAGTGATATTCCACAGCCAGCCATACAACATCTTTTAATGAAAGTTACAGTAATACACATCAGCCAATCAGAATACAGAAAAAATAGTGGACATGTAATATTAGATGCAGTAATTTCTAGTGGTTGAGGGAATCTGACAAAAAAATATTCCAGAAAAAGGACATTCCCAAACATTTTTGTGAGCCCCACCAAAAATAAATGATCTTAATTCAGTGGTGACACCACAGATAACTTCTGTAAGTGTAATCTGAACTTCTTGTGTTTGAGTGGTGTGATTTATCTTTCATATTAATGACTTCCTAATCTAAGTCTTTTTATTCAATGCTCTTAGGCAGGCTTTCAATCTTTCAATTTTCTATGAAGGTTGCTTTTCCATACTCGCAACACTGAAAGATCATGTTACATTGGAACGATGTTTTCAATTCTGAAGTGTTATTTGCAGTCATATTGTTTACATGTTGTCAAATTATCTGTGATATCAACAATCCAACAATGCATCTGGAAAACGACAGCAGCGCTGTAGATGAAAAACCCAGAACTGCCAAGTCAAAGGTCCAACAATAATGTTCCAAACAGTCTCATAACTGCAAACACTTGCCAAGTTTTGGCATTCAAACTAAGAGTCAAGATATCTTTTAACTCATCAAATGTGTATTAGTTAATTTTGTTTGTTTTTTTTCACCTTCATGAGGTACCTCAACTTTGACTAGTCACTACTGAGTTTGACAAGGTGTTGCACACTTTCTCAGGATATCAGCATACATCTCCACGTAGACCATGTGACTGATTTCACTCCCGCACACTAGCTTCTAGTGAATGTGACTTTTCTCAACCAACAAGGATTTGTAATGACCACGACGAATATACCGCAAGAGGTAGGCAATGTAGCAGTCCAGCACTACAGGTTGCAGAAGCGCCCCCAGTTGCCAATTCACTGAACTGAGCACAGAGGTGCCCTCTGTTGATTGACTCACCGTACATCTTGCCCTCATCAGATAAGATGATCTTCCTGCGACCACACGGTGGGTATATGGCCAACGCCTCCTGGAAGCTCTGTTCAATGTCGGGACTCCAGACCCCCTCTGCATCATTACCCAGCTCATCACCATTGTCTGTTGACTTATCCTCCTGTTCAGGGTTCCAAGGGGCTGACATGATGCTTGCTTCGATAGCCAAGCCAAAGAGTGTGTGTCAAGGGAGCAAACCTGTGCAAGAAATAGAACTGTTAAATGTGGATAGTAAAAATTCGTTTAAAAACAGACCGTATTGTACTCCGATTCTCCGCAATAAGCCAAGATTTTGTTTTGACGATAATGGTGAAAATTATGAATCTAAATCAATGTATTTGACAAGGAGAGAATGGCTCACTTTCTAAGAGTTTGAAAAACAGTTCGAAGAGCTTTGAAACTCACATGATAAATTTGTTAAGCTCATGACGAAGACATTTGGCATCACTTCCATGAAGAGAGAATTCATTGATTTCCACTGTGTTGAGTATGAATTTTCTGATGTGGAGAACAGTTTATGAAAGCCACACGCATATTTTAAGCAAATTATAAGCTTAGATAGGCTAGCAGCAGTGCAGCACACAAACTGTAATGGTTTCCCCAGAAAAATACTGAATAGTGACTAGTCCACAACAGCTAATTGACATGCATATTAAGCCTGTTACATTTGATAGTTACGTCCTATTTAACCATTTTGACACTTTTGCTAATCTTCAAAACAAAAGTTTAATTAAGTAAATTGAACTAAATGTCAACTTCACACTTATTAAAAATGGTTGATAAAGAATACTTTCCCAGAGTATAAGTACCATTACAAAACATAAGATCTCCCAACTGAGACACCAGGAACTATTTCTGCTCTGATCACTTAGGTATAGGTTTGCAAAAGAGATAAAGATAAATAGCATCATATTACAGTAAGTATAGATCAAACAACACATTAACAAACAAGCATTACATAATAGCTCAGTAAAACCTCGAGCACATTTTGTGGTGCAGTTCAGTTAAGGGCTTTTCCCCCACCCCAATCCAGTACTAGCAAAATTGTTGAGGTTAACTGCCAAGGTAATTTGATCATTCACATTGGCACCAGCAGTTAACAGATATTGAAGTTATCACTAGGTGGCGCTATCGTCATCAAAGTTATCACAAGGTGGCGTAGTATGATCTTCAACACTGCCCCTGCCGATAACTTTGATGGATACCAAAGTTGAGCATTTCCACTCTAGCGATGCGTCGATGCTTCCCAACTAAATCCACCAGTTTTCACCAAACAAAATTTGAGTGAACTTCGATCTAAAAGGCCTTTCCCACTGCCTGTGTTGCCGAAGCTTCGGTCAATGGGTACACTAACGGCTTTCTTGAATCAAAGTTAGCAAACAGCGCAAGTTAACTCCGAAGTAAAAAGGTGGATTTGACAACAAAACGTGAGAAAACTCAACTTCGATTACATCGGAGTTATCAGAAGGGGTCGCTGCCTGCGTTTGACAACAGCGGGCGGTGACCTTCAGACTACTGCTGATGGTGCAGGTAGAAATAACCCCAAAGGACTAAGACTGAGTGGTAGACATTTATTAGTACTATAAAATTTAGCTCTTCTGTGAATTACACAACTACAAGGCCTTTCATACTTAACCTCAACACAAGGATCTTTGTGAGTGTGATTCAGTTCCGGATCAAGGTTAAGAACGCAAATTAACTTTGCAATAGGTGGATTTAACAGTGGAGAGTGGATTCTTTGATGCAGTAAGGTTAACTTAAGGGACTACCAGCAGGTGTCACTGTCAATATCAGCAAGGGTTGTGGAATCATATGTTTTTTGTTTCAAATATTCATCATTCTGCTAACATTTCATTTCACTTATAAAGTATACAATAACAAATCTAAAATAATAATAACGCCTGAACAACATTGTCATTTTGCAATCACTTCACTGACCCAGGCATTTAACTGCAATAACTTCAGTGTTGGTTAACTACCCTCACAGTTAATATGAACGGTCCTCTAGCACGAGACCACAAGTTGGTACGAAAGGACTGAACAAAAGTTGGGCAAGACACACAGAAGTTTGAACAAGTACGAAACTAAGATGTGTTCAATAAACAACGCCATATCTAACTGTCACAGGTCTAGTTTATTGTAAAATGTAACATGATACAATTCCAATAGCTCCCAGGGCTTGGAATGACCAATGACAAAAA
>NMRA01000270.1:509061-554968 GCA_002633005.1 Phoronis australis
AAGAAAACTAAAACAAGAACCATATGTTCTGATAAAAAAATTTTAATTTTAGGTCACTTCTGTTTTTGAAGAGAACCCAGAAATAATTCAATTTTAATACTGATACAGGTCGGAATTGAATATCAGTAGGAAACTATGACTTTCACAACCAATGGGAAGCAGGGTTGTGAAACACTAAACTGAATGTGAGACACTCCAAACAAAAACAGATTAGCTCAGATATTTTGATCAAACAATTCTGCAGATTTAACAATACCCCTAGTGTGAAGGAGTGACATTGTGTTGCACAGCTTGCATTATGAAGATTGATATCAATACAGCAGGGTTATACCCAATTCTATATTAATGCCATGTTGTGAACCAGTATGCCCTGCCAGGGATGGGTCCACATAAAACTTCACTGATGCCAGGTGGAAACAGTCTTGTCTATTGCTAACAGGCACAGAATGGAAAGGGATGGAAACTTACCATATGCTCCGATAATAAATAATATTGTAGTTTGGTAAACCAAGTTTTCTGTATTGTGATGGTAAAATTATGGAGTGCATACACATACCAACCTCATGCCAAGAACACATATTGAGAAAACTTTAATGAACTTGTACCAATGTACTTACAGTCTGTCTGAAATAATATCGTAAAAATTCTTGTTTAGGACACTAAAAATCTGCTCAAATAAATGTTGGCAGCTGTTCTTGACAACACACTTCAGGCTTTGACGATACAAAATGCAGCGTCCAATATTTGCGAAATACGATAACGCTAAAATTGCCCGTGTCCCAATCTTCTTCATGATCAAGAAAATTTAATTTTGGTTTGAATTTCAGTGCGCCAAATTTTAGAGACTGGCCCAAACTGGGAGGGGTTACTGTAGGTATAATGTAGACAACTTAATGCTTAACAGAATCATCTGTACTATCCAAGACTTTAGTCTTGAGCGGTTACAATCAGTTTTTCCCAAGCACACAGTCACCTCTAAGTGGAGACCAGCTATATGGCGTCAGCAGGCAAGTGGTTGAAATCAAAAGTTTGGATTTTTGACAGAAGGCGTGTGCATGGGGATTTTAACCAGTGTGTTTCAGCTGACAGCAGGCTGTAACAAAGATCTCTTGTACTTTTGGATCTGGGACAGGGCTCTTAGGTCCAGTGGACTTACGACAACAACTAAGTTCACAGACATAGATGTCAACAGTTGGCAACAACTCAACACTCCCCAGTGCAGGGCTGTCGATTAGCGATTACCTACCTAAGACAATCGATTGACTGATTGGTGAATGTTGTGATTTCCAATCAAGCGTCAAATTTGTTGCCACTCCATACAATGGAGCAGTGTAGGCGCACAAAGTTGGTTTAATGACTACACTCAACAACAATGCCTCCATATTGAAAACTAATAACAAGTGTTGTGTCATTAAATACAGGTGGCCATTTGAGACAATGAAAACAGTTAAACATCAGCAAGCCAAGACCAGCATATTACTGTCTACACCTGCTAACAACTTGGACCAGCTAAAAGCAACCTGTGTTCCATCCAAGGAGCCAACTTTTGACTTGGATCACTTCCATAAAATTGGTGGTGAGCCAGGCTTTATAAAAAAAACTGGCAGTTTGTTATTCCTTGTCACTAAACTCAGTCCATAAAATGATACACCGTGACAAACCAGCTGGTGGAATACATTCTCAAGCAATAACTGAACTGTCAGTTCTTTTGAACCCCTAAAATCATCTTTTATTTAGGTTATTAGTGAGACACTAGAAAAATGTATAATTAGGTAATTTCAAAACTGTAAACACTATATCTCAAAAATGGCTGATACAACTGATAGGATTTGCATAAAATTTTCAGATATTACAATATTGCTTTATGCGCTGTTCTCTAAAATACGGTTAGTATTTAGGAATTTCTTCGAATGTTCCACATTTCCATGAAAGGATATCAAAAAATAGAATTTTCATGGATTTCAAGACAAATATCAAAAATTGCATGAAATGAAAAGATAATTCAGAAAAGTGTAACAGACTTTTTGAGATTTCATCATGAACATTTATATCAAGTGAAATTTGATCATGTTATTGATAAAACTGTTTTGTTGTCGATACACCTCTTTTGTTATCTCTTCTTTAGATATGGTCACGTGATTCTGTTCAAGGCAGATTCGTAAAATGTCAAAAATCAAATTCTCCAGGCTTTCTACAATCAGAAAGCGTGTATATATGATTTACTGAATAGAAATCTATAGATTTGTATTCATTTGGCTAAATACAGACTAGTCGACAAGGTCCGACATAACGAATTTGTGAACCATTTCATAGCAATAAGCGGTATACATAAAAAGTGTTATTTGTGAAGGAAGGAAAGTTCATACCCACTTCAACAGCTTCTCATTAAGATAAAAATGATTTTAAAACAATATGCCCATTTCAAATGAAAAACTACAGTTGGACATGTTTTCTGGGGATTTGCCGCCAGATTTTAGGAGGCAACAATGCCAGATGCACCAATTATATCTTAACATACTCCAGTATGGTTTTGCTCCAGAAGTGACCAGATTGTGTTGGAAATTTCCAGTCAATGGCCCAGCTAGAGCGTTTCTGAATGTCTGACTGTGTTTCGGTAACGCTCAAGGAAAGGAATCTAAGTGCGTCAAAGCTGAGTAAATTTTAAAACATCCTGATGAGTTATACCGGCAATTACTTTTCATGACTAAATGACTCACCTTATGGTGATGACGTGAGAAATAATTACATGGAGTGAGAACCTGTGTTTCAACAGGACCAAGAGAAAACCATGTCATCTTTTCCATATGACATTTCAAAACACCACAATAACCAATCAGCTAAAAAGCAATTAGTCTTTACCATCAAAATGAAATGTTTACTCTGATTTCGATTTTGCATCATTTAATTACTGCTAAAGTGTATAGGTTGCAAGATCTGTACAGCTTGCTATTGACCATCCTGAATGAACAAGCCACATACAGAAAGGAGATAAGTTGACATTAAAAGGTCATTTTGTAGGAAGAGATACATCTTTGGAGTAACCTTGGTATGAGACCAGCTATCAGTCAGACTACTGTATGATAAATCACCACCAACAGGTAACATGGCCATGCGGTCATGCCGTAACCAGGCATAACTGGCAACACAGCAACGCTATGTTAGAGTAACTGCTAAACAGCATCCCTTTAATAAAAAGAATTTGTCTTCTTTAAATTCCACTGGAATCGTCCGTATTTTGTCTGAACGATACACGTTTCCTTTTTCATATTGTACCATTTTGGGTGGTTGGAACCGTTAGTTGAACTTAAAGTGACCATAGGTGGCACTGGATGTCAGATTACCTAGGAACAATTTACACAAAACTGGCAAAATGACAAACACAGAAACTAGATCATGTTCAACACTTGAGCTACCACTAAATACTTAGTAAAAAAACTCAGCTAGAGTTTCAAGATGCTGATGTGGACAGACTTTTAACTTATAACACAATGGAGTACAAAATATGGTATAAGGGTAGAGTACTAATATACTAACGATGGGGGTATTCGGTAATTAGAAGCATGTGTGACTATTGTTATTGGTAGGCTGAAGTTAAACATATTGTTCTTCAGAAATTAATACAGGCACCAGCATGCAGTGAATTAGATACGTAGAAATGAGAACTATTATAAGACAAGATCATAAGTACACATTACCATGATGTGGCATTGCAACTTTCATTTTTCATTTTTAGACCTTTCTTTCAAATTTTGAATATTTCATATCGTCAACACGTCTGCTGCTGGTTACTACTGTAAAGGTTCTCCAATTTGGGACATCTTCCAGGAAATGGGACACGGAAAACTCCCACAAAAATTGGAAGTATTCATTCCGTAATTTGGGACAAAGGCAATTTTGGCATTCACCATGTTTCTTCAAATTTAAAATAGCATTTCAATCTACAGAATGGGTAAATTTGCTATCTTTCCAGTCATTTTTGAAATTGAGACAGCTAATTTCGACTGTTTTTAGAATTTAAGACAAGCTCCGACCTTGAAGAAAATAACTAATTTTCCACTTGGAGAATTTTCACCCTAATGTGATTCTTTTGCTAGTTAGCTCACAATGTGAGGTGAAAGGTGGAATGTTTCTGAATAATTCTTGGCAATTATTTTGAGAAAGGAAAACAAATGAAGAGTTAATGGTAAAGACAGACTATAGGAACCCTACTGCTTGCCAGTCCAACTGTGGGGAGGAACTCTTAACTGCAAGTTAGAGTAGCTGGCAAGTCGCTAGTATTTTTTTTTAAGTTTGACAACTACAGAGATATAAGCCCAAATCTGGCATTTAAATGTTTTTAAACTTTCATTACTTGTTTTTGAAGTGTCATTCATCAGTTGCAGACAAGTTTATGCAAGGCTGGTGCTCATAAATACACATACATTTCTAAGCTGTAACTGATGAGTCATTGTATATATTACTTGCATTCACCATGGTCCCTGGTGGAAGTCCGATCAGTTCCATGGCAGTCTGAAATCACTGAGCAACAGGTGTAGACAGATCAAAAGAGGCTGCAACCCAGCAGCTGACACAGGCAGACAGGTTGAAGACATTATAATGACCAGGGCCATGGTTGTGACCCACAGCTCAGTTGCATTGTTAGGCAAACATGTTGACATAATCAGTCATGACAGGCAAATTGTTCAAACTGCTGCCACATCAGCTTGAGTTGATCAAAACACTGGTCACAGCAGAGGGCTGAGAACAATGCCATGGATGATGGCCATAGATAATTATAGCTTATTGTTATAACTTTATTTTGGATGCTGAGGTTGAGAGATAGTGATAAGGCACAGCAGACAAGGATGTATCCTCTATATAACCTCGATGGACCCAATCTTCTGTTTTTGTTTTCTTTGATTTTGTTTTCCTGTATAGACAGGGAAAGCCATTTTATTAAAATTTGCTCAATTGTCTCTTTCTGTACATTTCCCTAAGTGTATATTTCTCAAAGTTGCATAGTTAAAAAAAACATTAAATCCCATGTTATGTATTAGAGATCAGTTCCTTGTCTGTGTTTCATCAACAAACTTTAATGTTCCTTCAAACAGTTTCAATTGGTCAAATCAAGCACATATCATCCACTTCACAAAACAGCAACATGAAAGTCTTGTAGGAACATACCACCAGAACTAGGGAAAGGTCAAAGGTCAGTGCATAGGGTGGAGGGATAGGATTACACAAAATAGATGATTCACAGCAGCCATAACTCATCCTGGCCCACTAGTGCCTGTCAAGTATTTACCCAGCTGGCAGGCACACGCCTGCACAACTGCAAAACAGAGTCTATTGGCAAAAAGCACAACTGCCCTTGGTACACCAGCCATGTCTAGCAAGCTGGTCGTCCAATGCTCAGAGCCCAATGCAAGACCCAGAAACTGAACAACCAAGTATAAATCTGGACACCTCTTGCAAAATCGGTGCCATAATTCAATTGAAAGCTACAATATTTAAATATGTTGCCATAGTGAATTCTAACCATTCTAAATACATCAGCTTCCAAAACCCAATTTCCATTTGTAATCTAGTGGAATACCCTTATGGACGGTTTTGGAGCGCTGAGGCAACTAGCCCATTTAGACCCAGAAATGGAACAACTCTTTTTAGCATCAATGGTGTTTTATTACCAGTCACTGTGCCAGTATATAATTGGTCCAATTACTTGACTAATCTATCTCTGTGAGGGATGTCTGCTGAACTGGGTGTGGACTAGGCAAATTACTGGGGGGTCGCAAAACTGAACCAAATGTTGTGGAGATTCTAGCTGGAGATTCTAGCTGGAGATTCTAGTTTCACAACTTTTATTTAAATCCACTCTAAAAAGGTATTGATGACAACGTGGGGGTTAAGAAAATAGTTCATGTTGTTTATGGAAAAAAATTTTGAACGCCTTTGAAATGCACTTGTGTGGTAAATTGAATATTTTACCAGGTAAAATCTCACCATTTTAAATTTCAACATGGAAGACAAGGGGAGGTCTAACTTTTATGTTCAACACATAACACCAAATAAATACTTTATAATTTTAAATTTCCATAGCACTCTCAAAACCACCACCAGAAATTGTGGACACTCACGAAAATGCCCCATTCTTTAAATGAAAAAATCAGTTTAGACCAATATTTTTTCTGAACTCGGTGACATTTTTACGATATTGATGAAATGAATATGTGCATTCCTTAACATGGCACAAACCCACTGTTTATAAAGGATCAGTTTCTAGTTGTGCGGAAATGTGAACTCAATAAAACACTCCTTGTCTCTAAACAGGTGAGCCATTTCCTGTCGCTACGACCAGGTCACGATTACCTGTGTCAGCCTCTATTTAATCTTGAATCTCATCTGAAGTCTGAAATGAATTTATCACAGGGTTTAACTGATTGGTATTTCATACTTTAACTTGAATATCAACTTATTTCAACATCTTTGCAGCCTAACTTCTGACAATAGAAGTATTAAGCTTTAATTTCATTCAGTTAAGAAGGCAATGCAATATGAATTATTACTAGTTGACATCATGAAACCTTGAGTTTACTAAGTCCCCGTTTACAGACTGGCTAAACCGCTAGCGGTTTCACTAGCACTTCCTCAAGAAGTAAAAAGATCAGTAATGTCATTAAGTTACAAGAATTGCTTTTACTGGCGCTTTGCTAGCAGTTTGATTTACACCAAATCTGCTGGCCTTTTTGTTAAAACTTTTGTAGCCAGACCATTCACTTCAAAGGACACACATGGGCAGCGGTACCAGGCCTTTGTTTATTGTCGTATTAATCAGTTTATGGCAGAGTGAAGGTGTTTTGACAACAATTCTTGATTAAAAGTGATTCAGGTGGTGAGAAAACAAACTAACTGCTGGCGTTTTTGCCACTAATCTGAACATACCGGTAGTATATATGACTCTGTAATGGAACAGTAAAAATTCTATGGGTTGGGTCAGTGAAAAACTAATTATTTTACCCAAGGTCAGAGCTTGTACCATATTTTAGAAATAAGCAATATTGGTTAACCAAATTCTAGAATTAAAATACACTGACAAACGATCATTCACCTTCATGCCATGGGGATGCATGAAAATGTTGCATCAGTCCTAATGTTCAACAATTTTAACAACTACCAAGTCTATTTTGAGACTGTTAATACAAAATGCAATGTCAAATATTTAAGAAATACGATGACTGCCGAAGTTGCTCAAGTCCCAATCTTCAGAATGAAGAAAATTCAATTTGCCTTGAATTTCAGTGTCCCAAAATTTGGAGACTGTCCCAAATGAACTGGAGATTTTTTACCAGAGTAAAATTGCAATATTCACATCTACTGCAGTTTCAAGTGGTAGTCTCTGGTCAAAGTGATTAGCACCAACGATCAAATATCTCACTTCCATGAGTTATCAAGAGGTAACTACCTTCCTCTTTCTGAAGTACCTGGTAGATCACATTTCTAACACTGGTTTACAACCTGCCTGTGGTTTACAAGGGCTATGTTTACAGTCTGTTACTCACTAGTCAAAAGCTTTTCCGAAAATGCATGAAGTTTCATAATAGTCCTGCAGTGTATACATTTAATGGTCTATAACAATCCCTATAAACAACAAATGCATGTTGACATTCTCTGGCAAATAAGTCCAGTATTGAGGCCAGGACTAGGCTAAAGTCAACCTTATCTACTGCTAAGTGTCAAGTCAATAAAAACAACATGGTCCATGTCAGAGTGGAGTTTGTGTTTGTTTTTTCTTCAGGTTTAGGATAAGAAGGAGAGGCTTGGGTAAACAAGGTTGTTTATATAAAATAAGAATGTTTATTTACCCCTGAGAATTTATAGAACTTTCTAAGAATACAGATAAGGCAAACAAAATGTCTTGATAAAATAATAATTATGGGAAGAAATCATGTTTTTGTTCTTTCGGCTGCTTTATGCTCCCAATTTCAGCAATAGAAAAATCTTCAAATTGCAGTTTAAGAACTATAGTTTTGTGTAGTTTAAGAACATTTCCAAAGGCGAGCTTTACATGAAATTCAGTTACATAAACAAAACAAAACGAAACAAAGGCATTTAAAAAGACTCAAAACGAAAAATTAAAATTGGAGCATACTTAAGTCTCCATAAAAGAGACATAAAGATCACATCTCACACATTCCAAATAGGAGGGCTGAGTGCCCTTAGTTACAACATAACAACACCCAACAAACCAGTTACGGCTGCACCAAGACAACACATACTCAACTACAAAGTTGAAGACTAAATGTTACCTGAGAATATTTTACCAGCCCATCACACTTATTCTGATATGAAACAATCATTGTTCTTCTCGTACAACCCTGCAGACGGATTCTTCTGAAGCCATGATAAACCATTCTCCGGGCAAAGCAAACTTTTATCTTTGCACCAATGTGAATTATAAAAGGTGGTTAACGATATAAAAAGTCTGCGTGCACTTCAACAACTCGTATCAAAATTTGAAAATCAATCAAGGAGATACAAAGCAAAGTGTTATGTTAAACACCCTGCAAGTAATCTGCCTGAATTTGAATTAATTCTGCAGCCCACTGAATTAATAATGAAGTCTAAATGACCCTATTCAAGACAGCCAAGTCCATGGTAACACGTGGGCATGATAATAGCATTGAACACTTACGGAGTTCAAAATTCTATAAGCTATAAGGATTTCGGAACACTGTCAAAATGAATTACAGTAAAAAAATTCGATTTGGGACAAAAATAGCCGACATATTTTTACTTTTCAGACGCTTGCCACACTGGTGCAAATACAAATTTTGCAAATACAAATTTACCTTGAGTGTTGTTTGGCAATAGCTACGCCATACAATTGATATGAAGTATGCTGAAAACAAAGTAAATCTTCCATAAAAGTAATTTTTGTTGAGAAATTTAACAAATTGAAAATTCGCCTGTTCACCATATTGTGCCCCAAGCTGAAACATTTTTACTGTAACTGTTTTTATGCTTCACAAAAGTCAATTTACAATAAGTTGTCTTCTTAAAATGTCCTTTTCTGATTTCATAATTTATCAAAAGCAAAGATAGTTTGTTTAGATTTGTACAAATGAAAATGAACCGATTGCCAGTTTAACTAAAAAACAAATGAAATCGAATTGATGTGATGGAGTTCAGTCCAGCCCTACCTTTCATTCAAATAAATGAGTCATCTAACAAGGAAATTCATTTGAGCCATCCAAGTAATTTTTACAACTCGGACTTTATTTTCTCTCTGGAGTGAAGAGGAAAGAGATCAAATTAGGCTGGGTATATTGGAGAATAAACAGGTAAAAGGTGTGGAGGACTGGTGAGTTGGACTGTTGTCCAATGCCCCAACAAAGGGGTCACAAGTTAGTTAGGTGCGACCACAACTTTACCCTCTTTTAATATTTCTACAATAACAAAGCAAACGGAACTGCAAGTCCTAATCCAAGCATTTTGCTCATTCATTACATTTCATGAATTATAAAGCCAAGTTTTATTGACTGGGGAATTAGTTCAGCTAAATCTGCAAAAATGACATAAAACTTATAATCCATACAACAAACTGCCCAAGTGATCCAGGTAATAATGTTGTCAACTATTCAATAGTAATAGACTTATCTTAATCCACATTTAAGGTGACACTTTGGAGCACTTTACAAATAGCCCACAGTGTTAAATGAATGAGTCATTTAAAACTAACAATGAGACCCATTGAGTTAACCCAGTCAGGCAAACACATAAATTGTACCAATCAACTGGTGATCATAGTAAGATCCCCAAACATAGATTTTTATATTAAAAACACTTGCACACAGATTGAAACTACCTTTTAACAAGAGTTTTAGGATCAAGAACAAGATCAAGCGTACGGTTACAGATTGCGCGGCCTCTCTTACGTCTTGTTTAGTTAGGCCACATGCATGACTCATCACCTCCTCAGCTGGGACGACCATTCTCAAGCAACAGTGTTCTTGTCGATTCGCTTAACACTTATCTAGACGAAGATCGCCGGACCAATGTTGAGAAGTGATCAATGATGATTGCAGTGCCGATTTTTTGCCCGGTGATACTTTCAAATAAATCCAATGCGATTAAATCGTGAAGTAAACAAGTCAATCCACGCGAATCAAGCCCGGAAGTTCGTCCATAACTATGCTAACTATGTCAGAGATTCGAAAATTGTCCGACATTTCAATCATACCCGAGGCAAATTCCTTCCTCAAAAGCCTCCTTAGGAGTCGGATTTGAAATAAATGAACAATGCACTTACCTAAATCAATGTTGAGATACTTCTAACGGACTTAGGGGAAATTTAGTAAAGTTTTGAAGTGCGCTTGGAACCTATGATGGTATGTTTGGAATGACACAAAGAATCTAGACAACGTATTTTACCACTGCGCATTACCCACTGCGCAGGGGTGGAACTTAAATAATAATGAGAAATGAAAGTCTGATCACGCCGCGATGGCTCGTTTGGCAGGTGCGAGGCCAATTTGCGCCGATGTTATCAGACCTTGACGGCCGAAAAGGTTTAAATTACACGCTCGAAAGGAAAGTGGATTTTAATGCTTTGGCACAAAATGTTTTTGTGAGCAAATATATTGCACTATTGCCGATTGCTTATCTGTGCCCATCAAAACCATAGATATACACAACTGGCAAAGTAGTTAGTGGCATGTGTGAATATCTTCCTATTTGACAGTTTTGTGAGGGGTCGGCAACGTTGCTCTCCACTTATGTCCGGCCAGTCATGTCCAGTTAAAAAATTCTGTAAATATATCACCTGAAGTGTATACCTCCAAAAAGTGAAATATTCGCATTTGATTTATCATTGCCACCTTGTGCCGTACCGGCGATTGACGGAACAGGGAAGTGGTGCACAAATCTCGGAACTCCTTGGCAGTGTACTTTGTGATCTAAATTCTGGAGCGAATGAATTCTGTGTTTCAATGTCCTGTTTAATATTGGGGCTGAGGAAACAGCTATTTGGTGAAAATAATTATTTTTCGAAATATATACTTTTATTTTTTCATAACTTACAGATCAGAAAACGGGTATCGATTCCTTCGAAAAACAAAGAGATATCCTGAAGCGTTAAACTTAGGCAAATTGTTGAAAATTATCCGGATTAAGGTAATGTAATCTTATGTAGACAAGTCAAGTCCGTGCATTTTGTCGAATGTCTGCAAAACTAAATTTTAACTCAAGAAAAGTATATATGTTCCAGTCTAAATGTAGAAAGCCTGTATAATTTGATATTTCGATTTTTTACTAATCTGTCGTTAATTGGGTCGCGTAACCATGTCTTTATAGTAAAATTTGGCGAAAAAGGAAATCCCTCATACAACAGTGTTAAAAACAATTCCGTATATGTGTTAGAGAATAATGTATACATAATAGTATCTAAAGGTTTTTTATGAATCCGGTAAGCTATTTCTGAGATATGATGTTCCGAATTTTAACATTTTCTAGACTCATAGATAACCCCAAAGTTCACTGAAGCCCAGTGCGCTGTGCGGCACCACGCCGTACCTGTTGTGATGTGGCTAAATTTAAACTTGTGCGAAAAACAAGTCCTTGCAGAAAATCATGGCTTCACCTTAATTGAAACGACGATTGCCCTCTCACCCAAGGTTTTTGTAGCGTGCTATTGGTCGAAGCCGTTTTTCAGTTAATGCTTTTTGATGAGAGTATAAGGCCCAATTCGAGTTTCTTATTTTTAGAAAGCGACAGGGCAAAATGCACCTTACGCTTGACAACACACACGTACTAGTCTTTCACTGGACGCCGCCCAAAGCCCGCCCACTCATGTCCATCGTTTCTCGCAAAAAACTCTGCAGTGACGGATAAAACGCGAAACATTTGAGAGCATATAACTGTAAAGTCGGTTTGATTTATTAAGTTGAATTTCATATATGCAACACAACAACAAATGACGTATTTATTTTTCACTGAATTCAGAGGTCTGTTTGAAGAACGGGGGCTTCCGGAAACCCGTGTCAAACTCTAAGACCTGTCATCGGCACTGATAACTAAACACCGCCATTCACATTTTCACCTGAACTTGTCGTCTCCAAGAAGCAGAGACATTTTTTACCCGGCAAGTGTAAGAGTAATCTGATAAGTCCACAACCCAATTCGCCATTCAGTAAGGTCACGAATGACGTCATTGACTCGAAATAGGCAAACAAGAAAAATAGACCACGTTTGTGAGGACGCCTGTCTGTCAAATCCCACTTGAGGGTTTCTTGTAAGGGATTATAATATTCAGTAGCCCGTTCACTTTCAAAGATTGACTTTGTAGTAATTTTGTCCAAGTGCTTCATTTGTAATAGAATCTAGAAAGATATAATCCTGCCACCTGAGAATTTTACCAATCTCCTTCCTGGTCAGTCAGTCGTTTTTTTCTTTAACGTATATTCCATGGATTATTATTTGTATCATTTACTTATTATTATTTACTAATTGTTTTATTCATATGTTTATGAACAGGGACCTTCTTAATAGCGGCCAGAAACCTTATTAAGAAGGTCTCCTAATTGAACCGCAATTAGTAAGTGTTGTGTAAAACCTCAATGTAAATAAATAGTTATTTCCACTCCCTCCGAGAGCTACTATGCATTACGCTACGACTAGCGCCCGTGTGGAAATTGCCTGAAATAATACCAGAGTTTTTAAAGCAAATTTTTATCAGGATTTTTTGTATTGGGACACAAATTTGCTGGGATTCTCGCAAGTATAAAACTGGGATAAATTATTCATCAGGAACTCGGATGTCAAGACATAAAGCTGTCGTTTGAAATCTTGGAATCAGCCTAAAACTGAGGGATCTGCATTTGGATTTGTAAGTCGTCCATTTCTTAGTTGATGACGCTTTTGATCAGGAGAAACATTTGGACGTCTACGAGACAAGTGATATGTAACCCTCAAGCAAAATACGGTGCGTAACTGAAGTGTGCTGAAGGTTTTATTTACACTGTTGCAAAATCCATATTAGGTCGAAAAAGTACAACTATTGTCGGATCCATGGTTACAAGAGTCTCACTATCAAGATATCGCATAGATCTGCCTCTCTATAACTTTGAATGTAAGTCTTGCAGCTGAAACGAAGTACTTGACTTAAAACACAACTCTCACATGTTTCGAACCTTTCCACACACAATGATAACAATTATTTCCATACCTAAACTTATCACTCAAGGTTTCAACAGGTAAACAGTGTCATTGCCATACGAACTAACCAGTCCAAAATTAGGTCTGTCCAAGTTAATGGCAAGAAACCCTTCAATTCAATTTGACGATAGTAACTAATAGCTATCATGACAAGAGGAATTTTAAGACAATGTTTAAGTTGTAAAAAGAATGAAATGCTAAACCATCCGAAGCCTTGAACCATTCAAAATTAATCATCCATTTTGTGATTTCCTACTGAATACATACATCCATGAATTCTATTATTTTGCTCAATTTATTGAAAATCAGGAGCACACTTAATTTTTTTATTAGTTTACAAAATATAGGCGCACATAACATGGCATTTGAGGTTTCTACAGGTTGCAAGATTTTTTCTATTTCACAACAAGGAAGTTTTAGGCGATTTCTGAAGCCATGTGCACAGATGATGGGGCGTGGCGGGTTGTGGCGGGCACCTGACCGAAAGACCATGGGAGGCAGTTTCCCACGGGGATTTTTGGGGGCCTCCTTCAGAGCTTATGTTATCTAACCTGAATTCTAGTCAATTCCAGTGCTATCTGCTACAGTTTAAGAGTTACACTTGTACTTAAAATGTGCAGGCTTTATTACGATAGACCACCTTCAGCTCAATGTGTAAAATTTACAGATTATGGGTTAGACTGACACGATCATCAAAATGTCTTTCCGACAATCTGATTAACATGTCCACAGCGAGTGCCGCATAAACAACTCCTTCTCATAAATAATACTTTCCCAACGACCTTCAAAAGAAGTAAATGTACATGTACTCCATGATAGCAAGTAGCAGTACATGTTGCTAAAAACAATGATGGCCACGTTTTTGCTTCTCAGGATGGTGTTTTAATAAACGCCGAAACATGTCAAGCCAATTTAAATCCATCGTTGTTTTTGTCCAAATGTATGTACTATTTTAAAATTCTTTGGACATAAGTATAGACATGAAACCCTTGAGAATAATATCCAACATTTCTATTCTGTTCAATTCCATTGTTTTTAAACACATTTTTATTTGGGGCGAGTGTTTTGATAATGCGGCACTTGAAAATGTTTTATGCTTTTTCTCGGCCAGCTGAAAAAATCTCTACTTCCCCGCGTGAACAGATGACAGAGCTTGATTTGTAAGTTAACAAAAGGGGTCTTTACCTCCACATCCAAAAGGGAACCCGCTCTGAGAAGATGTTAAATTATTTAAAAAAGAAAAGAGTGACATTTGACTTCATCAATGGAATACCCATCGAGAGCGACCCCTCAAGTTAAAATGAACTGACAGATACAATTAAGAAATTGAAAAAGAGCGGCTATTGATGTTATCATTTCACCTCACTGGGGGCCGTAAATATAGAGCGATGAATTACCAAAATGTAAACCCGGTACTGCTAGTTGACAAACGTTTTTTAAAATTTTATTCAAGTTCGACAACTCCTTGCAAACTATGCTATACCGGCAATCGTGACTTACACTTGACGCGAGTAATAGAGGACAGTGGGGAGAGACTGCACATCTTGAACCACTAAATACCGGCATTTTGTGAAATAGCGAGGACATAATTTTACCTGAACAATGCTTTCATGACATTTTCGGGGATATTCTAATTACTTAAAGCAGGTGACGGCTTCGGAATACTCGGTAAATCACCAAAACGTTGTGTAGTATCCGTTCATTTAGATGTCTTCGGTGTTATCATGTTTCTCCGGAATCTAGCCTCAAACACCTGCAAATAATTGAGTCGCAGGACACGTACTCCTGCATCTGTATAATAGACCTCTCTTAATATTACCCCATAAATATTAAGAGGAAATCCAAATAATATTAAAGCCACTGCGAACCGAATTCTTGGAACTACGCTCCACACAACTAACTACGAGGAATAATTAAATCTCGCTTTATCAAATGTTCAAAGTCTCTGAGAATATACCCATAACTGATAATTACTATTTATTATAGTTATTATTTCTAGGCTGTGTCGTGCAAGCAATTTCACGGCTAAACCTTTATTCAATAATCGTGAAATGGGAGGCCAAACTTTCGATCAATAAGTCTGACGTCACTCTTCACAAAACAGACCGTAGGTGTAAAAAGTAACAACTTATTTCACAGGCGTTTTCTTTTTTTCCCTAAGCAACGTCATTGCGTTCACGTCTTATATTTGAATTGAATCTGATCGCAACGAAACGCCTGAAATTCCCTTAACAGTCACAGTCGGCGTCGGCAACCAAAATTTGTACGAAACCGCCGTCATCAAATGACATACAATCGTTCAAGCAAAATAATCTTATTTGTAAGTGACAATAGGAGGTTGATTTTACACCAGTTATGGCCTAATTCAATAGTCGTTTTACTGCAGCTTTGTGTGACCAAGGTGCCTATCTGTTTTACCACCTCAGGTCATGACCTCGCGACTGTCATGGCGGTGGGCCCTCATAATTTTCCGTTCCGAAGTGAATAAATTATGAACTAAACATTTGCCTTGATTGACAAGATGGTTGGAGCTCGACTTCTCAAAATGTCATAAAACAGTGAACACAAATACGTGAATGATTTCATTTTCCTTTAAAAAGTTTTGTTTTCTTTGGAAGCCCAGTGCTGTAGTGGTAAAACCAGAGGTAAGTAGCCGCCCAATGCCCACTGTATGACCTTGTGCACTGAACGTAACTAGCGGTGAGTAGGCGCTACGTTCGCATGCCAAAAGGTGGTTGGCTGCGCCTACGTGCGCTTACGCCCCACTACAGCACTGGGAAGCTCATGTATAGCAGATACATCTTCTATGCTTCTATCTGATTAGATAGACTGAATATGCTGGAACTGGACCACGATTTCAGTAATACATAGGCGACACCTATTGTTCAAGACTCGCAAACGACGCGCGATGCACAGAACAGGCTGGGCTTGCTGAGCGTTACCAAAGATTACTTCCATGTTGAGCACACAACTTCAGTCAGTTACTTATATCAGAACAAGAGTTATGTTGAAAGACAAATGTGACTTGACTGTGCAAACATTGACTTTTAACAGAACTGTTTTGACAACTTTCGATGAACCGACGTGATTCAGTCTAAACATGATCCGCTTCAGTACCCAACTTTGCATCAATATGATTCCCTGAATTTAAAACTCCCTAAACGTTCCTCATTACGTTTCAAAGCTAAGCCATGTTTTTGAAGCCGTAAAGATGCTTAGGGAACGTCAGTTATTTTGTGACTAGTGTTTACTACATTGTCTTAAAACAATGTTCTTCCAGTCTATCGCGAACTTAAAGCTCACAAGCTATACACCAAAATTGTTTACTACTGAACACATGCAGATATCTAACACGTTCTTTTGTCGAATTTCTTGGAAGTGGGGCTAAAACAGAAGGTATATAACTCTTTGGGGTTGTCATGCGTGCCACGGCTCCACATGTCAATTGAAGACTTGTTTATAGTAACCTGCAAGGGTTCATCGGTTTCTGAGTGACTTTTCATGTAGGTATCTGCGAAAATCGACTAAAAAGTTTAGGTGCTTTTTTATAATTGTAGACTAGTTTTTTTAAAAATTGATGCAGCCCAGTGAAGTTTGAAGCAAGTTAAAATTTGATGTCAATTTAAGGGATTTTACCCAGTGTCAATTTATCGTTGAAAATCATGTTTTGCATTTGCCTAATACAACTCTGTAAAAAATTGAGGTCACCGAATCAGCTGCCTCCACGGCAGAGACCAGCTCTGGCAAACATGTGAAATTTAAATTGGTTACTGAAAATTCACCTCTAACTAAATTAATTATTGACATCCTTCTGAAAACAGATTGATTTGATTGCACGATGTCAGATTTAATATTTTTTGAAAAATCATTAAACCGGAATACTGATTTTCTTTCGTCAGCGTACATAAACTTTAAAAATTTTTTTTTTTGTCAAAAGCTTTAGCGTTTTGGCTTCTACTCAAAAAGCTATACCATCACATTTTTTCTGCCATGTTTCATTTAGATTCCCATAGTGTTTTCCATGTATAAAAAATGCGCGGTCGCCGACTTAGTTTTTGACCTAGTTTAGCTCAAACCGAATTAGCATTTTGGCCTTCTTAAAAGCGCACCAATTTCAAGATCACAATTACACAGCTGCATGTCATGAGTTGGCGATTATGTTATAATACTGAGATTGTGAAATAAGTTTAGTTCATGCGCGCACTAAGGGGGGCTCGGGAGCTCGAACGAGCAGCCCCCCATTTGGCAAAGTGGGCAAAAAAGTCTGCCTCAGAGAAACAAAAACTCCGAAAACAGTAGAAAACGAGACAAAAGTCCACTAAAACGGAAGGAAATAACAAAATTCGGCGCATGCACAGTTCATAGCTCTCAACGTACCCCCTGAATCTTAGTAAAAGGTCCACATTGTCAAAAAGGTTTTAGGCTGGGTGCGCTCATGTAGTTAGAAAACGATTGCCTAAGATAATCATTATACTATCAGTAGCTACCATTTTTTAGGAGGTTCACCTTCGAATGAAGTCGTAAACAAGTTGTTGTTAATATTTTTTTTCATTAGAGTTACCATTTTTGTTTGACTTCAAAGTTGAAAATATATAACAGTTTAATCAAACCATCCTTACAGATTATTTAATCAATATTTATTATGACATTAGTTCACTGTTCATCTAAGAGGTGGCGATAGTGGATGCGTTGGCGTGATGGTGACAGTCAGTCGGGCCACATCAACTTTAATCGGTTTCCAGTCGTTCTCTAAACAGAGAACAAGGGGAAAATCTGTCTGAACACAATCTTCACCCCCACAAAATTGTATCACAATTCCTATTAATCAACACTACCTTTTGAAACAATCACGTTCAAATTACTGAAATAAATGAAAGCAAAGTATTAGCTAGTACCCCAGTCGCCATCTTAGTCGGCTTCTGGAGGAGCTAATTACTAATTGATAAATAATAAAATCACCGACTTTGGTTTCATCGAATCTTTGGTTGGCAGCAGCGAGGATAATCCCAAAAGTGCGATTTTGGGCAGTAAAACCTTAATATCCCTGTTGTGAGTGACATTCAGTGCCGGTTCTTCATTTGGATATGATTTCAAGAAAGTCGGTGACGCCCGGAGAGCTTCGGCATCACCACAATGAGACCGGCGGGGTGACTCTTCGTTTACGACGAGACCAGTGCTTCAGGTTGGCTTGTCACGGCGTGGCATTTTATTCGCTGAGTACTTTCAGTTCACTGCAACAGGCCAAAAAATCATCGGTGGGCTAAATGACGGACTCAGTCAGCCGACCTCACGCTTCAGTTTGTTGACACGGGTTAGGTCGCCATCAACTGGCCGGGGCTATGCCATCTCTCAGTATATCTTTCTCCGTGAACACATTTGCTTATTTTTATCGGAACTAGCTTGTTTACCAATGTTTATAGTTTAGAGCCCAATTCAGCCATCAAATCCACAAATATTTACGCCACTGACATTTCTAATATCTGATTTCCAAAACCCAGTTCCTCACCAACATTTCCGAAAAGAAGCAAAAACAATAAAGTAAGCCAACCCTTTCAAAATCCAATCGCAAGTCACCTCTTAACACTAACTAAACTTGTTGAAAACCGAGAGAAACTGATAAGCTTATACTGAGCTTTAAATTTTCAGGCATTATGACGCCCGTAAGCAATAAAGGACAACAACAACATTATATGTCTGGCATGGGTAATCAATTATACGCAAAATGTTTTATTCATATAATCTTGCATGACTGTTTTTTTCTGCGCAGGAGATATAAGATAGGCAACACCAATGAGATAAATTAAGCTCATGGTCACCACACACTTTGTTTGTCCCAGAGACGACTGCTGTCCTAAGGGCCATACAAGTGCTGCCACCTTTCTGAGACAGTGCAGAATATAATTGCAGTTTCGTATTTTATGGCAAAGTCGCAAAGTTTCCCAAATTCAATCAACAATTTTTACTATTCTGTTTAAAAACAACCATCTGCTGAATTAGTTGACTTTATTTACTCAAAGCATTGTTACCGAAAACTATTTCAAGATGTAAGACCAGCTTTACTGGTAAAGGTCACGTGACAAGTAGGTGGGTTGGTAAATTTCCTTTTATTTACCTTCAAACTTTACCAGTGTTTCGCTTTCTTTATGTGCGGATTTTATTTGTATTGTGCCGTGAGATGTCCCTGTGAATGCCTGGCACAACTATGATAGACTGGTATGTATAGATGACTGAGTTTATGTCACATTTGACTACCGAAATGTAATTGTCACGAGAATTCTCGTTGGATTTGACCACACACAAAACACACAGACAGACACAGCTCCCTGAAAATGTACCACTCATAGCCATAGGGTGACTGTAGAGCTACTGCACGATGTTGGTTATTAATTGTACATGAGTACGGTGGATAATAATCCAGTTGATAGGTCCCAACATGACTGAAGTGGCAGATTCTCAAGTGAATTGTGAAGTAGTGACAACTGGCCCTGGGACTCCATGGCCGGTCATCGTTATACTTATACTACTTATAGACCTGCCTTTTTCGCTTGAAAATGGACAATTGCCCCGTGGCTGAATTTTTCAGATGCTTGCTTGCATGCCGGCAACCTGGGTTCAAGTCCCGGCACTGGTCGGTTAAGTGGTCCCTGATTTTGGGAACCAGTTTCATCCAATGAATAACGGGCGCGTTATTCAGTGATTGCTAAAGCGCTCAAAATCAGGTACTGCTATAAACCCACCAGTGCCCAAATCCTGGCAGAAATTTCGAACAGTCACTTACACAGGGGTAATGCATTTTGAGAACCAGTTGGAGAAGACTGGTTGTCACAATATGGGACCCCCATTACTAGCTACAATGGCTCCCACAAGGAGGCTTGACAAGGTGACAATCATGGTACACAGAGGCATGCACAAGACTCAGCAGGCGGAAGGATTGTTACACACTCCTCAAGCTCCCCTAAGGGCAGACACCCTTCTGAGGGGATTGTATTTTGTTCATGGCGTGATGTAAAATTCGAGTGAAGTCTCTGTAAATCATTTGCCAATTGATCATTCAGTTTGGATACTCAACTTGCCCAATTTCAAGTACTGGCATGCATCGAAAGTATGGATTTTTCTGCACAATGGCATACAACTAAGATGAGGACTTCCTAAAATGACTTCTGAGTTGGTGGTGCACTTACGCAATGTCCGAAATATAGGGGTCTGCTTGCACCAGCTTCTAACTTATAAAAGAAAGATCAAGGAAGTTGTATGCACATGAAGCTACACGGCTGATCTGTTACAAGTGTGTCCTGCTTCCTCTTGGCGTGGTTGGCAGGCAGGTGATTTCCCCATACCACTCAATATCTTTCTGTTTGATCTCGAGCAAATGGATTGTAATGGAGTTGGCATAATGAGGGATTATTTGTAAAGGGCTCAGATTTTGTTTGGCATCCTGGTAAAAGTCCCAGGTCGCTACGGAGGCACTATGCCACATCCGAACGTGCACTCAAAATGCCACAGGAATTAAACAGATGGAGGCCAGAATGGTTTGGTAAAATCAGAAGAGCCCGTTCGTGATTGTCTACCTCAGGTAGGCTTGTGTGCGGTATTTTGGGTCTGTGTTCAGTCATCCTAGTACCTGGCTACACCTCTTTGGGCAACATGAAAACATAAGATAAATGATGATCTGATGGCTGTCAGCACCACTGCTTCACATCAAGATGAGTGTTGTGAATTTATGTTGCGTACAGTTGATTTAAGGCTTTTCTAAATCGCTTGCAATTGCTCTGATCAGCTTGTAAGCTTGGCTTGCATGCCGGCAGCCTAGATTTGACCCTGGCAGTGGATGTGAATTGCTAGTGGAGACTGGTGGAGAGCTGAAGCCAGCTAAACAAACAATGGTTTAGAGTCAAGAGAGAGAAAGAATTAGTAGATGCCAGTTATCTGTCTTGCATCCAGTCACAGGTCATTATATGAGACTGTTACCCTAATCTTCACATTCCATCAACCAAGCAATGAAGCTACTCTGTTCAAATTTCAGTGCGTTTTTGCTACATCTTGCAATATTTATAATGACAGGTGTAAATTTTAAAGTCCATGCACATCCCTCAGGTGCCCAAAAGCAGATTTAGTTCTTTACATCTCCCACCTGTTATGGTGTAGTTATTGAAAAACTAGCATTTGTCACCAGGTGAAAAATGCTGGTATTTTGAATTGTGTTTCTTTGTTTTCGACTGATGCCAATCTTCCTACTTTACTTGAAGATTGCACATTTTACTTGAAGATTGCACATTTTACTTGAAACTTGCACGTTTTCCAGTCCTGTTAGGACTGTAGCTACATGGTTTTCTTAATGTGATCTCTTATAAACAAAAAGAAGTTATGAGGCCACGACTGAAATGTGACGTCCGTTTTACCTCGCTGCTCCTGTTGTGAACTATCTGATTGCTAGAACACTTGTACAGAAGAAAGTTGCATAACAAAGCTTCGATGTTTGTTGGCATTTTTTGTGGTCGTACAATGAATAATACCAGTGCAAAATACCACAGCAGTGTTAACCCGGAATTTTACAGCTCTCACTTCTACCGTCCACCTATGTAGTTATTGCTCTCTGTTGCAGTCCTAGTCAGTATTCAGATTACATCAGTAGTTATATAGCCTACCAGTCATTCGTCTACTGTTGCATTGGGAGTTGCTGTGCCACGACTATAAGAAAATTCACAAGCTAGACTGCCTGGTCATTTATCTGTTGGTATCATTCTTTGGTCTTCGTCACAACTCAGAAATGTCTGAGAAATGAGTAAATGATCATGAGTGATTGTGCTCAATCAGCAGTTAAATTAGCGGTGTTCCGATTTCTAGTTTTTTTTTGGACATTTTGCCTTAGAAAATTGTGCTCGGGTCCATCCTTTCAACATCTTGGATCCTGCTATCAGTGCATTGATTAGTGTGCCTGATGTGAACTTATATCTTCCCGCTGGTATTGACTTATCATAATCCTTGTCAACAGTGCAATTCTGTTCTTTGCCTTTGATGTTTCCAATGGCAACCTAATTACAAATCTCTAATGTTACGTTACTGTAAAGTGATTCAATTGACGACAATTTTTTTTTTAGATCAGTCCCAAGATGACTTCTAACTCATAACCTCAATTTGCTAATGGAACTTAACTCCACCCGACAAAAAGTAGTCGTATTTTAAGCATGTTTAGAAGATGAACTAGCCTTAATTTCTGCTAATGACTGGGAGAAAACTGAAAATTACTGATAAATATTAAAATAACAAAAACAAGGGATATTATTGTTTCATAGCTCTATTCAAATCTAATAACTTCAAGAATTCTGTTAATTCAACTATAATCGTGAAAATACATTTTCTGTCGGTTTATGTCCATTTAAGGTGTAATGTATACATAATTCCTGTTCATCACGTGCCACTCTTATCAAGTGGTAGTGTTTTTGTTCACATTGTCCATTGTACTTCATTAAAGTTAAACTGCTGTTTACTTGTTTACAAGATCTGTTTAGGTGGGAGTTAAGAATTTTATTGGTGCTTGTGAACTGTAAAATTGATTCTTTGGTTTTTGGAGTAGGTATTCGCTGAAATGCATTAGCTTTGATGTATTTTGAATACTGGCACTGGGCTAAAATTTTTGGGCCAAAGGAAAGTATGTACCTGTTGGTCTCCAATCTACTCACCCTGAAGAATGGTTTTTGACTGAGTTGTAGATGTCTGTTTATTCGATTTGCAACGTGGGAAGCTAGGGTTAATATTTGACCTTAAAGTAAAGAGCAACTTGTGCCCTGTAACCAAACTAAGGATGGTGTGAGTCAATGGATAATTTCTGTTTTTTGAGAAGAAACCCTTGTGCGTGCTCTTTGTTTCCCAGTAGAATTTTGTTAATGCAGTTCTGTACACACAAGCTTTGACCGTTTGCGTCTCTGTTCTGCAATATGGTTAATTGAGGTGAACAGGACTAAAGTTGAACCCCCTTTTCACTCTTCCTGTGTGACAACCCTCAAGAGAGTCACATATTACCAGACTACATGGACAAGGTTTATAACATACATGTCTAGTTACTGTCAGTTATTCAATATATATTGTTTGCATTCACTATAAACGAATGATATTTGAAACAGGAAAACATCACTTAAGTCATTCTTTTCGTGTACAGTTACATGACACCAAGCCTGCTTGATCTTCCACAGTTGTACTGTGAAGTTATTAGTGAGAATGAGTTTGATGTCTTCATGGCTATGGTGTTGGCCCCAAGCCAATTTGATCTTCCATATTTCAGTAATATTTCATGATGTTCAGACAAAAATAATTGCCTAAGTTGATCTTTTTTATTTTTTTGGGGCATTTAGCGTAGTTGTGAATACCCGCAATTTCTCACAACATTGCTTCTTATTGCCATGGCGTAGAGCTTGTAAACATTGTGAAAACAACAATGATAAAGTATTTATTTGGGTGTTACTAATCCTTAATGTAAATCATGGATAAAATATATTTTCCCTTGTTCTTACTATTATTCTTTAGTGAATTTCTGTTTGATGTCTTCATGTGGCCATGTCTGTTGCGTGATCCCAAACCAGTTTGATTTTCTATATAGTGGTTGTATAGTGGGTGGTTGTGGGTGAAGATTGTTGCATGACCCAACAACATCTTGATAGTTTGCCTTAAAGGAAGTTTACCTCACGTCATTGCTTCCTGCACACGCGGAAGGAAAGTGCTCACTGATCTGTAAATTACGTTCATAGTACACACCATCAATTTTGTACTCACAGATGCAGTGAGCCAGCTAGAGAAATTTGTTTTTGTCAGGTGATGCAATTATCAATTTTGATTGGCCGCTGAAGGTAATTGGATCACTCATATACTGTGAGGATTTATGTTTGCCTCGACAACTTTTTAAAAAATCTTTTTTGTTTGGATCGTTAGATTCTCGGTCTAAGGCTTGCAATTGTGGTTGTAAAATTTAATTCTGTGGTTCGGTTAAAAAATGAAGTTTGTAATCTCACTGCCACTTGCTTTTACTTAATTTGTGTTCTCTGACGTGTTTTTTTTTGATCTTTAGATGTATGAGATATTGATGTAAACATGCTTGCATTGTGGGGGGGGGGGGAATTGATGAAAGTTACCCAAATCTTTGGAAATTGATAAGTTCGATGTAACTAGAAATTAATGTATGGCTGTGTGTTGTTCATGCTCATTGTAAGGGTAACGATGATACATTTACAAGGTGTTGGAATGAGCCGTTTAGAAGTGACAGTGCTTGACCTACAGCACAGAACAGACATGAGGATGGCTATTTTCTNCCAACAACATCTTGATAGTTTGCCTTAAAGGAAGTTTACCTCACGTCATTGCTTCCTGCACACGCGGAAGGAAAGTGCTCACTGATCTGTAAATTACGTTCATAGTACACACCGTCAATTTTGTACTCACAGATGCAGTGAGCCAGCTAGAGAAATTTGTTTTTGTCAGGTGATGCAATTATCAATTTTGATTGGCCGCTGAAGGTAATTGGATCACTCATATACTTTGAGGATTTATGTTTGCCATGTAAAAGAAACGGAAAGTGAGACATTTGCCTCGACAACTTTTTAAAAAATCTTTTTTGTTTGGATCGTTAGATTCTCGGTCTAAGGCTTGCAATTGTGGTTGTAAAATTTAATTCTGTGGTTCGGTTAAAAAATGAAGTTTGTAATCTCACTGCCACTTGCTTTTACTTAATTTCATGTTCTCTGACGTGTTGGTTTATGATCTTTAGATGTACGAGACATTGATGTAACTATGTTTGCATTGCGGTGGGGAAAAATTGATGAAAGTTACCCAAATCTTTGGAAATTGATAAGTTTGATGTAACTAGAAATTAATGTATGGTTGTGTGTTGTTCATGCTCATTGTAAGGGTAACGATGATACATTTACAAGGTGTTGGAATGAGCCGTTTAGAAGTGACAGTGCTTGACCTACAGCACAGAACAGGCATGAGGATGGCTATTTTCAATACATTGTTGAGAAGTTGCATCTATTTTCAAAATGCTATGAAGAAGTTGGCAAAATGTCAGCTCTGAGCATTAGCTGACAGCTCAGTTGGAGTGTGTAATTACTGTTTGGTGCTTCCTGGCCGGTGATGTGTCTGTTACCTTCAGAATGAGAAAGATGACCGGGCAAACGTTCAAAACTAGTTCAGAAGGAGAGAAGTTTAAATGTTCCTATGCTACTTACTTTGTTTTTAAAGATAATAAAATAAAACCTCCGGGATGAACATCACCCGTGGATAACATAGGGCTATGTTAATGAGAGTGGTTATGGCTTCAGTGTTCTGCTGGTCTTGTTTATGTTTACAAGTGTTATGTGGTATGTGAATATGCAAATAAGCTTCTGTTTACAATCTTCTAAAACCTGATTTATGTGGAGGTTAGTGACTCCTAATTAAAGGTATGGATAATATCAAACAGGATGTGACATGGAAGTCTTTAAGTTTGTGTCCAGTCTTATGCAGAGAGTAGATACCTGATACCTCCATGGCTCATATGTGGTCACATCATGTGGCCTAGTAATACCCCACAAGCGTGGAAAAATTTCTGTCCCTACGAGCTAGGGCTCGAACCCAGTACCTTCTGCACTTTGTGCAGACGCTTATAGTTTAGTGGAATGTGCGACTCTGGAGGGTGCTTTATGAATACTGAGTGACGAGGGCGGTGATTATGATTCATATTATGAATTTCTCTAGAGTCTTTTGAGACGTTATGGATCATTGTCTGAATGATTTAAATGTCCCTTTGCACAAGAGTGGTAATTTGATGGGAAGATGATTGCAAAGAGTTTTTAAAGCCCTACAATAATAAATCTTCCAGACATGCATGACTTCGAGACATTGTTGAACATACCAAATATTCTATTGCTGTCACGTGACACAATTTAGCAAATGGCTGTTGCCTTGTTTTGGCTCAATGTTGCAAATGTCTGTTTACCAATTTGCAGACTCAAAAATGTGAAAATGTACGTAAAAGTACTTTGTCAATGTTTTTAGCCATAGGTGGCTTGTTTATCAACCTAAAGCTGTGCGTTTGCAAAATCGACTTGAAAAAGTTATGACCCTATACTTGAACCATACAACATAGTAAAAGCCTGAGCACAAGAGTCTGTTCACATGACCTTGAAAACAAGGAGGAATAATTGAACATATCCTTAAATGTGTCCATTAAAAGCAAAGTAAGGTGTGGAGTGAAGTCTCTGCTAGCTTCTATGGCTAACTGTCACCTGTAGCGAAGTGCACCCTATTGGATTGAAGTGCTTGTGAATTCCTGATTTGGACGCGTGCCTGATGTATTTTTTTGTCAAAGTTTGTACTAATTCTGTGGCTATTAACCAATTGCGAATGTATTGTACTATTTCAGGACATTTCGCTGAAGATGGTTGTGACCAGGTGAAAATTGCAGTATGACTGCTCGAGGTAAGGCCATAACAGCTGCAGCTGAGAGTTAACTAGACAACAATTTTATTGGATTTAAAATTAGTGATAAAGGAAGATATGATAGTTTACGATTCTATGTACAATCAGTTCTCTCCATCTGCAAGGTCATCAGTGTTACTACATTAGCGCTATACTCCTGTTTGTTCAAGAAAGGACCGCGTGTAATTTAAAGGTGTAATCAGGAACATGACTGTTCGTTATCGTGTTAACCTTTCCCACTAACTGAATCCTTGGTAAAAGCGAAGTTTTGCTTCTAATGGGAAAGGGACTTTAATGTAGCCTACTCTTGCTGACTATACATTTTTACATTTTAGAATAGTTTGTGTGTCTGTGGACACCTTCTAGATGTGATGTTCTTTTGTTGAAGTTCTCCGTTCTGCTGACCAATGTAATGCAGTAGGGCCCTTGTTTGTCCAAGGGAAAAGGTGCCTGTGCCTTTTGAGAGGGCAATTTTTTGGGTGAGGGGAAAATTCTACCTCCCAATCACCGTCAGTAAAACCCTCCACCCTGTTGCAAGCCCTCATAGGCTCTGCCTTAAGTAGCCAAAATAAATACTTTGTGCCCTTTCAAATTGTCACCTGCGTGGGTTACAAGGGATTCCACCTGTAGGAGAATTTTTCAATCACTGGAGGGGAATTTTTGGGTCTCATGAGGAGAATTTCTGGTGATTTTTCAATATTTTTCAGAGGGGAATATGGCCGATAGTTGGCCCCATAACTGAGGGATTGAGGGCCCTGTATAGCAACCGTTTCCAGCATCATTTTGTATCATCACACTAGATCTACTTTAGAAACTGGGCTCAATTTGTGTCAACTCGTACTTTGTACAAGAACACTGAGCTAAATTTCTTTTGTGTTGAATAGAGCAATTACCATATTGGTAACTACTTCACTGCAAAATAGAACACTGGCAAAGTCCTTGAGGTGTGGTGGGTAATTGATGCGTTCATCTTGATGCTAAACAAAAGGATGCTGGAATGCTTAACAATGAACTAAATCGATAAATCTGGATTGGGTAACTGCTGTCCTCGGGTAAATGAGAAATATTAGTAAAGTGTTTCTAGTTTGTAATAGGTGATTTACCTGTTCTTGCAGAGGACTATGAGCTCCTGTTACAAGCCAATCGGGAACGTGCCGAGATCGTCGCCAAATATGACAGGGTAAGTGTCTCAAGGTCTCTGGCTGGCGTCCATTAGATATGACTAATGTGCTAGTATTTTATTTATTGTCAGATTTTCCTCATACTGATATGTTGTGCATTATAATTATGAAATTGTCCCCTGAGTCTAGCACAACACACAGACAGTTGATTATGTTTCAACACTGAGTTATCGTTACTAAGTCCCGTTTTTGCTCTTCAGTAACATTTCTTACAAACCGGTAGTTTCTTATTTCAACATGAAAACGCAGAACAGCAAGATGAGATCCAATCTCAATGCTGTTTTTCTGACGAGATTCAGGCTTATGCAACAATACCGACGGCTTAGAAAAAATCTTTTTTCATGAACAAAACTGTGCATGCAGGCCAATTATTCATGTTCAAGTGCAGTCTCACTTATGTATCAGCCTGTTTACGCCCGTGTCATATTCTGCTTAATCGAGAACACTTATATTGTCATATTACATGCAAACTCTTAATACAGCTCTCATTTCTTTATCTTATCTGGTCAGTGCATGTCATTCTCCACACAGTTGCCTGGGTAGACTGTTAGTTCAGCCTCCTAATGGGATGGCTGATCTGATCCTAATTTACTTGGTGAAAGCTTTTAAGTAGAGTGCTGCTGCTCAGCCGCATAGCTAAAATGATGGCGTTGCGACTTTTCCACTGGTTACTAACTGAAAAACTTGATGTTTTAGTAAATAGTAGGAAATAATGAAATGGTGACATTATGTTGACTTCACAAGTACTGCTATGGGGGAGATAACTCGGTTTATGAGTGATTGTTTTACTGTAAAGTATCGCCAATTTTGTAAAAACTAATGGTCAAAATTGATTTTTTTTTCATTTTTCAAAATCTTCAGACATTTGTCACGTTGTCCTGAAAGCTGCAGTGACTTATATAAGGCGCAGTTGTAGTCATTACCATGGGCCTCACATGGATACATTGTCCTCAGAGCTGTAATGACCTGTGTTAGATGCAGTTGTGGTCACGTCAGGGATACCATAGAATCATACACACGAGCACCTTATGCACTCATGACCTACGAACGTATGAATCATGAATACGAATGATAATCATGCATACGAACCACAAAAATCACACATACAAACACATATCATCGTATGAGCGTCTGAATCATATGCACGAACCACCACACGACAAAGTGTTTGTGCGTGTGATTCAACGCTCGTGTGTATGATTTCGCGTTTGTGTGATTTTTGAGGTTCGTGTGCACGATTTTTGTTCATATGCGTGTTTTTTGGATCCCTATGCATGATTTATGGGTTCCTATGAATGATTCATAGGTTTGTATGTGGTTCGTGCGTAAGATGCGATGATTTTAAGATTCTGTAGTACCCCTGTAAATTGTATTGTATTGTATTTATTTATTATTGTGACAAGTACAATTAATTCAAACAGTTATAGGTATAACATTCATAAGAAAAATAAGTTCCCGGCCCAGTTGGGCTTATTAGTCATTTCAACCACACAACTCAGATGTAGGCCTACCATAAATGCCACGGTTTCTAAGTTCAAAAGCAGACTCGATATGTTTGGCAAATTGCTTAGGGAAATACTGAAACAGAAGTTTTAATGTATCTAATCTTCTGAAATCTGCAAAGTTCGGGACTTGAAGTGATACATTATTAAATAGAATAGACCTCCGTGAGTTATAAACAGAACAATCAAACACAAAGTGTAGCTCATCCTCCACAGAACCAGAATCACAACACAGGCAAAGTCTCTCACCCACAGAAGTGTTTACATAAGGACCAGTTTCCATGTGCACTGACTGTTGGTCCACTTTGACCTATTGGTGGTTTACACCTGATGTGACTTCAACATGCAATCATGTTCACTGTCAAGAAGGGCTATAATTATGACACCACTGTCAAGATTAGACTGGTGACAGCTGATTCCTTTTAGGGGCTTTTCTATTATCACAGTATACCACACAGTATACCATATTACCAGTGTTCTCCACAACAGAGCTCAATGGTATTTACAATCATCCTGATTACGTTCCGATGTACATGTCTATGGTGTGAGGGGTTTGTGTGTAGAACCTCGGAATCAGAATGTTGAACTGGTGCCAAAATGTCCCGAAGAAATGACTCGTTTCCCTTGCATTATTTTTCGAACGCTACACAGGTGAGCCAAAATCATGGCAAAATTCAAACTCAGTAAGATCCAAAGTATTGGAAAACACCGAAGTTTTTGGCTTGCTACAGCAGCAGATGGTGTCGAATGTCATCACCATTTAGTTATATATGAGGATTCTGCAGTACACTGTGTGTAATAATTTATTAAAGCTGCCAGTCAGATGTTACTTGCTCCATCTTGTGTGCGTTCATTTGACTGACAATTTCCAGACACTGCTTTCAACACAAAAATGAGGAGCTTATAGTCTTCTACAGCAATTCATTTTTCAAACCCTGAAATAGCTTCTAATAGCTGATTTTCAAAATAGCTACGTCATATTGAAATTCACTATGCCACCAGATGGCGATCAGGTTTTTTAATAAGAACGAAATGTTGGTTCATCCCAAGCCCAAAACCACTTATAATTTGAGATCAGAACAAGTTACCAGTTTTGTGAGTATCTATGTTGACAGCAAGTGGCCTAAATGTTATGGAAATAGGTTTATGACTGGGGTTAAATGATGTTGAAAAGCTTGGTGGAGTGTATTGTGCTATGCGTTTTGCCATGATTTATTCCCTCCGACCTCGCTGTGACCTCAACCTGATCTGGATGTTATAATGCAGGTGGATGGGAGTGCCCTAGTGACCTTTCTCAGGCCAAGGGTCAATGTCACTAGTCATTGTTCAACTAGCAATCTTGTCAGGTTGTGTATGGATTGTACTCTATTGAACATCTTGTAATTATAAGGTGTTTTGTTGAGTGATTTGAGGGTATAAATTTGATGAAAATGCTTGGCTTAAAATGGGACATTGTGTTGGAATTAGCAGGGTGAAATTTGTAACGTTTCAACAATGTACAAGTATTTACTCTAATATTTTACTGATAACAATAAGTGGGAACTCCTTTGCATCAGCTTGTTTCTTAATCATCAATATATTTATGTCCTGCATTGTACATTTACACTACATGGTACAGTAGAATGTTACAAAATCAGCCTTTACAAACTGACGTCTGTTCGAAAACAACTGTTCTAAAACGATTTCTGATGAGTGCAGCTACGATGCCATGTACTAGACTTGCGAGCTAGTGCAAGTAAACTTAGGTTTATTTAGGAGCCTTGAAAAATTGCCAAAATTGGCTTACTTTGTAAGATCATGTCTCAGAAATTGCTTATTGGAGTCCTATGAAACTTTCAGACTTCATGCATAATGCACTGTTTTAAGATATGTTTTTAAGGACCCATTGCTGGCAGTTGTTGAATATAATGATTGCCTCGTGTGCCAGGTTTCACCTGTTCAAATATGACTTGAAGACCTTTGTATCTCGAAGGGATATACTAGTTGAAACTCTTGAACTTATGTACCAATGTCATATGTAACATGTTATAATGTTGTCCTCTATTTGTTATCAAGCCTTTTTGAACACAGTTTTGTACCTCATCCAAAATCAGTTCCCAGTACATGAGTTCAGGAACGATTCCTGAGTGACGGCCATGCTGTTCTTGAAAATGTATTGATACCACCGAGCTAAAACCATTGTTATTTTGTTTCATTGGTTGTTTTTGATTCACATTTGGTTGTTATTTGGTTGCTTGTTGTTCAAATGTTTGGCCATTTGTTTGCATGTGAAGCTTAGAATTAAATATAATTACAAGTTGAAATGGTGAATACGTCACACTTCCTACAGCCAACATGGAGTGCCCTATCTCATTGTGAAGGCATGGCACATTTAAGTTAAAGGACCCATCCTGCTAATGAATTAGAGGAGAAAACCTTTCCAGATTTGTAACTGTATTTTCTTCATGTCCTTAACATGAAACGATTCTTCACCGCCAACTGAGGCGTCTTTGTTTTCAGCGGTGGAAATTTTATTTTCAATATTTTTGTCAGTTGTTTGATTATCATCAATGTTTAGCACTTTTGTATAAATATGTAATAGCAGTTTTACTTAATTATCCTGAGAATGCTCAATGTTATGAAAATGTTTACCCCAGTCTAGTGCGACACTCATTTGAACCTCAACGTAGTCAAGTCTGACACAAAATAAGACTTGAAAGGGTTTATACCTTAGTCTTCCTTTGCTGTAGGAAGCATGGAATCTCACTAAACTGTGACTTCTGTTGTCATTTCTATCTCACTATTGAACTTACAGTTAAGAAATATTGAAACACGCCTTTATTTTCTCAGTCTACCGGATGGCCTTCAGTGTAGGTTGTTTACATTGTGAGGCTGGCCTATAATTCACTTCCTTGATGGGCAGCCCTAACAGCTGTTGACTGACAGGTCTACAAGTGCATCATGGCCATCGCTGGTCAATGTTATCAGTCAGTGATTGGTGTGTGAGTCAGGCTTGTGTAACAGGATGGGTTCTGGGCATGGCCCTCAAGTCAGCAGCAGTCCGCTTGGCTGTCTGTGTGCATTTGCTGTGTCCCCTTCAGACTAGACCCAGCGGCCTGGTCTAATCTGTCACTAAAAATTGTTTTTGGTATTTTATATTCTACTTTGTGCAAACTCAAGTGTCTTATTCCGTGCTCAAATACATAATGGCTTACAGGAACAACTGTTAAATCATTTTTTTTTGCTCTTGGCGATTCCAGCATTCAGGCTAAAAGTTCGAATCAGAACTCAACTTTTCAAGTTTTTGCTTGAATTTGTGCCTCGAATCTAGGACTCATCCAATGCGAGCTTCGTTTGGTAACTCATTTGCAAACAGCGTAATGTACTCAAGCATAGATTAATAGACACAAATCTTGAGTTTGTACAAAAGCAGAATTGAAATGCCAAAACTAATTTTGAGTAAAAAGACTGTGTTGTATACAGGAAGGAAGTAGAGTCAGGCTAAATTCAGTTGTGACTAATTTTGGGAAACTGTGGGTGGCCCAGAGACACATTAGGGTTGACTAAATAGCTATGTTAACTATTTGTTAATATCGTAAATTAGAAAATAATAGTTGGTGTTATTGAATGTCTTTTCCTTGTTTTTTATGAGGTATGTCAAAATGTTTATTGAATGTTCATGTTTGAAGTGCATTCCTTTCTGGCTTTTTATAAACTCAAATATCATATTAACATTATTAGTAGTTCAAAAAAGTGAGCAGAAACTCCAAGCTGAAGGTTTTTGTGCGCCCACATATTTGTGGACGCATTATGCCGTCATATCCGTCCGGTGTCCGGCGTCCGCTGCTCTATCTCCAAAACCCTTTGACATACATTCATGAAATTTGGCACATATGTTCCATTCATGAATGGGATGGCACGAGCGAACTTTCGGACAGATCCGACTACCGGTGTGCCCCCTAGTGGCAATTTTATTTGTTTACATTTACCTTTGTATCTTCAAACATCTTTAACGGATTTTCATGAAATTTAATATGTAGTCACCTATTAGTGGGTTGACGCTATCCTCCCATTTTCGGATGGATTCGACGTAGTTTACACCACCTAGTGGCCATTTTTACTGTTTTCGAGTTTTGCGTCCACCCCTCTATCAATCAAACCACTCAAAGGATGATTGTGAAAATTGGCATGTATGTGCTTACTATAAAGAGGACAGTTGATGATGATTTTTCGACGATTTCGACTACTGTGGCACATCCTAGTGGCAGTTTTGTTTTTGTTGCACCTATGGCTGTATCTCCTAAACCGTTCGTAGGATCTTTACTTAATTTAGCAAGTGTATTCATATGATGTTGACTACGGATGACGACGACTTTCGGACAGATATGACTACTGCTGTGTCCCCTATTGGCAATTTTAGTTTTTTACGTTTAACTCGTTATCTTCAAAGGTCCTCAACAGATTTTCATAAAATTTTTTGACTATTACTGTCAACCTCTTGTATATCAGGTTCAAAACTAGCGCAGCATCTATTGGTGTATTGACGCTATCTTCCTGTTTTTGGATGTAATCGAGGTATTTTGCACCACCTAGTGGCCATTTTTTTGCTGTTCTCAAATCTTGTTTTTGGTGTCCACCCCTGTATCAACCAAATCATTTGAAAATTGGCATATATGTTCTCAGTGTGAAGACTACCTTTGATGATGGTGACTGACTACTGTGGCGCCTCCTAGTGGTAGTTTTATTTTACGCCCATAGTTGTATCTCCTAAACCCACTGCAGGATCTTTACTAAATTTAATATAGTAAGTGTATTTGCATGAAGATAACAACAGACAACAACTTTCAGGCACTGTACTAGTGGCAATTTCATTTTTCATTTTTTTCTGTTTTCCTTTGTTTCTCTGAAGTTCCTTATGAAATATGGCATGTTCCTGTTTTTCGGATGGATTGTTTGTTTTTGCGCATCTAGTGGTCATTTTTATGATACAAATAAATAACCCTAAAAGCACACCATTTGCAATGTATTCGTGGGTGCATTTCACCGCTCCGCGCGTTGCTCTTATTGATGGTTTAAGCCAGTTCATTGAGAACTATGCTTCAGAGGGAATCTGCTCATTTGATGTCTTCACTGTTGGGATTCCTCTGTTGCAACACAGTTTTAATATTATTTGGTGGTAATTAACACCAGCTGGTAGCATTTGTGTCTACAATCAACTGCCTGTGAAATTTCTGGCCCACTTCTCTGCAGTATAGAACCTGGGATTAACACAGTTGGGATTCCCAGATGGAACTTAGCTGCTGCCCAAGACTGCATTGTGGGTATTATATCAGCCTTGGAACTAATTTGTACTTGGTGTGGTTCTCTGCTTACAAACCGTAGTCCTCTGGGTTCATGCCCAGGTATGTTTATGCGCCTAACCCCTTTTGTACAAACAGGATTTTCCTCTCAAGAACCTGCGGTAAAAGTTCTTGTTTGGGACAGGGAAAATAATTATTTTGATCAAGGCCAGAGCTAGTACCAAATTTTAGAAATAGTCAATATTGGCTATCTAAATTCAAGAATAATTATTAACGACTAAGGATCGTTCACCCCAGGTCACAATCTTCAGAATAAGAAAATTCAGATACTGTCCCAAACTGGAGAATTTTTACCACTCGTCTTTGGGAGCCTTTCACACCAACATCAACTCCTTGATGTTTTTTGGGGAGTGTTGGGGAAAAATTTACCTTGTCTTGGACTGAAGTTGAGCAAATTTACTTCTGTGTACGGTGATAAATGGTGCTTAGACTATAAAGCAATTCTTTTGTTCAATGCCCGGTGGCATAAAAGTGGAATTTCTGTTTAGTTGAAATTAGAATTTCTGTTTTGTTAAAATTAGATTTGTCAACAAAATAAAATCTTAAATCAACAGCATTTCATTATTTGCTTGGTTCGTGTTGTTTTGCTGTGATCAAACAACTTGTAGTGAATTTTTGAATTCTGACCGCAGTGCAGGTGCAAGGTGCCCCTGTGTTTATAGATATGTATGACTAATCTGCACCTATTTAGCACGCAGTATGGCGGCAAATAAAAATATAATTTTATTTTTTGAAATTCCTCAATAAAAATAAAGATTAAGAAAATTCTATCCTGTTACAGTGTTGACCGTGTGCATAAAGCAATGTTCCTTGGAGCAAGGTAGACAAATTTTGAAAAACAGAAAATGACAAGTTTTTCAATTATTTTTTAGCCAAATAAGTGAAGAATTGGTGTGTATACACAAGGTGTGGTCAAAGTGTGGATAGATGTCAATATACACACCTGTATGTAGTATGTTACCAATGATGTGTGTCACTGATTTGGACATGTTGTTAGGGCTGTGTAATAATAAAAAAATAAAGTTATGATGTTAATTATGGGATGTATTGGTGGATAGGGCATTATACCCATCAACAAGACATACCGGTATAAGTCAAAATTAGATCATAGGGCAAATAGTGGTTTGAAAATGAATCATGGTTTGAAAAGCACTCTCAAACATGAAGTTGCGCTTTGCATTTGTAGTATTCGGAATTCAGTTATCTTATCAATTTTAGTAAGTTGCTGTCAGAGATTTTGGTATCAGGTGTCTAATCTTCATCAGATTGTAGTAGTTTCAGTTTTCAGTCATGTACTCTGTGTTTTATGCTTTAAGATGTACTAAGCTATCACTATATGTTTTATATGTTACAATGTATAGTAACTGGAGGCTCAATACAGCCGTACTCCATGGCACTGTCTACCTGTTTATCGTACCCAAGGTTGACCTTGCTCAAATTAGTAACAGTCTTTCAGCTGTTACTATTCTGCATCAAATTTACCTTTGTAGTAAATTATACAGGTACCTTATTAATATTGTAAAGGTAGAGCATTCACTTTTCATGGTCAGTCATTAAACTTGAGATTTACATTAACATTCGTTGATAATAACAGGTGATCCAGGATCACTTCAATGAAAGATGTTTGTTCACTTGACAGGCTGTGGAACTTCGTATGTTTGTCAGTTGTTCAGGTGTTGAGCCCGACCAAACGCGGCAGGTCAGGGGGATAATGGAAGGGTTGCTTGCTTTCTGTCACCACACTGATGACTCTCTGTGGCTGTAACTTATTTTAGCACTGGGGTTCACATTGCATTGTTACACTTGCCGTTGGCATGAAACACATATGTCCAATGTTCATTCTTCCTAATCATTCATTAGTGTGGCATAACTTGAGTAATTGGGGATTAAACGGAATTAAATGGAAATCGTCTTTAGTCTGCTGTCTTGCTCCGTTGTTTCTCAGTCGGTACAGCCAAATAGGTGGAACAATGATTTCGAAAAGGCGAAGGTCTTCTCGTTAAGAAATTAATAAAATCTTGGCTAATTTTTTAATAATTAACTATTATTCCCATCGGATTTCCTTCCATTATAGACTAGTGAAGTCCGGTGTACACTTCCAGCACAATTGTTCCTTTAATTATTAAGTCAGGGTCAGAAAGTGTAAGGTCATTTTATTAGAAACAACAGTAGACTTCCTTACACCTTACCATAAGAGCTTCATTGTTAGCAGACAGCAGTAATAAGATGCACTTTAAACTACAAATCATGCACATGGCTGTATGTTTGATGACATCATATTGTCATTTACGCTCTTATTTCGGTCCATGCACCTATATCCCAAACAGTGCATTACTAAACTTGTCTCATGGACACAGGGCCCTAAACCTGGCATATGAGCATGTGTTACAGTGTGTGTGTGAATGTTTTTGTCAGTTCTTGTCACCTTCAATCAAAGTGGCTACAAACCCACCTACCATCACCAAAACCAACTTTTGATTTTGAGCAATTACCATTATGAAATTGGTCTCAAAATGTTTCTTAGTTAAACTGAAAGATGTTTTAGTAGCTTGCAAATACTGACAACTGTTTTTTGTTGAGCTCAGGCTATACAGGTTGTCTTGTCACGACGTGTCATTTTATGTGCCGAGCACATGGTCTCATCGAATAATGACCTGTTACACCTCTGCAAGCCCAGAAATCACGTCTCATCTGAGTAGTGAACACGTTGAGACCAATTCTGTTGCAGTACAATGCCTAAGTCAAAAAGTTTGATTCTTTAATAGTTTGCCTAAATTGATTAGACATTAATGTTCACTATTCCATGGATAAGTCAAGCTTCACTCACATATTTATAGAAATTTGCTCCTCCGTTTTCCGTAAGTGTTTCACTTAAAGGCGCATGTTTTTATATGTATGCGTGTATGGTTAGCGTTAAAATGTTCTGTGCATGTTGCAGCCTTTCAGTATTGGTTCTGCCTAACACTATACGTCTTCTTTTGATCCAGGGCTCAGAGAGTGCCGACCCTTGGGAGAACCCTGAGTTTGAAGTGTATCACATAACAGACAGATATGGCTTCTTACAGTAAGTTGAGAGTTGGGAATAAAAATTAGAGTGTGGTGAAACAAACGACTGTTGGATGTAAAGTGTAATTCAATTGTTACAGGAAGTGAGTGTTAAGAAGAAGAAAAGTGCAAAGTTGTTATTGATATCTCAGTTTCATGTTATAATTAGCTCGGGATAGATTTATTTTTTGGTGCATTTCACGGTATTTTGTCGTGGACACATAATTTTATAACCTGATCAGATTTCTTTTTGTCCAAAATATGAGTTGGAACTTTAAAATCAGCGCATAGGTAAACAACCACATATTGATTGATTTATTTTCTATAAACCATTCTCAAGATAAAAGTTCACAATATCCCAATCAGGTGACGCAGGTGGAGAACAGACTATACAGGTACACATCAAAATGCATTGTTATTGGAGAGACCAGAAATAAAAACAGTTGGAGCTCAAATGAAACAATTGTATTGAGATAAAGCTCAGCTTGAGACTGGTTTATAGACGATAAACTGAAACGTCAATGAATGTGTCGTTTAAATATGCGCTGATTTTAAAACTACTATTTTAGAAGCTACTATATAATGATGAAAGTGACTTTTACAGAGATAAAAGATCAAATTTTATGAAATCATATCAGTTCATTCGATATATTATGCTTTTAGGGATTTTATTGTCATATTTGTGCAAGAAGGTTGCATTGTGACATTTTGTTTTCTTAAATTCTTTGAAATATCAGTCGACTTTTATTCATAAAAAACAACATAATAACTTGTGTGTGTTTAAGTAATAAATGACAAGGAAATGCAAAGAAAGTAATTAGTTTTTATAATTAGTCAGAATGATTAGCTTTTGTCGCATTTGGAACAGATTTTAGAAAAAGTACATCTGCAATTTTTTTCAATATTCATTTTCTCCTACCTCTTCCCGAAGTTGTTAAAATGAGTACTTGTTGTCAATGTATTTGTCAACATGTAGTAATTAAAGAAAAATAAAATCTATCATGTTCCGCTGCAAAACATAAAAAAGAGACAAGTGCAAGTGGTCTGATGTCATTTGCGGGGCGTCAGAGATGTGCAGGCCTCATGGTTGGTCTCATTGGACTAAACATTTGAGCTAAAAACATGAGAACTCCGTTATAGATCAATAGGTTATCTATGAGAGAAGCTTGCAAGTCTGCCAGTCTCCTTTAAGAAAACGGACAGATTTCTCCATTTGTTGCCATGCGTAAACCTGTGTCAGTAATTTGTTACTTTCTCACATCGCAGCTTGTTTTATATTTCAGCGATAAAGAATTGCCATCCAGGACTGCAGCGGAGGCAAAGGTACGTGCGCACTGAACTTGCAGTAAAATATCTTCAGTCTGGGTCACTATATTGCGGACAAGTGAAATTTCATTTTCTCAAATTTCTTATCAAAAACAACTGGAGAATCAACGTACTTTGCATTTAGGATTGTTGGTATGAGGTGGCTATTACCAAACAACATTTAGTAAAATTTCGATCATTTGCAAAAAATGTGGTAAGCCACTGAAAAATAGAAATATGGCAAGTTTTGCAATTATATTTGTCCCAAATTTGACAATTTTTACGGTATGTTGTGTTTTCCTTGTGCGAGTACACAGTATTTTTCTGAACAATGTTATAGAGAGGTTATGTGAGACCATAGAGGCATTTTGAGGCTTGCCATATCCACATATAAATGAGCAAGGGATCTCATGATGAAGAATTTGGTATGAACAGGAAGCATTCAACATAAAGGATAATATGGTTGCTTATTTAGGATAACATGGTTGCTTATTTAGGATAATATGGTTGCTTATTTACGATAATATGGTTGCTTATTTACGATAATATGGTTGCTTATTTAGGATAATATGGTTGCTTATTTAGCATAATATGGTTGCTTATTTAGGATAATATGGTTGCTTATTTATGATAATATGGTTGTTTATTTATGATAATATGGCTGTTTATTTATGATAATATGGTTGTTTATTTATGATAATTTAGTTGCTTATTTAGAATAATATATTTGCTTATTTAGAATAACATGTCATTTGTTGTTTGTATTTTGTTATGCTGTGTTGTGGTTGTGATTTAGTTTTGTTTTCTATTTCTTGTAGCAACTCCAAGTGGAGATAGACCGGACGCAGAAATGGGTGAAGATGACGAAGAAATGGGACAAGTACTTCCCCAGCGAAAAGTTGTCCCTACGTGTGTACAAGGGGATACCCAACTCAATGAGAGGGCAGGTCTGGCATAAACTACTGAAAATTGATGACATGAAGGCGAAACAGAAAGGAGTTTTTAAGGTGAGGTGACTGAGGTTAGGGGCTGTGTTGTGATGTTTTTTGGCCGTTGGTTGGTGAGGTGGATAGCTGTCTGCAGTCAGTATAAACTGTTGTTGGTGGCTTGATTCATAGCTACTGAGAGTCGTGGACCTTCAAATGTTGAAGGGCTGAACTAATAACATGAAGTAGTATAGGATTGAGCCGGAACACAAGTCACTTTGGATACATGACAGCGTGTATTGATGCAGCACATTCATACCTGTCCATAAAACTTACTGATGCTATAAGACCCAGGTACTGATTATAAAGGCATGCATCATTTACTAACATCAGTCACAGTAGAGATTGTTCAGACTAGGCTTGGTTACAAGTGACTTGAGTGCTCACACGCATGTCTAATGCACATTAACTAGCAAGTGAAAACGTAAAAAGGACCACTGCATTGTGGCGCATTATGGCCTCTTACAGCTGCAGTTGTTGTGATGATCCTGAATCACATTCATTAAGAAGGTATTTGCTGTTAGTTGACAAAAAATTAAGTTTTTACCACATTGTCGTGTTTAAAAAGGTATCATTATCAGGAAATTATCTGAAAGTGATAAAACACGTAGAGCACAAATTCTATGTTGTTGCTACAAGATGGTTTCTTGAAGTTGAAAGAATCTTTAGGCAGCTCACTATCGCCATCTGTTGGTACCTGGATTAAGAAGTGACTGACTGTTCCTACTCACACACCTCACTATCGCCATCTCTTGGTACCTGAATAAAGAAGTGATTGATTGCCCACTAACACAGCTCAATATTGCCATTTGTTGGTACTTGGACAAAGAAGTGATTGTCTACTAACACAGCTTGTTATCGCCATCTGTTGGCACCGGTATAAAAAGAAACTGACTGTTTCACACAGCTCGCTATTGCCATCTGTTGGTACATTGGCAAACAAGTGATTGACTGTGCCCACTCACACAGGCCCACTTAATTCTGGACCTCCTAAGGATATCTATTGCAATTGTTGTAATCCTGTTTTCTCTTCCTTTTAGAAAATGAAGGACCGTGCGCGGCGGACATCTCCCGACATCCGACAGATTGATTTGGATGTGAACAGGACGTATAGGAATCACATTATGTTTCGTGAACGATACGGCGTAAAGTAAGCGTTCACTGTTTTGACAAAATGGTTGAAAGTAACACTTATATAGAAAAATTCTAAAGTCACACATCTCTATAGCAATTGTGACAGGAAAGCAATATGTCAAAATATCAAAAGCTGTAGGCTACGATCCTTTATGCCCCCCGGACTGATCTGTTTTTAAAGTTAGTGAGGTTTGGCTAAGCATGATCTTATCGGCGGTAATCAACTTGAGCCTAATTTACAAACTCTTTAAACCGTGAATTTAGAGAAAATAACCTTCATAATGTATTTCAGTCAGAAAAATTAACACAGTTTGGTCTTGGGTTTTAAAAATCGGTGAAGTTTTTACTGAAACCACACAGCATCTGAAAGAATTGACTTGGGGATTGCTGGTTTCATTTCCACTTCGTTAGTAAACTATCTGCATACAATAGACAGGCCCCTTCAATAGGCAATGTAAACATGTTTGGTTTTTCATAAGGCCTTGGGGATAATGGGCTGTATCTGTAGTCAATCTTGTAATGAGCATCCACATGCTTGATGCTTTGACGATATGGCATAAAATAAGCCCCTGCGCACACCCTGTTTCAACGATATGGGTTGAAGTAAACACCCGCATGCGCGCCAGTTTGACGATACGGTGTGGTCTTTTCATTTTATTGCCTGCTACGATGGTGATAGATTATGGTGCTCTTTTACAGGCAACAAGACCTGTTCCACGTGTTGGCAGCCTACTCTATGTATAACACAGAGGTGGGCTACTGTCAAGGCAAAGCCAGCAACCCGACAAATGGCGGCTCAGCACTGTGGGGGAGAGGCGCTCCAGAAAGTGGCAGGTCCGGCGAGGTGGAAGCTGTCTCGTCTTCAGAATCGGAGGGAGCGAAGTGCGCATAGTCCTCCATGGGGACGGGTTGCGGCCAGTAATGGTAACCGCCCATGTGTGGGGGTGGTGGCGCGTAGAAGGGTGGCCAAGACGGCATCAGCGTCGGGGGATTGAAGAAACTCCGGTCCGTAGTGGGTTCCGGAGTCTGGGCGGCGGTGGCTGAAGCGGCGGTGGTTCACGGTTCGCTCGGCGGCGGCTGATGGTCAGGCGACGAAGCCCGCGTCAGAGAATCGATGGACGGCAGGTTAACTGAACTTGAAGATGTCTTCTTCGGGGGCTTCTCGATCGAAGTTGAACCAGATTTTCTATCGGCGGAGTCCTTCGGCATGATGAAGTGCTGTCTGATACGCTATGAACAGGCGAAAACTGCGATATGCCTAAATACCCGAGGGTGGAAACTGATTGGTGGAAACGAACCACCTCCGCACGTGACCTCACAAGTGCGCCGGGATTGGCTGTAAAAACCCGCGCTGCATAATGTGTGAATGACAGACGCGTTCCCAGGGATTAGAGCGGGCAGGGAGTGCAACTCGAAAAACCTGGGTGTAACCGGAAAGCGATGGCAACCGACGAACAAAAGAGTGTCAGGATCGCTGGCGTCGACAGTGCCGAGCACAAAGAGGGCACATTCGGTGCAAAGGTCAAAGGCGTGTACAAAGTGGTAAACAATGTACAGCTGTGCGTGGGTATGACGTAACATGTCAGTACAGTGAGGCACACAAAGAAATACTTGACTGATGAGTCATGCGTGCATCATGTGCTGTGCCAAAGGCCCAAATGTGAGTGTTAAATACGCAAAGAGTTAAGCGTACGAGGATAGAACAACTATCAAACACNGCTCAGCGCCGGTAAAACCGGGCAAGGTGTGGCCCGTCGAGTCACACAGAGTCGGTGAGCTCGGTCGGCCAAAACTGCCAAGATGATGATATAGTTGATAAGAAGAAAATGCTCATTAGCAAAGAGTTATGCAATTGAGCGTGGTCGCGGTGTTAACTTGCGCGAAAAAAAACCTTCCAAAGGAAAAACACGTCTTCCTCTAGAAGATAAGTCCGTGTGAATGGTCCGCTTTGCGCATGTCCGTATCTCATGGTAGTACTCGGGGGAATTCTGGGAGGAATAAAATTATTGATCCGATCCGAAATCAATATTTTCATTGATACAATATTTTAAAGTTCCAAGCATCCCTAATTAAGTCTAGATGAAGTTGCAAACTTGAACCTCTAATAATAAATCTAGTTAGCGTTGGTGAATCATGCTCTGAAGCAATCAACGAACTCCATGAAGTTAACTGCCCTTGAAAAGTGAGAATAGGGCAATTTTGTTAGCTACTTTTCTCCGAAATTAGTGAGGTTTTACTGTACGCACGTTCCAATGGCCTCAACATTAATTGTGTGCGCATGTTAGGCCAACAAAAGCAGAGTTGGTTCTGATCTGTTTTTTATTTATTGAAAATCGAGTCTGTGGCGTGGTTATTTTTTTCAAAAAAGAAAATCCATATCGTATTTCAAACCTTGCCATTTCGAAAAACCTCAAACTAGCTAAAATTGATGCGGGCGGGTTTTTTCTAGTCGGCGATGGCAGGTCTCAAAAAGAGTCGAGGTAGAGACCAGGACCAACTATGCTTCTTTGGCCTTGATGCTTCAAAAATTGTTTCTACCATCGCTGCCATTTGTATTGAACAACTCACCACAGCTGTGAGAGCAGTTGTATCCAGGAAGTGTTTCTGATAGTGGCTTAGCAACGCCGGCATGTTGGAGAAATACTGTTCGCCTATCCGGTACTTTGTCACTCCACCGCTGTTGATTTTGTTGATTATGTAGTGACTGACTAAAGTGCTGTGATCCTCACGGTCCTCTCTGAAATGAGGGTGAAAACGGGCACCATGAGCAGACATACAGCTCAGTGGCAGTGTTTGCAGGGGAGACCAAAGTACTTGGAAACTTAGGAAAGCAGCATTCATCAATTCACATACAAATAATTAAATTTCATCCTGTTGTGAGGATAATTAGTTTGTCTCGTTGCATTTATGAGCTGAAAAGAACTGTTAACGGACTAAATGCATTTATTCATCAATCATGCTTGAAAATGACAAGTATCAACCTCTGCAAAAAGAAAGCTGAAAACTTATGAAAGACAATTAATCAAAACACAGCGATTCTCGACTTTGATTTTGTTATCACAGAACAGCTATGGATATCATATTGTACTTGTCTGTCAAAGGAAATGTAATAGTACTTAGTTCCAGACCTTCATTAATTCACGTTTGATTGAACACAACTTTGTAGTTGAATCGTCCACAGGAAAAGTATTAGAACAACCCCAATGTTAGCAAATTTATCAGTTTAATGAAAAATCCTGACAAAGGTTTCGTCATTTTTATTCGTTAAGATTTTCGCAAGGGATCATATCAATGTATAAAGAAATGTTTGTCAATGTACCTATGTAGTATTACTATTTTGTTAGACAACATTCCAAGGGTCTATGGCCTTGAAAACTTAGGGATTTCGAATTTAATTAACACATTTCAGTAACTTTTAATTACCAAAAATCAAGACTATAATACATCAATAAATTCAACACATTCTAGCCACAAATTTATCACCAGTTGTTTTACAGCAGATGTGTTCAAGTAGCTGTTCAGTATTTCTGAAACTGGCGCTTGCCTTTGTCCTTTTTTCAAAAACAATCACGATGGCAAGAAAACTTCCCATTATTTAAAAGACTAACGCGATAAAAAAGAGTGTAATTGTAAGTTTGTTACAACGCATTTTTGTGTTTTCGAAAACAGAAAACTAGTAGGTCTCTACACTGAAAATACTCATGCATGAGATTAATTCCGAAATTTGCATTACATCTTCCACCTGCCTTCTTGTTAACACACTTTGCCAGTACCAGTCGCTTTGAACAGATCAAATCAATTAATATTTTATTAAAAAACTGGCTAGTTCAATTATGAAAGGGTTGTAGGTAAAGCAACATGTGTGACGTACTACTCCGCTAGTGTTCTTGTTTCATTTCACTCTTGGCATGATACATGTGTACAGACTTCCACGGAAGGTCTTGACTTATGATTAATAAAGATATGTGAAAGTAGTTGGTTTGCTTGTAGAACAAGCTCACATTTGAAAACAATAACAGTCTATAGGAGTATTCATGATAAACAATAACATCCTTAACCAATCTGTCAAAATGATAGGATTTGCATGTCACTTGCAACAGAAAATGCTCACTAGAGTAAAATTTCATCAAATTAGGACACAGCACGACCGACAAGTTAAATTTTGATTTTAATTATCACTTTTGCTAAAAAGATGTACCACAGCCTATAAGTGCTTTACCATGTTCCAGTTCTGTACCACAGCTATAATCACACTGAAAATGTCGCCATTCCCAACCATGACAGAAGCCCTTGTCGAATGAAAAAGTGAGTAATTTTAGCAATACTTTTTTAACAAAATTGTCAAAACATTGTTTTCCCAGTGGACAGACATAATCACCAAGTCTATTAGTATAACAAGGACTTTGTACTTCAATAAGAAAGACTGCAATACTTACCTTACACGCAAGACACTCTGTACCTCAATAAGAAACACTGCATTGCTTACCTTACACACAAGACCAGATCACCTTTACTAGTAGTGCTGTCGCGCACCAAAAACACTCCGCTGTTTTTCTCATTCTCCAAAATTGCATTGGCTTCATCTCTACTGACCAATCCAAAGTACCAGCTGTAAAATACCAACATTAGATGTGTAAGAGCCGGTGAATACTTCTCTGAAATATCCCATGTGCAGTCACCAAATGGTATTAGCAGTTATTCGTCTATTTAACACACAAAATGGCCATGTAGTGGACATTTATTTTGTCAATCTTCTGAACAAAATTGAAAGTTAGTGA
>NMRA01000271.1:0-16172 GCA_002633005.1 Phoronis australis
TCGCGCGAAACTTACCCCCAAGCTGAAAACGTAGGTCTGCCACCGACTTCGTCACAACCTACTAATGGGGAAATCTGCACTGGTTTTTCGCGGCAAAAAAATAAGGCCCCGTGGTTTAATTCCGCCTCGTCCGGGTTGCACTAAAATCCTTTTCTTTCAAGCGACTGAATAGAAGTAACAGCCCCATTATAGTTGTTGTATGCTCAGGTCGAGTCGATTGGAGTTGACACTGACAGACACATTTTGTTGATTTTTTTCTTATGTAAAAATTATTTCGAGTTGCACAAATAAGATCGGTTGGATAAGGCTTTAAAGCGGCTAAATTACCGTGCTCCCCTGTAATTCCGCTTTTGCAACACCGTCCTATGAACTCCGTACACAAGTCATTCTACGAAATGTCCGCCGGTAGGCTAACTATTATTAAAACAAACCGTGTCAGTTTTCACCTGATTTTAAAACAAAGTACGCGCATTGAAAGAAACAACTCAACTGAAGAAGACACCGGGCGTGGTTTGCTGATTTTTTGTTCATCACAGAGCTGTTGCGGGGTTCTTACCTTTTTTCGTTCGCCTTCTTCTGGTTTGATTACGTTTGGCTGGTAACGTCATCGTTGGGATTCTGCGCAGTTTTGACGTATTGTCCTCAGAGTCCCCGACTATTTATACTCATGTAGTGGCTAGTCATATCTTATCTCGCTAGCCAGTGGCCCTTGTTGACATAGACATGATCTGTCGCTGGAAAATACCCAGACCACCGCGTGAGGGGCGTAACTTCTGGGGGGCCGGGGGGTAGTACTGTTGGACATATCACACCTAAGCTATCGATCTGCACTGACTGGCGACATGTTGAGCCTGCAGAGTACGGCTGTACCTGAAGGTCACGTGGTGGTCAAACACTCAGCCAGGACCGTTTTTTGAGGCTCACTGGTTGTGCAGATGTTTCTGCACATAAAACTAAAAGAAAAACGCCTTCGCGTCAGAAAATCATGCAAAGTATTTTTGATGAAAAATTCCCGATCAACTGTTGAAGTGTTGTCTGTTAAAATGATGTTAATTTTGTTCAACTTATAGCGGTGTATTTCATTCGGTTGTAGTCGATTTCATTAAGAGACCGCTTTGTTGACATTGGATATTGCAAGTATGGTAGAAGCCTCTAGATGGCCCCAGTAAAGACGGTTCCTAAAGAGGGCGGGCGTGGTGAAAATAGAAGAGTGCGCAGTGTAAAATTTGCCAGTTGCCGATTTGGGCATCGGAACGCAGGACTGCTCGAAAAAAAGTTTGATTACGTGCAGTGGCGGATCTACGGGGGGGGGAGGTTTAACCCCCCCCCCTTGGGACAGGATCAAAAAATAAAAATAAAAAACTTCGTCAGCAAAACGAAAAGGGCGCCACACGTTTACAAGGTGACCGCACTCGCGAAGAGCGTACAGAGTACCAGAAATTGCGGTTATAGGCTGTAAGCCTACCTTCTTAGCAGTCTTGCTGGACTCGATCGGTATTCAATAAGCCACCTAACCGGCTATTCATTTCAGCCCAGCAAATGAGGAGTCCTGATTCCAACCTCATCACTGACCGTCGTGCTACCCGCAAAAACCATCAGTGCCGTCTTCTATATCAGGAATTACCGCCATGCCCATGGGCGTTATTTGGTATTACATCTTCGGGTTTCAAGTGTTCGGATATTTGGACGTTTATTAGGAAAATAGCAAGAGATGCAAATTGGTTCTGGGATACATCGTCAACAAAAGCACTTGGTTTGAGGCAGTGCATGAAGAACAGGTTAAATATTCTTGCGTTCGTAACCATTCTGAAGGGACTTGACAACTCCAAGGGGCTCAGAGGTCAGTGCCACTAGCTGCAGGAACAAGATGCTGACATTGTAGACGTTTACAAGCTCATTGACGCAGCAGCTGACAAAGTGCGAGCATTGGGAACAAACATCGATGATGTTTGGTTTGAATGATTCCATGAAGTGCAAACCATAGCTGAGAACATTGGATTCGATATCCAGATTTTTTCGACTGTCCAGACACCAGAAGCATAGGGCTAAAGTTCCTGCCTAAACATCCTAGTTAAAGGCGATAAATTATAATTCTACACATTTTATACATAATGTCGGTTTTCTTTGATGCTCGTGTACAATGAAAGCGAAAAAAGAAATTATTTTCGGACATGCCAAATTTACCCAATAAAGCACAGGGTCTACGAGCGCACAAAATTGATTCTAAATTCTAGTTTGTATTTCCAATTGCCTCTTTATCTGCTAGCAACCAAAATCTATGTCACGTAGTGCGTAGTTAAATTTTTTATCAATACTTGTTTCTTCCAATAAGTACTACAGAAGAACAGTGGGAAAAACCTCTCACAGCAGTTGACCACCAGGATTTCGAAAAACAAGAGGCAGGTGGAAGTTGTCATGTCCCTTTTGCCATTAGTAGATGAGGGATGCAGACTTAGGTTCACTGGAGGATCGGATGCATTTCTGAGACGTAGACTTGCCCTCACCAGATTCCCTGAATGTGACTGACTCCCTTCTGACTATTGGCATTTTGAGTAGTGTGTCTTCTGTTAAATTACCGATATAGTAGAAACATAAAAAGTACCCTTATCTTTTGCTCTTATTTCAGCTAGAGAATTCAGACGCTGGCGGTCCTTTTGGAATGTTCTAAGTCGAGAGGAATTGCCAAGTGACTTGCTTGCTACTCAAACACGCAGACGGCGACATCTTTAAGAACGCCAGGGAGCTGATATTGATACATGTAGGATGTGTATCCTCTATTGTATCTTGTGAGGCAGAGACATCATTTTCTGTGCTCAGGCATATGAAGATAAGTTTGAGGGCTACCGGCTTTGCCAAACAACTCCCCCCCGCCCATCCGGCCACCATCTCCGCCACCCCTCGCCCCCGCTCCCGATGCCACCATATTTCTACCGAATCTCCCACGTCCGCCCTATTAAGTGAGGGGCACAGTAGCGGATTTAGAGGTGGCCAAGGGGCCATGGCCCCCTAAACTTCTCCCAGATTCCACTTGGCAGTTCGGGGGTGCAAATTTCTGATGGGTAAAACCTGGATAATACTCTACCCTGTCCCCCGACTCAAAATCCTGGATCCGCCCCTGGGATAAAGCCATCAAGAGTTGAGTAACCGTGAACCAACACGGAGAGTAAATATGGGCCTAGGACCAGTACACGGACCGGTAGCTAGGAGCTGCCTCAAGTAGCTATAGCTGAGATCTAATAGTGTGAAAATATGAAATTCCCGATGAACAAAAGCTAGTTGCTGGTCAGCTCAGCTGTGATTCACCGGCCGTCTGAGCTCGCTCTAAGGTCAAGATTCGTTTTATTGTGATCCAGTCTCGGGAAGGTCATTCTTTGAAGGAATTTTTTGAAAAGGTGAGGTCCCGAAGTCCCTGGTATAATGCCTTTGGGGCTGTTTCAAAATGCCTAGTTGAAACACGACCGGCAGTCCAGTTTCTGGTGACTGGGGAAGGGGATAGAGTGTCCCAAAAACGCATACACTTCCTGAACGCCTGGAGTTCAAATTCAGTTTCCTTGGATTACTGAGATTCTGGGTGGGCCCACTGTATGGTTACATTTTATTTTTAACTTGGGTACGTCAGTCATGACGTGCACGCGAATAAGGACGAGCAATCAATTCAGTTTTGAAGAACAAAAAACCATTGCTCAATACTATTGGAAACTAAAAACACCAAGGAAGTGCAAAGACAACCTTTCCAAGCGATGAGTTTAATTTTGCATATTTAAGGATTTTTAAAACGTTTTTTCTATCTACGGTTTGTGAGTCCGAATTTCATCAAGTTATTTTAGGTATGCAAAAATCGTCTATAAGTGTACGTTACTATTTGGGGATTGGATTATAGAGTTTTACAACTGGCTGCAATTAAATTAACTGAAACATCATCAATTCTTACAAGATTAGCTTCTAATTGTCAAAAATCATCTATGAATATATCGATTTTTGTAGATACATAAACAAGTAAATCAGAAACCAACGAATTTGTTTATCCAAACGGAATGTTATAAGCAATTTCTGCATGCATGCTTGCAGACTTTTGACGGGTAACCGGGGGAATATGGGAGATGGTGCATTCGTATTACTTTGGGGTGTATTTTTGCTCACCATGAGTGTACCACGTATCCATGCTTGTTCTTTTAAGAACGCAGGAACACCTGACGATGGCCGGAGAAGAGACCGACCGAAACGTCGTGACAGTGTATATAGACTAGAGGTCGGTGTAAATAGACCAAGAGATTTTAATAATAGTTGTAATACGCCACCACCTCAGAGCGGTTTTAGGAAGTCAAATAGTAGCCTAGACAGCAGTGTTTTCTACATGTGGGAATTCCTTACAACAACTCATAGTAACCATCTTCAAAAGAGATACCATTCTTGTGATATTACGGGAAACAGTAGCATTATCTTATAACTAATCATCGGAAATAGTCTTTTTGTGTTATTCACAAATAGCGGTCTTCACGTTCTTCAAAATTCCACTCTTTTGATATAGGCAATCAGTACAATATTTTTTCCACATTTTTGGTTGTTTGGGTCGAATGTCTGTACTGTGCAAGGATGTTTTGTGTTATTTATGAATTTAGAATCTCATCTTCCATTGTGAATACTTGGCAGTGTCGGATTTGCATGTACAGGGTGACAAAGGAACATTTCCCCCGAACTGCTCCACCGTCTGAAATGTGACACCTTAAGAGGAAAGACTAAACATCATTAAGCTGGGAAAAAAGAGTAACAGTGCATTCCACCGTCGTGTGGTCCCAAAACGATGCAGGGAGTGACTTCCTTCAACATGAAAGCCGGTTGCACGATTTCACAAAAAACAGGAAATATTGGGCCCTCTCTACGTGAGCGGTGACTACTTGAATGTCATCAATGGCCTCCTTCAAGGGCGGGGCCCCTAAATGTGAAAACATCTATATTTTCAAATAGGAAATGCGCAGCAATTGATGTTATTTGTCAGGTCATCAATTTCCCTCAAGTAATATACAGTTTCCAGAAAAAAATAAAGCGCCTTTTTCCGTTATCCCTTGCCAGAGCAGGGCATATGGAAAATATAGTTTTGCATTCGCAAAATTGACTTATTGAATTTAACAATCAAGTAAATTAGTACGCTCCGCAAAAGCTTCGCTATACAAATTTTCTCGATTTTTCGAAATTATTATGTATGATTGATTTCGTGCACGCTTTCAAGTGCGATTAGACGACCTGTGCTGCAAAAGCGGAGACCCTAACGACAATGTCCTGGCCAGGTTTCTCAAAAGGTAAACCATGCACTGATACAGAGTTGTAAAACGTTCTCTTGAATTTTGTCGCTTATTCGTATTTCACAGTCTTTTTTTCTCGACTGTCCCAGGCCCAACGCCTATGTCGGTTGCCACGATTTAACCCTGACGCCTGAAAAATTTTTGGGGGTCCTGGCGTGCCCCCCCCGCTTCCTACGGCCCCGGTACACAAATCAAATGATTCCGTTGTGAATACGACGGATTTGCGTACCATCCTGCGTCACCTGCAGTCGATCTCAAGATATGTGTTTGAAGAAATGACGGTCTGTGAGTCTTGAACATCAGTCTGGAGGGACATCGTAAGAAACTACAGTACGATAAAAGTTAAAACTAAGAAAATGTTTAGATGTTATTGAGTTTGTCTCAAAAGTTCAGCTGTTTCATTAATGGATATTGTATGCAAGAATGTTTTCCATCGCCAGTCGAAGATAATTAAGACCATTGTAAACCACCATCGGCGTCATCGATTACTTGCACCACTTTCTTGCCAGTTAGACGTCCGGTATCTTTACCTCTTGACCTATTTCATCATCTCATGCGGCCTACCATGGTTCTATCACGTTTCACCTATAAAACATGTGAGGAGACTGGGAGTTCATCTAATAAGGTTTCGTCAAACTGGTCGTAGAGTTTACATAACTTTTCTCCATTCCCACTCCGACCGACTTCTTGCGACATTCACCATATATAGCTTCCATTGAGTACCATCTCTCAGATCATTGAATATGCTCGCATTTCGATTAGTACTTCACCAAATGCTTAAGTGGGGTTTACGACACGTATCCGATCCGATTGTCACAACCCAAAGCCTCGTGCGCATTTTCAAATTTGCCAAACGCTTGCATAGAGGGGTTTGCAAATTTGTGCATGGCGCAAACGAAATTTGCAGTCCGCAGACCCCTAGAGGTAAAAAAGCGAATCTGTAGTGAAATTTATGCTCATAAGCGAATTATGGACTAAACATACACCCGGATGCAAATTAGCACTCGGATGCTACTTAAGTATGTAATCAGATGCTTGTGAACGTGGGTTCATTCATTTTCACGCTGATTTGCTGAATCGAGAAGTCTGCGTGAGCGTTATCACGTGTGAATCAAATGTAACTTTCCAAGTTTAGTTCTTGGCGTTATCGTTAAATGACAGGTACACGTATGTTGAAGTTGAGGTCAAGGTACTTCTGTTGCCATTGTTAGCAAACTAAGGGTACTTTTTGAGACGTGACAAATAGTTCGTGGGCTCAGCCAAAAGTACACAGTTCATTCATCCCGACGGATCATTTCTGGGGGGTTGGCTCCGTAATCGCATGTTATGATCGGAAAACTGACAAATTGGCATGCGCACCAGGTTACTTTCACTTGGTAATTTATTTTTTAGTGTATGAATAAAGTAACTCTATTTTACTTCTTAAAAACCTCCCCGTTGGCTGATGGAAAAAAAAAATAACCGGTTTAGCCCAGGTTGCTGATCTTAAATCTGACTATGAAAAGAAAGATAGTAAAAATATGTATAGCATGAGTTAGAGCATTTCTCGTAGTGTTTCCAGCGGCCAATAAGTTCATGCTGAAAGCGCATCATTTGAAAATAGGTATTGATAATGCTGGTTTTTGTTAAAATTAATTTTATACTGATTTTAACGGAAAGGAAGCCGAATGTCTGAGTATCTTTAACTTGTTTGCTAGAAATGTGATCACAGTTGCGTTGTTCTTGTTTTGAATTTTTAAACACAATTATAATTCGAATGGCAAAAAGTTTTGGACGAAAAGAAACAACAGGAAGGAGAAAATTTAAACTACTGCATATTTGGCATGTCCGATGTTTTCCCCAATAACTGCTTTCATTTCAGGACACACCGATAGATGGCAGTTTAGTAGCTTGGTTTCTACACTGAGAGGCTGCGCGAGGTCACTTGTATGACCAACGCTGTTTCATGAAACTGCATAAGCAAACCACAGACAGAGTTTCGGCAGTGAACGTTTTACCCAGACACTTATAATTCGTTTAAAGACAATTTTTTAAAGAAAAATATCACGGAAAGCACATTTTGCTAGTTGTATGAGTGAATGAAAGGTGTCAATAAGACTTCCGAAATTCTACAAAAGTCAAATTTCAAGCATTTTTATTACGTCTTTGAAATATTAGAACACTGCAAGTAACCAAAATGAGCAATTTAGGGGTACAGATTAGAAGTCCAATGATTTTGTCAATATTTAACTTTTGGTCTTTTGCATGCCTCAGTGAACATGGAATAAATTTGTTGCTCCACTGATATTACTGTCTTCATTTTCACGAGGTTCGCCCAAATTATTTCAGAAGTGCTACTGCTGTAAATGACTTTTTACTTTAATGTAGAGAAGGGCCGTAGGAGGTCGCCAGGACGAGTGGGCCAGAGTTGGACAAGTTGCAGTTTTCTGTTGAATTGGGAGCCTTTCTGTGGCTCTCTGGTGTGCCCAAATCAATGCATATCCAGAATTTTTGTACTCATTACCATTTCGTTCCATTTGTCACACAATTCCGAATTCATGATATTTACTGTATACAAAATGTCACCACTCTTCCCCTACTCGTTCAGTCGAAACGGTTCAAAATTAGTCACTTCTTCAATGTAAACATCAAAACGGTAGAGGTTTTTGAAATAAAAATAGTTTTATATTCCACCACTAGGTAGCGCTGTGATTTAAAATCATTCATACTGTCATCTTGACGTATTTTGGTGGTTTAATTTGTTCAATGTGACCGATATAGTGCTTAACTGTACAGTATCTGTTCAAATACCTGAGAAAATGTTTTTGTTTTTGGAAATGCGACGTGCATGTTAGAGTTGATCAGCCTATTCATGATGTTCTGACGCCGCACCAAGGAATGCACACTGAAATCAACATCGAAGTTCTTTGGATGAATCTTTTTGAGAATGTGTTTGCAATATGCCAAAAATGCTCTCATAAAGTGAAAAAGTATAGTTCAAATTAAAAGTTGCTTTTTGGTGATTGAGATAACGTTGTAGTCATAGGTTTGGTGGATTTTTTTATCAGAATTTAGAAGTAATTTTCAACGACAAAGTAGTGCCAACAAAAGCGAAAACCAAAAGTAGTGTGGAGAGAGTTCTTAATCTTAATACTGCATACTAAGAGAACATAAAAAACAAATTTACTTCATAAGGCACTTTCACAATGGCCATCCCTGAAATATGCATACTTCAAGACGCAATAAACCGAGTCTTTACAAGCTCGGCACACAAGCCACTTCTCAAAGTGCCGTAAAGAACAAGTTAACAGCATCTTAACAGTAACTGGTCTAAATTTGTTTCTTTGACAGTCCGTGGTTCAATACCAGCTTTAAGAGCTGCAGTAAAACCGTCTTACGTCACAAACTACATGTTAACTTTTGGCCATGCAAATATGAAGTTGATCGGTTTCGACTGGACATTTTCTCAAATTACTGAGAGATGATTTCTGCAGTTGACTCAAAAAGTAACCCTTCGTCAGTGTCTGATGACCTATCATTTCATTAGGCACAGGACGGGGTCTCAAGCGGTAAGGAGTTTTCACTGGCATTTCTTTCAGTACCAAACCCAGGACCTGCTTCTCACCTTTCCAAGCACCAAGTAGCGATGATTTTTCGTCGCGGAAAATGGTCTAAATAAAAATTTCGTTTCTTGGTCGATACACGGATTAACACCATGATTTTCTGCACTAGGCTTTGTCTGTGTGTTGGCATAAATATACTACAACATCTCACTTAGGGCTAACCGGTATGTATTTGTTAAACTGTTGAGCACTTAACAAATTATATTTTTTCAAAATGCAGATCTTTAGATATCAAATCTTCACTACAGAATAATAGATAAAGTTTGAGTCTATGACGGGAATAAAAACTGCGTCCGCATCTCATCTTCATTAGTAATAGTTGTGCCGACTTTGCAGCCTCCCATGTATAAAAACTGGAGCCTAGGTATGGTGAGTTCACCGGTGAACTGCTGATGTACATGTCTTTCCACATCCGTTAAAACAGCACTTCAAAGCTCCTCTGCAGTCGTAGTCAGATTCGCATCTGTTAACGCAAATGCCCACTGTTGGCTTTGGACAGGACCCTGAAAGAACGGCAAAATAGACAGATTTGTAGAACTTAGTTAAACACAGTCTGTCAGGAAGGTACAAACTGTTGGCAGCACAGCCAAATTCAGTTTTATCAAACTCTGCTCTCCCAGTTGCTACCCTTTCGACCCGCCCTCCCTTTCCGGATGGTCACGAATCTCAAACCACTCCCTCCCCCCCGGCTCCCAAAGTCGCCACTACTATTACCCGTCTCCACTATTCCACCCCAAAACGCTGCAAATTATTAGGGACACGTGCCTCCCGAATACCGCGCTTCCAAACTTGCTCTGGAACATAGAATAAAAACTGGAGCTTTTGACTTTGACACAGTTGCAGTTGCCCGGTAGTAAGTAGCAAGGGTAGTAACAACACAGTGCGACAACTGAAGTACAGGCGAAGTAACTCGAATATTTTCTACGGCGTTCCAACATTGCTTGTGGCAAGAAGTACCGGCGCTGTACCTAGAATTTTCTTATGAAGTCTTCTTTCAAACAGAACATTGTCTACACCTGCTTGTTATTTTTTACTCCAGAGCTCTACTTATAACTCGGGCGCTCGACTTTTTTGTCGGGTAATCGAGTTAGAAAAAATAAATTCTTATGTCCTTTCCCAACCACCGTAAATTAGAGCAGGTTCAATAATATGTGTTAATGGCAAGAACCTTACGACAGGCTGGGTAGTAATCTTTGTCGTACATCTCGAGCACACCATGGATTATAGTCTGTGGGCACACTCATTTATTTGCATGGGATAGCACTCCTTGTATAATGAAAACTTTCTTGTACTGGCTTCAGTCAGTAAACCTATGTAACGACAAATCTGTTGTAAAAAAGGATACGGCATTGCATACATACCAGGCTTTGACTTCACCGGGAAGCAATTTCCATGTTTACACTCGTAACCCGCCATGCACCGAACAACCTGAAACGAAGAGGGAAACACATTTGCAACACTGGTGGATCTAGGATGTCGTAAACTACGGGAGGGGCAACCACAATTTTATGTTCCAAGATAAAATGTGGGGCTTTGTGTGTAGGGGGGTTAGCTCACTTAATCCGGCGTTCATGTACTCAGAATTGAAAACCGTGATGTTCCCTAGAGAACGTGCTTTACTTTCAATTAAAAAATAACGAATCTCGTAGAGACATTGTGACACCTTGAGGCAGTCAATTCACAAGATTTTTAAAGGTAGAGAAGACACCACACTTGCACTTAACCCAGTTTAGCACCATCGACTTATCCACAGATTGCCGTAAAAACCCACAATTCGGGAAAATCACACACGTTTTCTGTTTTTATCAGAGTCTACGCCAAGGTTTCCTGTGAAAATACAGCAGATATCCTTACGACTATTCTGTTCTGACAAGTGTGGAATGGGCAACTTGATATTCGCAGATCGGTCATGCTAGTCGAGAGAAGGGGTCTCATTTTTAGTTCAGAGAATAGAATTCTTCACCCGTAACAGAGCGTTCGATTGTGGACATTTTGAAAGGGTTCGGCGAGACCGGGGAATTTTTGGTTTTATTCAGGAGTCCTTCTCAAGCATCCGAATCTTATTTGTACTACATGGTAACAAAATCAAAGTTTACCGCACAGTCTCTCAAGCTTCTCTTTTCCTTTGGAGCACACCTGCCATGAGAGCACTGGTGTCCTGGGGGGCAGCCACTCTTCTGCAGTGAAAAGAAATTCACCAGTCTAAAGTTGAAAACAAAAGCATGTCCCAGTTATATCGAGCGCTGTTCACAGGCAATACAACTATTATTTACGGGACCTTCCGTTTCACACCGGGATTATGCAAGTCCACCACCTTGTTTCAAGTTGAGCATGCGCTGGCGTGTGCACTCGCTTGGTGTAGAACATGGTAAACAAGACGAATTTTAGGCAACGACGTAGCACCTCAGCTGGCTATACAGGGGCTAACAACACTCCGCGTCACGTATGTTTACGGGAATTAAGATGACTTTGGAGAAGAGATACTGCTTAACTCCATGTTTTTTGGTCGATTGGCAGATTACTGATGAAGTTAGCTGTTATCTCCCTGTATCTCAACTTTTCTGACAACCGATGCTGGGGCGATTGATCGGAATAATGGTTTGCTATTTTAACGGTAAGAGAAGGCCGCGCTCTAATTGAAATAATTAAAACACTTGCTTTTGCTTAGGGCAAATTAACAATATAAATACTGGTCCTCTGGTGGGACTTAGTGAAAACTACGTAGCCGACCTTACGAATTACCGGATTTTTCCGGCATGAACATTGACCTCTCTCACTGCAATCCAAAAATGAGCATAGGGAGTTTTTTGGAAGATGATATCAATATGATGGCAATCCTGTAAATGTTCGGTTCGGCATAATTGCAATCTTTGGATAATCATCTCGACATCGTGGTTAATGCTGTTTTTACAGCGCCCTCTAATGTTCAACATAGGCGACAACATAAACTTCGTTTTTACAGAAAATGTACAAGTAAAACCTGTGGGTACTTTAAAAAATAGATTGAAAATACTTTATTTAATAGCACTACGGAAAAGAAAATTGCCAGGGGAAATTTTTCACGAAATGCTCTTTACTGTTCAGGGCCAACTGACTAATATGATTGTCCACGTCGAATTGCACATACCTGGCGCATGCGCATTGGTGCGGAAAAGAATTAGGTAAACAATTCGACTGTTAGGTCTAAGGCCACGGTAGAAACCGGTGTAGCTACCCCAAAAATGAATCAAATGGGGTGGGCCTGAGCACAATGGTCTCTTTACTTGCACCGGGGCAGTCGTGAATTTGTGATTTTAGGTCACAGTAGTTGGCATTTGCGAAATGTCAACCAGCGGAGTCAAGTAGAACTAAGTATTTGTGCTTGTGTGTAATTGATACCTGGGTCAGCTAGATGAAATTTGCAAAATGTCAACCAGCGGAGTCAGGTAGAACTAAGTATTTGTGTTTGTATGATGATACCTGGATCAGCTAGATGACATTTGCGAAATGTCAACCACATGTAACATATGGCCAAAATCGCACTTTTTGGTTATTTCCTCGATTTTTTCACGGTGGATGTAGCTAGGTATAAAGACGTGGCTTTCTTGATTTTCTTCATTTTTGGGGAACCCCATGGAGTGTACTTTCTGTCAGTTATGCCTTTTTTCAGGTGTACGACACAGATGTGAAAACAAGGTATTTGATTGACCCAGGCCAGTGATAAGGCCAAAATCAGCCACTGGTACTGTGGTCTCAGTCTTTACCTTGAGCTCCATGGAGCACACGACAATAAAATACACATTTCTCTTAAAAGAGAAATGTGCATATCTATGGGTGTATAATACATTGCTCTTCGCGTGACAAAAATAGACCAATCATAAATGGAGTTCACCTACAGCCGGGTGCCTCAACCAAAGAGAAGAGTTCACTGAGTTCGAGTTATTTGTTAACGGCTTTTCGATGTGGATAATAAAAAGCATTTTAATCGTAATTACATAAATTATAGATTGCCTCAACGCCACGGCCAGTAGATTCTGGTTCGGAACAGGTCTTTTCACATGGCATCCTCACAAATCACCTATGATGAACAGTAAACAAATTAATACAATGGGGTTAATTTTATCGTCATTTACGAGGAGTTATACCTCTTTGGATGTGTTTTTGGTCATTTTACATATCTTCCTTCCTCTATAAAACAATGTGAACCTTTAGTTCACTACTAGTCGGGCAACCTGCACAATACGGGTATCCGATTCGCTGAATAGCCGACATATTAGTTTTGTTTCCGGTTTCTTGCAGCCACATCACGGTTATATACTGGGGTTGGGGAAAGAAGTCGGTGGGCGTCTCGGACATCATGCAGTTATTCGAAACGAAAGCCAGAAAAAATGCGTACCCGGATCGTTGGAATGGTTCGCCATTGGTCATTGGGTCTCCATCTTTAATTAAATAACTACTAATTTTGCCATTTTCGTTTTTACAGAAATCGACGAAGAATGCTCAAAAGACCTTTATAGCTAGTAAAGTGGCAAAAATTGCCTTGAAAATCGTAAAGTTTCCGTTAAATGGAAATGTCAATATTTTGAGACATTTATAATAAACAGTGAATAGAATCAGGCAATGGAAATAGAACAAGCTTCAGAATAACAAGGGTATTCTAACAAGTCTTGAAAAAGTGTCAGTGACGAAATAGACCAAACAAAATTAAAAAGTTTGTTCCGCAATGAAGTAGTTAGCAGCGCGAAGCCGTCCAAGACACTTACCTCGCAATCACTTGGAATTGGTCCCCAAGGCCAACTGTGAACGACAGACATCAGTGTCAGAAATACCGCGGCCTGAAATGCGTGAAATATACGGATTAAATACCAATCTCAGAAATTTGTTGGTCCAACGCTCGAAGTTAGGGCCTTTTCGAACTTTTAACCGATGATAGAATTTTTAAAAACTGTACAAATTGTTACAAAAACAGCTTTAAAAGAACCCAGAAAAACGCACGCGTGCGCGTTTACATTGAATCGGTCCGTCTCCGTACTACAAAAACATCTAAAGCTTTCAGATGACTGATTTTTTAAGACTGTCACCACAGGACACGGCAAACGCTTAAGAAACTGGAAGACGTCGAGCATAAAACTTACTGACGCGATAAACGCAAGGAAATCTGCATGTAAAAATTACGTTGGCATGGTTTTGAGGATCAATGTTCTGAAACCGCATATAATTCATGCAGTTCAATCTGTTACTGAGGTTTTAATATTTTACAAATTCTCGCTCAATATACAAATTTCCATTCCTAGGAGCAACGTCAACGCGAATCATCAAAAAAATCAAGTACCTGAAATACACATCGATTGTAAGAACATGTTTACACCTATCAGTATCTTACCCATAAAAAGCAGATTCTCCGATCCATGTCAGTACGTTTCGTGATTCCTTCCACAGCTTTAAAGGGGAAAATAAAGACACTTTCGAACAGATTGTGACTTTTATGCGTGACGTCGAAGGGAGTGTTACTGGTGCCAGGTAGAGTGCGGGCTTTGCCCTTTGATTGACCCCTTGCCAGTGACCAAAACTTGTTTTCGCTTTACACGACAGTGGTCAACACTAGCTAAACAAAACTGAACTTCCATTCAATATGAATGAAGCTCTAATTAAGGTGCAATAACAACACGAATGACAATACTGTGCACGGAATGACAATGCGACTTCTGTTATTTATTAAATGTCATTCAACAAATCCCGGTGACGTTTCTAAGGTGCGGGCTCAATTGTTACTGCATAAATTTTGACATCGTTCATCGTCAGGTGCTTGAGGGGCAGGATGGGTTTTATGAGTAACAGCTAAAAATAGGTTATTGCCAAATACCATAAGAGTAAATGGATCAAAATAGAACAGTACCCAACTGTATAGGTACTTGAAATAAACGCGTGTTTACAGGATTTGTTAGGGGTCAGAATCTATTCTCAATGAGATGACATCGTCCAGAGGATCACTGTGGGAGCAAATCGTCAGCTTCATGAATGAGCGCTATTCATGGGGGGTGGGGGCGTTGAAAGGAAAGCTTCGACGTAAAGTTAAGCTCGTAATTACGAATCATTAAGTCGTTAATTACGACGACCTAAAATTGCGCCCGTAAATTATTTCTTGACGACGTAAAATCACGCTCGTAATTTGATTCCTAATTCTTAGCCAATGACGTACAGTTTCACAACTTGCACGTGCACGCTCATATCTGAATCGTAAGCATCTGAATCACGGCGGATGAAACCATTGCGCTAATGTCAGCGATTGTGGGTGAAAGAATTAAAATCCTACATTTTCCTCATTTAATGTACGAGCGAAATTTTGCGGAGAAACTCGCCCCCCAACAGCCCATCATTCTGTTCTGACAAGGTAAACGGCAACGTTTCCCATGGCGGTTACAGTACCACCCCAACAATTTCGCACAAGAATACAAACTGCGAAAATAATCTGATTTTTTTCAAAAGGCTGGTGTAAGTACTACGATTAATGTAAAATATCATCTGTTCGACACAAGCTGCAGGCCTACTAAAAACCACTCGAAGTGAAATTTCCGCTCTTTTCAAAATCATCCACATGTCATATGCAAATGATTTATTACTTGGCTTATCAAAACTCGGTGTGGAATGCTTTTTTTCTATCGTTTAATTTAATTTTCCGACTGGGTCGTCATTCACACTGTGCGTTCAAATAGATGAATAATTTCTTTTACGCGCACGGTAACACTTGCATACCATCGTCATGTTTCGTTCGCACTGGGCGAGCACTCGAAAATACATTCGAGATTTTGAGCAAAACCTCGAGATTTCGAGTTCAGACTCAAACGATTTCGAGTAAAAAGATTAGATTTCGGCACTTGATTTTTGAAAGTTGCAGGAATGCGAGCAAATTTTCTTAATAGTCGGTGGGCCAGATCTCGTAGCGTTCATCCTTGTGAGTACTTTGGGGGGGCAACCTAGTTTTTTCTATGTGGCTAGATAATATACCTATAAATCAAATTCCAAAAAGTTCCCACGTCTACACTTGCACATTTTTTTAAAAAAAGGTGTTTTTGTTGCACAAAATATAATGCACATTCCTGCCACTTGATGGCGCTTTTGTACTGAATTGACCAATCAGAGAGCCAGATTGTATTGTTGTGCTTAGTTACTTCAATATGGCTGCTCCCATGGAGTGTGATGCCTGTATAATTCAAGGTTTATCACACAGCACAAAATTGTGATGTCAGAGCCTAAAGAAGCTTAGGAAAGCTTCCTGACGAAATCTGATTGA
>NMRA01000271.1:17587-57301 GCA_002633005.1 Phoronis australis
ATAGTAAAACATGTAATGTGAGTGTAATATTGTTCAATACAATGGCACTGATGGGACCATATTACTTGTTTTACAAAAAAGTCACCAAAACTGTTGTTTTTACAAATATAAGTTTACTAAGCTCTTTGGTGATTATTAGGTAACTTCAAACTCAAATTTCTCAAAAATGTGCAACTTTATATGTGGGAACTTTTTAGATTTTGAAAACACTCTAATAAATGAATTAAAAAACACCAAAATAAAATTGCCCCCCTAAAGTACTCACAAAAACCATTTTCTAGAGGCCCTACAAAATCTGGCCCACCGACTATAAGTGCATAACGAGGACGGACGTTGTGGAACTATAATCAAGCCAGTGAAATCCATCGTTTGCGCGTCAAGTCCATTGGTCTTTCTGACGTTTACACAATGGGTGTACACAGCAAGTGAAGGTAGACTTAGACATTAACAAAGCACGAAAAACAGAAAAGATTTCGCAATTATTGAGCAACTTGCTCATTTCCTAAACATACGCCAGTTATGCGCGCAATCGAGTTTATTGTAAACGTATTCATGGAAATTAGCGAATTTAAATAAACAAGCCTTGAAACAGCAAGGCAAGACCCTCTTATAAACATAATTTCATAACTGATAATCAGTCCTTGCGCTTGTGGTTGTGGTGTGGGTCCATGCACGTCTTTCCACAGCCGGTGGAGCAGCACTTTTGACGTCCATCACAGTCCTCGTCAATTTCGCACTCATGAACGCAAATCCCGATCTTTAACGAAGGGCATGATCCTAAAATCGAGGTAAAGCCAATGAGCTAAATGAATATAATACTTTACAGTTACTGTAGTGCCTCTGTTGTTTCACGTCACTCGACCAAATAAACTGGCTACATTTCACCGGCCGGGCTGTTCAACTGACTAGAAACGAAAATCGTGTCTGTCTCATAAAGCTTGTCTCACGATATTCCTTAAGGTGATTGAATGTTTTATTACGAACGGAACATTGAAACTACCAGAGACTCAAGAAAACTTTCCAGAATTTATTGGAGTTGGCTACTCTAACCCTAGAACTGCGAATTCGAAAATGGCGCATGTACGAATTGCCTGTGGCTTGAGTCGCTGGCTCATCACGTAACAAGTCACTATTGAATGAGCATGGTAATGTGTGCAAAATCCAGCTGAGGGCGCTTCAGTAAAGAATTCAACATTTGACAGCTTAACAGCGACGAAGTGCCCCTTTAACCGTTACAGACAGTGTTATATCCACAATTCCAAGTCTTTGAGTACGTTAATAGATTACTAATAAACCCAATGGCATTCAAATTAAGTGAATTTTATTCAAATGTCATGTAGATTCAAATAGCAATTCACATCGATACCAATAAAGAAAAAAATATTTGCAAACGTTGTGAAGGCGAATTTATTTCGCGTTGGACTGGTTTACTGTCGCGTATGATTCCAGGATCTTTATTCGGCTCACGAGGATAGATGCCCACCAAATGTTTTTATTTCCCTCAGGTAGCCCTTTATTTCAGTTTTCGTTCTCCGCAAATCTTTTATCTGTATTTTCTAAGTTTTCCTAGTTCAACGGAAAACCATTTTTCTGCAACACATGTTTGTGAAAGTAATGACGGCAGTGTTCACCTTTCCGGGGCACTGATTGGCTGGAAGTATTTGCTTGATTGACATGTCGGAACTGTGTGTCACTGAATCCCCAGCAGATTCCATCATTCATTCAGAATGCTTCAATGCAGGGGCGGATCCAGGATTTTGAGTGAGGGGGGCAAGACAGAGTATTAGCCAGGATTTTTTGCGTCAGACATTTGCACCCCCGAACTGCCAAATATAATCTAGGAGAATTTTAAGGGANCCTTGGCCCCCCTCTAAATCCGCCACTGCAATGTATATACTTTACGCCAAAAAATCTGAAAAAAATATGAAATCGTCTTCGATAAGATACAATGTGTCAACACTTTGAACTCTGCAGCGACATAGCGATGTTTAAAATTAGGTCGAGCATACCCCGGATCCATTAAAAAGTGGATAAAAACCCGCCTTCGTCGCAAAAAATGATTCAGACCACACACAGTTCTGAAACAGCTTTCAAATTGTTCCGAAGTCGAAGTAGATGCGATAGTCACGTAGCGTTATTTTGTTATTTTATCTCCGAGCATTGTCTCGAGCAATAACAAACTGATAGTTCTTCGCAACACCACAAATCATTTCTCTTCTGAATAAGAAAAAAAAGATGAGACGAATTAGTGGTAAGTTCGTCTAAATCAAAAGTTAGCAACTTCGACGAAACGCGCGTTAATATCCGCTTTAAAGAAAATGACCTGAGCTTTAAAATTCTTACCAGGCTTGGACTTGATTGGAATGCATTTCCCATTTTTACACGTGGTGCCCGTAAAGCATTGAATTACCTGAAATGGAAAGGTAAATTTGGTGTTGATTTGAGCTTTTTTTTAAAGCTGCATTTCATACTCTTTAGCTGGATAAAAATGCAAATCTAATTAGGCGTTTCATTCTCATAAAATCGGTTTTGTAATATTACTTAGCGTGACAAGGCTATATTTTCGTTACCAACAAAACATCGAAACCATCAGCTAGTCAAGAATACGTAGAGTTGGGGTTGGCAATCCTGCAATTGTGAATTCAACTGCGGCGCATGTACGCATTGCCTGTGATTTGAGTCGGAGAATAGGAATAGAATCCCATAACCATAAGGAATATTATGGGACAAATTTGATCGTTTACCAGATGATAGAAGGAAAATAATTGACAGGATGGCGCAGGTTCGTGGAAACAACGCGGCCGGATGACGCGCGCACCCTACGTGACCAACTGTACGAACTCAAGAAGGAGACGACAAATACGTCGCCACCAATGCAGGGGCGGATCCAGGATTTTGAGTGGGGGGCATGGCACAGGAATAACCAGAATTTTGCCACATGCGCGTGCCCGACCTAAAATATAGGGATGCAGGGGTCGGTTTTCGGACCTCATTACTAAAAAAACGGTAAACGGTTTTTTTCAAGGTCCATGCATTTGCATTCCGTCCCCGAGTCGCCCTGGGTGCACGCATATGCTAGTCAGCAATTCGCACCCCGGACTCATTGCCAAATGGTATCTGGGAGAATTTAGGGGGGGGGGGGGGNACGCCACTGCAATGTACCATATACTTATGAGAAACAATCTTAAATTAAAGTTGCATTTTGCTGGCTAAACACGAAAACTGAATAACGTCTTTTACTGTCACAAAATCGGTATCATAATGTTCCTTACCGTGACAGGATTCCATTTCGGTTACCAACTCAAGCCTTAGGTACTGCGTACATGAGCCATTTTCGAATTCATAACCTTTAGAATTTAACGATTTCTTGAGTTGCTGATGACTCCGATGTTCTTGTTGATAACGGTAACAAAATTCTACCTCAGTAAGGAGCATTGTAAGACCGATTCGCTAAGAGTCAAACGCCTAAATCGATTTTCGTTTTTGGTGAGCAAAACAGAGCGAAATGCAGCTGTAAGCTTTTAAACTTTTTAAAAATATCTTTAACTGCACTATGTAAACGTCACGCAAATAATTTGAGGTCACGACCGTAGCCGGCACAAAGACTGGAGCCGGACAATGGACCGAAATAATCGACGAATCTCAAGGGCACAAATCTTTCGGGACAGACAAGACACAAACGAGTATCATTTACCAGAAATAAAATCCAGTTAGCATCAGTATAATTAGATATGGTCGTTCCTGACAAACCCGGGCGCAGTCGGCATTCGAAAAAATGCAATCAGTGCCCGCTATTCGAGACTGGGCTTTGACAGTCAGGGTAAAAACTTCGGTTAGATTTACTGTTCAAGACACATATTACTCGATACTCAATTGGTTAGAAAATTAAGGTGCGATTCAACAAAAGACTTAATGCCACTCAGAACTCAGGACTGTCTACAGACTGTGTAGGCTTCGACTCGGCTTCACGTTCTCGCCGAACACGCCGGTGCGGGATCACAGGGTCGAGTTCGTACTGCCTCAAACACGCTAAGTCTGCCGACATGGCGAGGTCTAACTCATTACCTGTTTCACCCATGGCCTGAGTGTCATTCCCCCCATCTTCATGATACCTGCATTCATGATACTCGTAAAGCTCGCTCTCTAAGTCTTCGTAACTTAAACAATCGCTTCTATCCGCCATTGCATATAATACCGTGAACTGGTCAACGTCTTCCACAGATGACGTCACGTGTTGAGAAATCATTCGAAATTCCTCAATTATTTCCCAAAATAAGTGACTGTTTAGTTATATTTCGTGTTCTAAAATCATTATACAAGATCTAAAACCTCAACAATTGCATAAATTCAATGTAGGAACACTTTAAGCGAATTCCGTTGCTTACTGCACAGCGATCGCTCGCACTTCTTTTTTCTTTCGGTAAACATTTTCCGCCGGAACAAACTGACCCATAAGGGCAACCAGACATCTGAAACGAAGAGATTTCATTTAAATCGATTGGAAACGTGGGTAACACAAATACCTTCACCATTGGGTGACCCAATACAGTGTAGACCGATAGTGTAGTCTGTATTATCTTTTTCAACAGCTGTGAACAGAGGCACCTCAATTTGAACACATCGATGATGACAATTTTGTGGAGATAATTTCTGAAACGAAATTTGCAGAGTACCAGGCCGAATATTTGACCACCGACAAAGAAAAAAATGTAACTTTTAGTGTGAACTATTGTCATTCATATAATTGTAGAACATCTTGAGTACTCTTATGGCTTTATTTTAGATGTAATTTCCATTGGCGAATTTAGTGGGGGGGGGTCCAATTTCAAGTTTCAAATTCGGAACACGACGTATTCGTAACAGAACTGTGGCTAAGTATAGGCACTCCCGCGATATCCCAGACGACCGGCAGAAGCGCTGCGCACTACGACTCCGTTTCCGTCGTGTGCTTCACTGTGCAATGAAGAAAATTACTTCATTTTTTAAAGAAAATGGAACCTGAGTGACGATGAAAAAAACAGAAGCTGCTGGTAAGATGTAAATTTTAATCGAAGCCTTAGTGAATCACTCAGAAACTCATAATTCTCTCTTTGTCAAACCTTAACTTAAGACGATTTCCAGAGCAATCGCGTCATTAATGCCAACACATAAAACGGATTTGGTCTATTGGTCAATTGAAGACTATTTTAAATACAACAAATTTGTTACGAACTGATTGCACAAAATATAAAAAGTATAATAATCATTACAAAAAGAAGTAGGTTTCGCGCGCAAACGCTGTGGACCATAAACAAGTAGGTCTCTTAGAATCTAATTACAAGTGAAATCGTGGTGGTGCAGTGGTAAAGCACGCGTACTCTATCCGCCAAGTCGTGAGTTCGAGTCTGTGGTAATTGAAGTTTTTCAAATTTGACACGTTCTCCGTGTTTTTTTTCCATCTTGGATAATACTTCAGGAATCAAGGAAAATGCTTGATTTTTAGAGGAATAAACAGAAAAATTTTCCTGGCGGGAGGGGGGTTTGCCCCACTCGGTGCTATGCGCATCTACAATCGTGCTTTGCGCAAGTGTTTACAGACAAAATGTTGCCCCCCTTGTGATATCCTAGATCCGCCACTGATTTCCGCAAAATGACCTCTGTGTTCAATCTGAGGGCGACACCTATTGACAATCTTTACAGAGTGAACCTGCACTGAGGCCGGCTACTATACAAGCAAATGGTTCAGGTTCAACGTTTCACTTTTACAGTGCTACGTAAAACAAACAGTAACAGGACGATTACACTAGCAGAACTAGGAACTCGGTTTTCCAACTCCGCAGTTATAAAGCAAGAGACTTACCTCGCAGTCGCCCAGAATCAGTCCCGACAACGACCGACATTGTACAACAGCTATGAGCGCCAGGCACAGCGCTACCTGACGTAGAAAAAATACGCACATTACTGGCGACTCACGAATACTTTTTCCGGGACTTAAACCAATTGATCCAGGCAAGGGAATTGTCGATTTGAAAAGTGTGCGTTTAACTGTTCTGTGAATAATGTCCCGTCAACCAAGTCATTTTCGTGAAATTGCTAAATATACTCGACTAAAGAGCATTCCCCATGTTTTTCACTTACAGGCTTGTTACTAGTAAATTGTTTTCGCTAACTTAACAAGAAAAACGGATTGTTTTTGAATTCTGAAAACCTACCGAATCATATGGTTGTAAAACACAGGGTCAAGGCAACAGACGACTCAGATCACTGATGGAGCATGCACACAGCAATGTGGTATAACTTGAAAATGGCAGCCGGAAAACAGGTGGGACTTTTTGCAAGTTCGGCATAATGATAAATCCTACGCATACTTCGGGCAGTTTCCTCAAAGGATCACCGAGCTCAACATCATTTATAGAAAAAAATGGCTGCTTTTTGATCAGTGTCATCTTGTTTCTAAATTTAGCAAAGCGTCAAATGAGTCGTGTGGTGTCCGCAAGTGTGACACGTTCGACAAACAAATGAAAGAAGCGTCATTCAGCGTGCAACGCCTGAAATTTCACCAAGCGCAATTTTGATTTTTGAACCCACACGCGGAACCTGGGGTGCTTTCAATTTCACCCAGACAATCCGAATCGACTCGCCGTTAGCATGACGTATTGTTTCAACAAGGTTAACGAGGATATTCCCCGGGTGGTTAGATTTAATGAAAATTTTTATTTTATATCTCGGGTTGTCAATATGTCACATACATATGATTTATCACATTTTTATTAAAACAAACTCTAACACCATCGAAGTCGAAGAATGAACGACGCATTTCAGGATTTGAGTGGTTTTACTATTATTATAGTTTGTTGAACCCAACTGTACCAGAACTGGATCAATCTTTTACCAATGATATCAAGCAGAGTGTGAACGATCATCACCTACATTGCGAGTTGTGTACGCGAGACACGTCCAATGACAATCTGTGTTTACTAAATAACATTGTTAGAAGAGATTAGAAAAGCCATCACAAATCTAAAAAATAGCGCCAGTAATATTTAGGTTCAAGTGTCTATACGTGAAACAGTGCCTACACTGATTTGGAAAGCCGGAAGATCCCGGATTCACACAGCGACACTTGAATCTCCCGGTAGTTGCTCACAAGGCTGCAACATCCGTCAAACAGTTCTGGCCTCGTTTTCGTGCCATTAGAGTTTCTTATGTCATTTGTTGGTGCCTTGATTTTTTTGCATTAACTGTATTCGACGTTATAATGGCAGAGAAATTTTACTGCTGTGGTGTGGGCTGCAACTCCGACGGCAGAAAGTTCGATAAACTTGAGAAGTATCAATGGGTGCGATACTTTCTGACATGATTCCCAGAATAGGCCACACATTTCTAAAATAAAGTATCGATGTTAAATCGCGGTGCTGAGTGCTTAGGTGACTATTTCCCTTTCCAGCTAGCCCCTGTACGATATTTCATTGCCAGCCAATACTGTTTTCACTTGTTACTCGTGAATTTTAAAAGTTTTAACCAAGATTACCATAACAATATTGATTCTGGGAATACGTGTAAAACCGTTGATAATGCAACCCATTTAAATCTTGGAACGTTTTTTGGTATAGCTGACGTAAACAAAGAAGTCGACTATCTTTCATCAAGTCTACAGCTACAATAAAAATAAGGCAAATTCTCGGCTTTATCTAGTTGTCATCTTGAAGGCAACGTCAACGAAATAGATTCTTGCAAGAATGTTTCAGTTTAATCTTTGTTTAGTTTTACAGACGATCACCTTTTCCATCAAGAATCAACACATCGTTAGCTTACCCCTAAAACACAGACTCTCTGATCCATGTGGCACTGCAGACTGACACTTCCAAGTCTGATTGGGCATGTAATTATTTTCAAGTTTTATACCAATGGGGAGAGACTCCGACGTCTTCACGTGTGACAGCTATGTGCGTCAGCATGGCAGGGTGTAAGGAAATAATCCCTTGAATTGATATCCTGACAGATGTTTGATGACCAAAACATGAATAATACGTTACCCTTGCCACGTGGTAACACTGTGTTCTCTGCTTTGCAAAGCCACACGGTAACGTTGCAATCATTGCACAAGTTATGTGTTTTCCCCGGGTCCCAAAGTGAAATTTTTACAAGCTATAATTTTATGTTTGGCATATGTCTCGTGACAGCCAGGAATCGACGGTATCCAGGCGATCATTAAAGACAAAGTAATTCTGAGTCATTGCAGATGGGCATAGAAAAACCGACACCTATTGAGTAAAAAAGGCACCGACAAATGGAATGGAGGTTCGATGACGCACGTTCTTTGTTCGTCAAGGGATATGTGCCAAACATAAATTAGATGTCAGTACTCCAGAATATGTACTCGTCCTCTCATCTCAGTGACCCCCTTTTTCCTTTTACACCATTTGTATCCTTCCTCACGGTGGGGTGGCCAGTGACCCCACCCCCAGAACAAGTGTCCACTGCAAAGTCACTTACTCTCACTGCGAGACGACAAAGGTTCGCAACCAGGAAAGTCACATTCCTCTTCGTTATTTGATCCACGATATGTACGTCGGGTGTCCATAGCAACAACTGTTTCCGCTTATCTGGTCATCTCAACTTGTTATCTACCGCACAGGTTTTCATTGATCACCAAGCAACGGGATTATAATTGGCTGCCCGTAAATATTTGGAAATTGTTTTGAAAAGGATTTTTGTTTGCTGGTTTATACGTTGTTTGGGGGCTAATCGAACCCTTTCTACAAATCATTGATGTAGCGTTAAGTGAGAGTTTAGGTTAATTGTTTTGTCTGATGTACGCGCATGCAAAGTTTCAATTCACCGGGAGTTTCATCGAGATCAGTTCAACAATAGTTTCATATAAGTAAATTTATTTCGACTTCACGATATTGTAATTATTACAGAAAATATCAATAATAGCGTCATCGTAAACAGGTGCTCGCCAACACAATTTAGTTTAGAGCTCTGAGGAGCGTCTAATGCAAGCACAGAACAGTACATACACAAAACGTTTTTCATTTTCTTTTCAGCAACTTCCACAGAGTTTAATAAACCATACACACTTTATTTCAAATGTGAAGAATTTTGCTCTCGAATATAGTTTCGGTATAGCCAATCCTATGGCTTTCCTAAACGCAGTCCTTAGTTTTCTAAACAAAACGTAACTGCAAGGCAGAGTCCGACCGTGTTTTGTGCCGGGCCCTACGCCAACCGTTTCTTAGTTGATGATCCGACAAGAGTAAAAAATCCACACACCGTGTCTAGGAGAGCGTTTCATAAACCTAGTTTCTCGAGAGAAAAGCAAGATCTCTCAAGTCTTTGCAAAATCACACAAGTGAAAAGTCAGTGTTTTGCGAGAATGCTCGGAAGCTTACTAGGCCTGTTGTAGGAAACTGGCGGCCACTGAAATGATTGATCGATCAGGCTTGGATTCAGTTTTTCCGTTCCATAAGTGAAGACTTTTCGCCCCGAGAACAGGCTAATATTAGAGAGGTTTCGTAAAGCTACGTGAACGTGAATTATCACGCGTGCCGATTCACGTTACGGTAAGAAAAATGGGTTTCGCAACAGCTAAATTCTTTACGTGAACGTGAAAGTAAACGTGAACTGAATAACTGAGCTCAGGGTGTCCAGTTATCGTAGTACATATCCGGTAGATTGCAAAGTACTTACAAATCACTCTGCGCGAATGCAACTTATTTTATTTTCATTCTCATAACATCTAACACAAATCAGTCAATTCAATTCAGTCAAATTTTTTAAGTTAATTTTGCGATGAGATTTAACATGTTATGTTCTACAGCTAGCCCTCCCCCCTTCTTTCATCTCCATTTCAAGCCTCTATTCTCTTTCTTTTTTCTGCATTTCAAACTTTTCCCGGCCGTTCCAGTGTAATTTTTTGCTTTCGTATTTTCAGCTCTGCATCATGTTTTTGCTGTGAGAAAGTTGATGGAAAATCGCGTTGAATGTGAAAAAAGTCGTTTCTACAAACTACTGTGAAAAAATGGTCAACTCTTTTTAATGTGTAATTTATTTGCAGTTTAAAATAGATGCACGTAAATTAAGCATGTAAAAAAAATTAACAATGAACACAAAATCATATCTGTTAATAATCCATTCTAGCTCGATGATATCCAGCGAACCCCGGCAGAGTAAGGGTTTTGGAAAAAGGCCTTCCTTCAGGTAGACTTTAAGAACATTTACGGACAAAAGAATTGTGCTCACTTTATACTGAAGCACAGAAGAAAGATTGAGAACCGTATCAAAATAAAAATCGTTTCGATGGCTTGCCAAATAAGAATTACAAAGAGGTCACAGATTTCTCGTTTAAAGCGACGCGAATCTCCCTGTATTCGCGTAAAAAATATACGCATGCCAAACACTCTCGGGATTGCGTCACAGCCAACAACGGCCTGACACGGAATTATGTATGCGTGATAATTCATGCCTTTTAGTCTACGGAACTCAACCCAGTTTAACGTCTACATCCAAAAACACCACAAAAATCGCGTCCAAACCCATCCAGTAGTCAGGAAAGGTTTATCGATATTTCGCCATACAAGCAATACCTCCCACCTGAGTACACAGAACTACTTTATAGCGTAACCAAAGTTACACAAATGCCCCTACGACTGCACTCACACAGTCTCGTGCGCTGTACTTCTGGGCATGCGCATTATAGAAGTGAAAGGACGCTTGCTGATTTTGGCCGACTGAATATCACCTACTACAGGACTTTTCCTCGAGCAATCACCCATTATCCGCCGTTGTCGTCAGAAGCGATTGTCGTATGCTGTCCAGTGAAATGGCATTAATACATGTAGATCAATAATATAATGCACTCAGGCAGTCCGCGCATCTTCTCACCCACCAACTCAACAGTACTCCTGCGAGCACATATTATACGTCCTTTTACGAAACTCCCAATTTTGGCATGACTTTTGTTTGATTCATAAGATGGCTTGCCTAATATCTTTGACACCAGATCAAGTGAAATGGTGTGAATGGAGGCGACGTTTCAAATAATGGAAATGAAATGAGCGACTGCTCGATCAATTCAGCACTGGTCAATTCCGCAATGTATTCTACTCTTTGGAAACAACACTAAAGACTATACAAACTCACGTACGACAATCCCAACCGACGGTTTCAAAATCTCAGACAAATCACTTGTTATGTGATATACTGCAGGTGGATTCATATGCGTTTATGCCGCGTCAATAGTGTTTGTGTATTATACAGGTACTTCGGGTGGTTTATTATCATCGGGAATGGATATGCAAGACTCTGTCATGTTCACAGGCTCTGTGCAGACAAATCCTTCACACGCAGTCGCGCAACAGAGGCGATGTGTTGCACAATCAGCATCATCGTCACATTCGATCACACACGAACCGTCATGCTTTCCCTGAGGCGGACACGCACCTGAAATAAGCATAGAAGTTTAATTTTGATCTCTTGGTTAGACCAGAAAGATCATACTAGAATGTTCTCAAGTATTGCAAAGAGATTACATAGTCATTGCCTGGCATAACGTAGGTCGGAGTGCTAATTCCTAACAAACTAATAGAACAGCCAAACAAAACTTATGGAAATAACTGAACCCAAAGTCAGCCTACTCCTGACGCTGTAAAGATACTAAACTCGCGGTTTTTTGACCTGCGAAGAGATACTAACAATGTCTTCCCCATTCAGCTCGGCTAAAACAAAACAAAACAACGATCTGTAACTCTTGTAGACCCTTTAAGGTTTGGAACATAATTTGAAAACTCCTTAGTTACGGCCAAGCGTGACCTACGCTTTAGGGAAAGCTCACCCGCAAAGAACTATCCATTCTGAGACACGCAGTGCTTACGTGCTTTTAGCTCAATAACCTTCCGTTTTTGACCCGTCGATTAGCACTCAGTATAACTTAGCCGCCGATTATACATCATAGCCATGGACGAATACCATTTAAAATGGATTTATTCCAATGCTTGCATGTGTCTCTTTTCGAAAAACAGTGTAGAAGCACAAACTGCATGGCTTTTTAGCTTTGTTTTCCACCAACAATTTTTTCAGATTTTTAACTGCAAAAAACGGCGATGAAGACGGAAGAAGGCCCAGAACTGATTTAACGTATTACCAGATATCATGCAACACACTTTTTTTATCAAGTAGTGGGATTTTCTGTTCCAGAAATAATTTAACCTTGCTATTAACAAGATATTTTGCAGTTTTCTGAAGTAGACAGGTTTTATTGGTTTCTTATCTTCACCTGCATGCTTCCTTGCCAAACCTGTTTTCAAGCCTCATAATCGGCCACGCCCAGGAAAGGTAGTCAACCGCCAATGGATATACGGCAAGAATATTTAAATTTTTGTGGGCAATCGCACAAGGCTTTATTGTTATTCCACCCCAAAATAGAAGACACCTTCTTGTTTCCTAGCAAGAAAACTTTGAACGACCTTTGTACCTGGTTTACGTAATGGATAGCATTCCCCATCTCTGCATCTGCTTCCGTCAATGCACGTGCGTTCCTGTAAATGAAACTGAGTTATTGCAGAGATTTTATACTGTGTTATTGAGGGATATTGAGGGGTAGGTGTGTTTAGTGGCCAGAGGACATACTCTGGCAAAACACTGAATACTGAACGTGGAGTTACTTCTGGGAAAAATGGTTTGAAAATCAGGCGCCCTAGGCCTTAGAGACACAGCCCATAGGTGACCACGTCAAAACTAGGTTTTTGGCAATCATTTACCGGAAACTGATGCATTGGTACTGCAAGGACGATGACAAGAAGAACTTGCTGACTAAGTGTGGTCATCTAATTGGTGAAGTAACACATAGCTACTACAACTGACTACAGTACACACACCATCCGAAACACCTCGGGTATTTTCCTACCTTCAAATTTCCCCTAGGAGGTGAACGGTTATCTGAGCATCAGCCAGCTTCAATCATACGGCAAGCCATGTGTTTTTCAAATTGTAAAAAGATTGGTGGTCTAACTGAAGTTCGTATTGGCGCAGGGTAAATTTGAGGAAACGAAAATTCCCGAGGTTTTCCGAATCTATGCAAACATTTACATTGTAAGTCGAGTCATTGCGCAGGGCTGAGGACGTAAACGCAAGAATCTCACGAAAGAAACTTAGTGATAATATGCTTAGCTTGAAATGCATGGCGATATCTCGCAAAGTCTTGCGTGGTATTGCGCTTTCGTGAGGTTTAGTCATGTTCCTACTTACTTACTATCGCAGTTAGCCTCGCTACCAAAATGAAAATTCCTATTCCTACAACTGCAGAGTGTTGCAGCGTTATTAGTTCAAAGACTTCTTCCGGCATTTTCTCATTCTAAAACTTCATGAAACAGGTTTGAACCAGTGCAAATCAATTTAGCCCCAACTTATTTTTAAATAACATTCATTTGTCTCTTTCAACATGACGATAGTACTTCAGTAAATAAACAGAAACCGATATCGAATTTTTTTTAAATTGAAGTTCTGTTGTTTGTAGAGGAGCACCAATGAAATGACGGCTGGAGTGAATGGCACTTTCACACAATTAGAAAATTGACAGAAAAAACGGAGTTCTGTAATTTGACTAAGTGCTTCTATTTTAGTTAGGGTGTCTCTCTGTCTACTCATTGTGTGTAGGCTACTAAACAGATGAAAACAAAGGACACCTTATCTCTAAACCCGTAATTCTGAAAACACACGGTAGCACGGTCAAAAAACCTAAGAAAGTCATACCGCACATTTGTCTTCAGCCACTATAGGTAAACATCGACCCTTGGAACATTGCGTAGCGGCTGGGCAGCGTACCATCTGCAATACACGAGTGATCTCACTCAATTTCACATCAACACATGCCGACCTGTTACTTGCACGCATTAAAAATATTGTGTGATAGTGGCGAATTTTAGTGGCTGCAAATTTCAAATTAAAGAGCTGCATTTCGAAAACGGCGCGCAGGGAATTCCACCTCAAAGATAAGATCAGTCGGTCACGTGACACAACGACGACGGTTCACCATGAGCACATCGCAGATCGCTGTTGGTTCGGTTCTTAGGTAAGAATTCGAAATATGTGAAAAGCAACAGATAGACAGGTAGATATGTAGCTCTAAGGCTGGAAGATATCGCTCAAATGTTATGGAATTTACGATATATTGAAACAAATATGTAAAATCGGTAACCAAAGTCTTTGACCGATAAGGACGAGTCAAGAGCTCTAGGTTTATCGTTACAGCTGGTTTTGCTGTAAAACAGGCATAGCGTGTGGGCGGGTTATTCTATTTATATTGATTTGAAATAATATATGAATTCACCATTAATTTATTTATATTCATAATGTTTTATAGCCCCCAGGCTCCTCGAAAGCTAAGACGTGTGTCGCCAGAACGCTCATTCTGACTGCCAACGCACCGTGACGTCTAGACTGGCGCGAGGGGCGGTCCCGTCAAAGAACTGCACAAAATGTGCAGCTCAAGTGAAAGTCTCTGAAACTTTACAAGAAGGAACCGTTTTGTAAATACAAAATCTTCAAAAGTGTTTTTAATATTACATTTTCAAAACGCTGTTTCAAAAGACGTATTCATACTTATCTTTCACTAACACGGCATCTATTCCTGTACTATTTCACGTGGTATGGGTTACCCTTCCATGGATTCATACGAGTGACTTCGTGGAATTAATCCCTACAGAATGGTGTTTCTACAACAAAACTATAGGACGAGGTGGCTTCTCTCCATCGTGAAAGCTCCATACTAATGTGTCCCGTTTGAGTATCCATTTTCTCTAAATGGGTAGCTAACGTAAATGACCCACTAAGAGCTGTATGCCGACAAAAAATTGTCAATTTTTCCCCAGATGTTGAATCAAGCATTGCGTTGGATTTTGTAAACAACGTGTATCTGCTTTTCACCCGTGAAGTCTTAATTTTCGAAATACCTTTTCGGACTACCGCGCTTAGTCCTTCGTCATATATTTAACTCACCCCACAGCCGCCCTGTCCACCACCGTCGGCCATAAAAGTGGCCATCAAAACTAGCTGAAAAAAAAACAACAACATTGAACAGAAACGCGAAAACAATCGCTTTTAATTGCAACCAGTAGCGAGTCCATTCACTTATAGAATTTCCAGGGCATCGTATACATGTACTGTAGCTTGATGAATAAATTTCACACGAGTCCAAGACAACCGTTAAAACACGGTAAATCGTCCACGTTTTACACATTAATTAAGGACTAACCTGAAACGTAAACTTTTCCAGAGTCATCCTGTCTTGTTTATCGGCTGGGACCAAGCTCAGAGTTCCAATAAAGCACGACCTGTATTGTGCAATTTATATTCCGCAGCCGGAGTTTTAAACAGGAGTGACACATCTGCGGCATACGCATGAGGGCATTAGAAAAACATTTGGTCAGACTGTAGTCAGCGGCAAAGCGACGTCCTTTTCGACCTATAGCTTCTCTCGAAGGTAGTGAACAAGCATGCGGGTTGTTTACAAAAGCATGTTTAAAATAAAGATGAATGTTTGGTTGTTTTTTATTTCATGATGATACAACCTGCCCAACACGTGTATCCACAGAAGATGTCGCTATTATCGACATCAACGAAAATCTGATGACCTCGTAATACAGGTGCGTACCTAATAGTCCTTTAAAGATGCTACGTCTCATTAAAACCGTGAATACTTAAATTAGAAGCAAAAACCACCATGTGACTTCCTGGAGAACAGTGTATACAACTACAATCAGGAAAAGAAACAATTTGTAAATAAAATGCGGCATTTTATTTACAAATTGTTTCTTTTCCTGGTTATGCTTGTGCATACAGTTCTCCAGGAAGCCACAAGGTGGCGCTTGCTACAAATTTAACTATTCGAAGTTTGAATGAGACTTAGCGTCTTTAACGACTCAGGAAAACGTTTCAAAGTGTTTTGGGGTTGGACAATCCTAAAATTGCGATTTCAAAAAATGGCGCGTGAACGCGTTGTCTGTGAGTTTGTTTTCTTGTCATTACGCCAATTCAGGATCGGATGAATGCGGCAATGATCTCAAACCCCAAAAAGCTTCGGTTTAGAATACAACAATGACGGTTAAACAGCTGAAAAATCGCCCTTGAAGTATTAGACTCATGCACCTATAACAGAAAAATATGCGATTGAACGCAAATTTAAATCCCATAAGCATTTTGCAAGATCTATAGTAGACGCTCTTGACCCGGCCATCATCGTTACAACTTGAGCTACAACTGACAATTTTTTGCTTACAATCTCGTTCATACTCGACTTTGGTTTATCGTCTTGCATTCTTCCTCTATATTTCAGTACCAAAGTCCAGGGACAACGCCAATGAAAAAGTTTTTGTTTGTCGTCGACGACACAACTTTAGACCCCGTGAGCATTTTGCGGCAAGAAAAATACGTGCATTTCCCACCTCCGTGAAATGAATAGGACTAAAAATGTTGCAAAAATGTTGCTAGATTTTGTCTTGAGTGATGGGCATACTTCACTAGACTCACTTAGCGTTTACAATAAAACTGTATATTGCAAACGGAAGTGATTCGTGCAAACCCAAATAATTGCTCTCCCCCACGACATACTTATACCGAACAGTATATGACATGATACTGCAATCTACAAATGAATGTTGAGACAAAAGATTCAATTATAAAGCGTGATGCATATCCTAGATTTGAATTTGGTGAATTGACATGGAATCCGGAGAACTAAAAATTCACCGAGTCTATATGAAACTAATATTCTTTCAACCATACTAGGTGACAAACTGGTACAGGTTTTGACAAGTCATTTTCCCGAAAGACGTCGCTCTAGTCGGCTGGCGCCAGTGTTAGGCCAGTTAGTACGTGGAGACGGACACGTGGCATTTTACGAAACAGACAATAAGGGGAAACAATAACACAAAAATGCGATCGTGAACGCTTGATATTTCTTTTACTACATAAGGACTCGCATTTTCGATTGACTCTGATATGGTTCCGCAATGCGAATGTTCCAGGTTTTGCACTGAACCCTTCCTATGAATTTTACTGAGTTCACCCGAAGCAGCTACTGCAAAATGCCGTATGTAAGGCCAAGGCCATGCAGATAAAGTAATGCATTTTCTGGAAGCAACATTACAGCATGATGCGAGTTCTTTTAAAAGCCTAAAGATAATTCTAATACGAGTCAAGATCATGATGAGATCGATTTTAAAACAAAGTTACTTTTTTTACAAAAGGAGCGGGTCTATTGCTCTTTAAAAAGGCAAAGCCAGCTACGTCCCTATATGCAAGGGTTTTACTGACAAGAGACTCCTCCGAAACGCAGGGTTCAAATTCATAAGTCTATCTCAGAGACTCGACCAGATCATTAATGACAACCTCCACGTAATCTGCTGTTAGAGGTTCAGTGGCCGGTTGCATGAAACAGTCCCAAATAGGGACTCAACTAAGGTCCCTAAGTGTTTTTGCGAATTTGTGTCTTTATGGACTCACGGATATAATGCATTTCTATCATCGCATCTTTATCATGAGCTTCTCTTTGATTAATGGCATTTTCTCATAATATAACTAAACAATGAGCCCAGAGTTCATTGAAAATAAATAGGGACCCAGTCCTTAAATTGGGCGTGTTGCACGAAAAGATCCCCAATTATTTTCGACAATATTGACAATTCAACGTAGAGTTCACTCTTGATTTGTATCAAAGTCAAAAGTTGACTTAGTAATGAAACTAAAACAATACAAGAAAGGTCAATCGATGTTTTCACAAGTCCAAAAATACGCAGTAGATTAAGGGAACTTATTTGAGTCCTTATTTGGGACTGTTTCATGCAACAGGGCACAGGTATATCATTGGCAACGCACCATACGGGAGTGGGGGGAGGGCTATAGCCCCCACTTTTTTCAGTGCTGCGCCGACCATGAGTATTTGCGTCGCGCAAGTCACGCAGATGTAATGACAGCTCATGAGTTGGGAGGATTTGATGAGAAGTGATCAAATGTCTCTAAAACTGCTCATTCTTTGGCCACACTCATTGCTCTATGCAGCTCAAAACCAAAAACTGGCCATTAAAGATGCCAAGAACCAAGTTTTGGTGTCAAAATCAATTTCCTTCGTAGGCATATTAGTAGCATCACTGCGTGCTGATCATTTGTTTTAGAGAGAATTAGATATAATAGAGGCTCAAACTAATCTGTCATGAGAGATAAACCTAATACGCCTAAAATCCATTTCTAATTTGGAAACGCAACAAGAAAAAACACATTTTGTAACTGAAAGTATGCTAAGTATGCGCGCACCCAGCCTTCAATATGGGGGAGCTCGAATTCCTGACTTTGTGAACCCTTTGGTAACAAAAAAGTGAAAAAAAAACAACGGGAGCACCACTGTGAATACTTTTTGTCTCTCAGAGGCAGACCTTTTTGCCCACTTCGCCAAATGAAGGGGCTCCTTCGATCCCCCCTGGGTGCGCGCATGCTAAATCAAATCGATTTTTGCTGAAAGTGCGGGCTTGTTGCACCTTTAAATACGTGCTGACGGTGGTAGGGTCACATTTTAGAATTGTGAAAACAGTTATAAAACTAACCAGGGCCATCGAAATTGTTTTTGACATTTTCTGATCTGCTTTGTTTGAACTCAAGTGCTGGTTATTCTGTGTTCACGTGCACTTTGGTTTACGCGGATGACTGTCTTACATCCTAGTTCGCACTTGATCGACCAAAGCATTATACTAAAATTTCCAAATTTTAAATTTTTACTCGAGTTTGTACCTAGAAACTGAGGGTCACCAAGAGCAAATTCGGAGGAGACGCTCATCTCTGCAAACAGTAAACCCCGCTGTAAGTGCGCCTGTAGAGAGAACTGTCTTATCCGCTAGATGTGATTGAGGTCCAGTAAGACGCAGCAAGGATGCTTTAGCGATTTATTTATTTGGTACACGCACAAGGAAAGCGGTGACAATTTGAAAATCAGTACCAGCCACTTCAAGTGATTTTACACGTATAAATCATAATCACGCCCTTGATTTTCGAAAGTTTACAACCAAAGACTTCGATAATTGAATATATTTGAATTAAGTCACCGCAAACAGCAAATTAAGTAAATTCGAATTATAAAAACATCCGGCATTTATTGATGTTTTGATGTTTATTTATTATTTGACGTGTAAACTTTTACAGTTCAATGTTATGAGTTTGTTTGGCATCCATATGGTTATCCTACAAACATACGCGTTGAGTCTGTCGAGGGAAGTACGGCCATGTAATAAAGTTTTCCGTATTCATCTCTCGCACCACTTCGACACTGACCTCTGACATGGAAAGTTCAAAAGATAGGTCGACGTAACTTTCGGAAAATAGTTTAAAGTAATACAATTATAGCAGTGTAAATAACGCTCACCATACAATCAGGTCTCAATCGTAACATCTGGAACAGGACTGTTGACTATATGACAGTTCTGTCTCAGTTTTCATTTGCTAAATATTTTATCGTCTGCTCCCAGCTTAGGCGCCGATTCCTTAGTAACTACAATATCAAATATTGCTATTTAACTACTTTTAGATGACACAAGTTCACTGAAAAGTTACCATTGTTTTCGTCTTTGTTATCTCTTTTCAAGTAATAAATCACACATTTAAAACTGTTTCTTTTACTAGAGAAAACTTGCAGCCAAACGCGCAAATACATACATATAGGATGTGATCCGCCACGTGAACAGTCTGAGCGAAGTAGTTAAAAAATCTGCGGAAAAATGAAAGGAACTTAGGAATTCGAAGCGTATGGGATAAGTACAAAACGTACCTCGATTGGCGTACATGAAGTAATATCCCACTCGACCTTATTCACGTATCGACCTCGACCTTCAGTCTCGGTCGATACGCGGAATAATATCTCGTGGGATATTACTTCATGTACGCTACTCTCCTTACGTTTTATGTATATGTTCATTACCATTTAACGTAAGATTATAATAGTCAGACTTCGTGTCCCAACGCTAACTGCGCCAGATCAATTCAATCAATTCAGTAGCGCCACCCTTCCGTAGAACTGGTCAATATCCTGCAACGTATTCCACTCTCTCGAAATTACGGCGTTGAAGACAGTCTAAACGGATCGCTTAGAAACATTCCAGCATTGATATCAAAATCTCAGATAAATCTTAATGAATATAAGTAAGTAAAAACTGTTATGTACTAATGTAAACGACAAATTAATTTTTACAAAATCACTTCTATGAATACTTTTTTCTATGGCAGCCTGACTGGTGCATTTAAGCGTTCACTCCGTGTAGAGAGTTTGTTTTATACATGCAGGTATTATAGTACGGGCGCACCCAGCCTAAAAAATTGGGGGGCTCGAATTTTTGAAAATGTGGACCTTTTATCAAGATTCACGGAGTACGTTCAGAGCTATGACTGAACTGAGGAGGCAGTGTGGCCTAGTGTGATAGGTGCCCGCCTTCTTTACTCGAGGTCGTGGGTTCGAGTCCCACTAGGCCACACACTGCTATGCCCTTGAGTCAGGTCTCTAGCTCCTCAGCTCGGTTTTAACTATATATGAATAAAGCATCAAATAGTTCCAGGTGATTAGTTCAATGGGCCCACATACGCGGCCTGCGCACGTGTGGTACTGCTTGTATCAGACCGCCTGCAATTATTCTTTTATATGTGAATTGAGCATTCGCCGAATTTTGATAGTTCCTGCCTTTTTAGTGGACTTTTTTCTCGTTTTCTACGTTTCGGAGTTTTTGTTTCTTTGAGGTGGACCTTCTTGCCAACTTCGCCAAATGGGGGCTCGTTCGAGGTCTCTGAGCCCCCCTGGGTGCGGGCATGTATACATCATGTGGTTTAACATCATCAGTGTCATCATCATCATCATCATCATCATCATTATCATCATCTTCATCATCATCATCATCATCATCATCATCACAATTATCACTGTCATCTTCATCTGGCTCTGTGCAGACAAATCCTTGGCACGTAGTCGCGCAGCACAGACGGCCTGCAGAACAATCGGCATCGTCGTCACATTCGACCACACAAGACCCGTCACGTTCTCGTTCAACAAGTGGACACGTACCTGAAACAATCACAGTTTACTAAACATGTTGACCTCTTGGTTACTTGATGTTGCAATATAGTCCCGCAGAATTTAGATATCCGCAACAAAAATTCTCGACTAGATATCTAACGACTAAGAAATTAGTCTCGCCACGTACATCAGTTTTGATCTCAGCATTTACAGAAACAAAGCGACAAAACTTGTCACGAGAACATTTATCTTTGAATATATGTCAGAAGTTCCGTTTTATTGTTTTATTATAATGTTTCACACTGTATCTTACTCAGCTTGAACGTGTTCTTGAGTTTAGGAAGAACAGAAGAGTGAACTCATTTATGACTCGGTCACAGGAAGCTTCCCACGCTGATCCGTCGCTGAGCTTCGACAGAAAAACGGCCACAGCCGCCAACATTAGGGCGATTATCAGAAGATTATCGGGGCGCCGGCTGAACAGTTATCTAATACAAGAGCAACGCAGAGCGTTGAAATGCGCCCACAATTGCACCGCATACGGTATCCCTCTAGGGTTGTTTAGTGGTACCATAAAGTGGCCAGTATAGGGCATATATGTAGTATGTTGTTCTTAGCAAAATGGAAAGGCATGGTCATTCTCTCCTCAATAGGCTAGGGGCAAAATGTGAGTAATCTTCATAATACAAGCACGTCCTATACACCAGTTGCTTAAAGCACCACAGAAACATAGAATTAAAAACAAATTTACCAACATACGAGATTAGAACAGCATTAGAATGCCAGAAACAAATTTCTACTTGGAACTTTTCCTTCATAGTCACGAAGTAACACAAAGCATACACCTGAAGACCTATGAAAATACAGAGGTCAATGTAAAATACTAAAATTGCCACTAGAGGCAAATACTAAAATTGCCACTAGAGGCATACCGGTAGTCAGAATCATCCTAAAGTCGTCATCGTCCGTTGTCAACATCACATAAATACACTTGCTAAATTTAGTAAAGATCCTGCAAACGGTTTGGGAGATACAGCCATGGGCGCAAAAAAACAAAACTGCCACTAGGAGGCGCCACAGTAGTCCAAATCGTCTGAAAATCATTGTCAGCTGTCTTCCTTATAGTAAGCACATACACGCCAATTTTCACAATCATCCTTTGAGCGGTTTGGTTGATAGAGGGGTGGACGCAAAAATACAGACTCGAAAACAGTAAAAATGGCCACTAGGTGGCGCAAACTACGTCGAATCCATCTGAAAACAGTAGGATAGCGTCATCTCACTAATAGGTGCCTACATACCAAATTTCATGAAAATCCGTTCAATACTTTTGAAGATACAAAGGTAAGCGTAAAAAACTAAAATTGCCACTAGGGGGCACACCGGTAGTCGGATCCGACCAAAAGTCGTCATCTTCCGTTGTTAACATCATATAAATATACTTACACAATTTGTAAAGATCCTGCGAACGGTTTAGGAGATACAGCCATAGGCGCAAAAAAACAAAACTGCCACTAGGAGGCGCCACAGTAGTCGAAATCGTCGGAAAATCATCGTCAACCATCCTCTACATAGTAAGCATATACATGCCAATTTTCACAATCATCCTTTGAGCGGTTTGGTTGATAGAGGGGTGGACGCACAAAAACAGACTCGAAAACACTAAAAATGGCCACTAGGTGGCGCAAACTATGTCGAATCCATCTGAAAACGGGAGGATAGCGTCATCTCACTAATAGGTGCCTACATACCAAATTTCATGAAAATCCAATAAGGACTTGTGAAGATACAAAGGTAAGCGTAAAAAAATTAAAATTGCCACTAGGGGGCACACCGGTAGTCGGATCCGTCCAAAAGTCGTCATCTTCCGTTGTTAACATCATATAAATATACTTACACAATTTCGTAAAGATCCTGCGAACGGTTTAGGAGATACAGCCATAGGCGCAAAAAAAAAAAAACTGCCACTAGGAGGCGCCACAGTAGTCGAAATCGTCGGAAAATCATCGTCAACCGTCCTCTACATAGTAAGCACATACATGCCAATTTTCACAATCATCCTTTGAGCGGTTTGGTTGATAGAGGGGTGGAAGCACAAAAACAGACTCGAAAACAGTAAAAATGGCCACTAGGTGGCGCAAACTATGTCGAATCCATCCGAAAACGGCAGGATAGCGTCATCTCACTACTAGGTGCCTACATACCAAATTTCATGAAAATCCGTTCAGGACTTTTGAAGATACAAAGGTAAGCGTAAAAAACTAAAATTGCCACTAGGGGGCACACCGGTAGTCGGATCCGTCCGAAAGTTCGCACATGCCGTCCCATTCATTAATGGAACATATGTGCCAAATTTCATGAACGTATGTCAAAGGGTTTTGGAGATTGAGCAGCGGACGCCGGACGCCGGGCGCCGCCCGGACGGACGGACGGACAGAGATGACGGCATAATGCGTCCACATATAAATATGTGGGCGCATAAAAAATCGCCCGACCGTGGAACCTGAGGCCGACAACAAACTGCCATTCCTCGACTTATACATGCACATCAACGATGACGGTTCTACCAAGATTACTTTGTACCGCTAGCCCACTCACACTAATCAATACCTAAACTTTCGCTCAAACCACCCCGTACAGCACAAATGCTCAGTGGTATAAGCACCCTCATCAACAGAGCAGAGAACTATGTCACCCTTGACCCCGACCGCAGGGATGAGATATCTCACACCCTAGTGCTGGGACTGCCAATGATTATGAAAGCTGGGCACTTAACCTTCCACAACACCGACGTAACCGCAATCAGGACACCGACAGGTCATGAGCTCAGACAACCATCTATATCCACTCACTACGTCAAGAATCTTTCTGAACAACTGTCACGCACCTTCAAATCACGTGGGGTTAAACATTTTTCAAACCCATGAACACGTACCATCCGGGAAATGTTGGTTCACCCAAAGGCCCTATCCCCACTGACAAGAAGTCTTGCGTTGTTTACCAGCTGTCGTGCAAGGAGGACCAAACCCATCAATACATAGGGGAAACAAAACGCACCCTAGGGACAACGATGGTTGAACAATCGAAACTGGACAGACACGCAAGCGTATAGGGGAACACACCCTCAACAATGGTCACACCATCGACAAGTACAACGCCAGAATCCTTGCCAGAGAAGAACACTGGTCCTCAAGATATGGGAAGCTGTCTACATTAGAACCAGATGAGCCAATTTGAACAGGGATCAAGGTTTACAGCTCCCAACGGTGTACGACCTCATTCTAAAACCTCGACCTGACGTGGAAATCCAGTTAGACGGTAAACGAGGACCTTAGAGCGAGGGTAGAAACGTGTGACTCGTCAGACTTTTATGCTTTTTAGTAAGTGGCTAAAACATTTAACATCATATCATCGGAAAGCATTGGAAAACCTTTTCCATCGTATTCTGTTATAGTTTTGCAATCTACAATTGTGCAACGGCTTCTCTACGAAGGTACATTTCTCGTCTCCCACCAGAAATTAACCTCGTTGATACGATTGCAGCACACTCTTTGTCATACGTCCCTTGACGTCCTCATGTGACCAGATGTAGTGGCGCTGCAAATGTAAACACCACTACACCAGGAATTTCTAGTGTGGATAGCACTGCAAATGCCCGCATTAATCGCCCCATGTAAACAATAATCGTGTGGTTTTGAACATTTCCACTGTGCAAGAGAATGGCGCACTTGCTTGACAGCATCTTCTGATGCCCCAGAATAGTGTTGCGTGGACTGATTAGGATACAAAATGAAGTCCACTTCCGTATAGAAGCACGCACATACGCGAAATTTTGTGCAAGTCTTCGGGTAAAACACCGATCAACTTCACAGCTATATCTTTAACATGGGAATACCACACCACAGCTCCGAAGATTCAGATTCACTACTCCGCCGGCTCACTGCTCTGATGGTTCACTACACCGGTGACTCACTTCTCCGATAATTTGTGAAATTTCGGACTGCAGTGCAATTTTCACATTCTTTTTAGCGAAAATACTCGATACTTCGGTTATTAGACTCGTGGTGTACCTATACTGAAAACAACACCCGCGTTTTCCTTCAGTTTCTTGTCTTACGAAAACGAAGGAAGTTTTTGTGGACAGTTGCACGAGATTTTATTGTTATTCTGCCCCAAAACAGAGGGTACGTTGTTGTTTCCAAATCAGGACAAGACTATTTTGAACGACCTTGTTACCTTTTTTACGTATTGGATAACATTTTCCATCTCTACATCTGCTTCCGTCAAAGCACGTGTGTTTCTGAAATTGAAAACGAATTGCTGTAGAAACTTTATACCGTATCATTGAGGGGTGGCTGAATTTACTGTCAAGACGCCAGACTCACGCAAAACGCTGAATACCGAGCGTTGATTACTCCTGTAAGACAAGCATGGATTTTTATTAAGGTTCAAAACCAGTCGCCATAGGCCTTATTCCCGCCAATAAGTGACTATGTCAAAACGAGGCTTTCTGCGATTATTCACGGAAAATGTAGCATTGGCAGCGTTTTGAACTGCAAGGACAATGACAAGAAGAATTCTGACAACGTCTGGGCTTATACAATCCGGAAAGAAAGATTAGACAGTGGTGAGTAGCAAATGGAAGACGCCGGAGAAGAAGGAAGGCTTTCGAGTACGTGTATTTTAAGTTGGATATGCGGAACCATTGAACTAACCTTATTCTGCAATACGTAAACTTGTTTCCTATTAGTTTTAAAACATTTCTGGTAAGCTTTGTGTCACTTTTTATTGTTTTGGTGTATATTGTGTTGCATAATTACACCATGAACAAATATTTTCAGTTTTTCATGAAAACAATAGTCGCCAACATGAACGCGCTTCATACCCATTTAGGTACATCGGTCGGCATTTGCCATCGCTTCAGTGACCACTGACAATACGGCAATTGTCAAATTTCACGCAGTCACAGTCTGACAAGTTAATTACACTAAACATAGAAGAATAACAAAATATTAAATTGTAAAGAACTGCCATGATTATGACTGGGACAGAATATAAATACGTCAGTTTGTGACAGAATGTTGACAAGAACACAATGGTGAGGGCAGTAGAGCAGACGGAATCTCTTAGAATTGAGATTGGTGAGATTATCTGTGGCCTGTAAGAAAATGCGTCATATGTTTTATCAAATAAATTACATCAATTACATTTGTCCTACACATTGACGCCCTCAGGATAATGTGCAGATGACAGTATTCCTTTGCATGGTAGAGCCTATATATGTGTGTGTGTGTGTGCGTGCATGCTTGTGTGTGTGTGTAAACCCCTCAAAAAAGTTCTGTCCCCTTCAGAAAACTAATTGTGGTATTTTCTTCAAAAAACATCAATGGGCATAAATTATTCATTATTCCAAAGCTTTATTTTTTTCCACATCCAATTGTGGGAAATGTTTTATTATTCATGCACACTGCGTTGTACAGGGAGTCCAGAAAAGGCACAGAAGTCAAGTTCACAAATCACAAAATTGCTCTCATACCTTACCTAAGTTCATACTGACTGATCTCTGAAATCTTCTCTGTATCAATGAATACCAACAGAGGGGGTTATTGGTTGTCATCTTGCTGGTAAGGACTGAGCACTATTGGTTGAGTACATTGGCGGGTCAATCTTAGGTTTCTTTTGCCTCAAGTCTCTTGCTTTACAGTACTGTGATGGCAAAGTTGACAAATTTGGAAAGAGCACGGAACTGGCAGTTGGTTTGATAGAATCAGGGTGTACCCAGGCTGCTGTTGCCAGACATTTGCGTTTTCACCGAAAGTCAGTGTTCAGGCTGATTTCGACAGACGGGTGATGTCAACGACAGAAACCGGAAGCGGTCGACCGCGTATCACAACTCTACCACTACAACTCTACTAAAACAGATACCTTCTAATACCATTTTGTTAGTAATATTCCTAAATACTTACTACCGCAGAAAGCTTCACTTTCATTAAATTATTCAGTGGCGGATTTAGAGGGGGCCAAGGGGGCCATGCCCCCCTAAAATTCTCCCGGATACCGTTTGACAGTTTGGGGGACCGGTGCGAATGTCTGAAGGGCAAAATCCTGGCTAATACTCTGTCCTGGCCCAACTAACTCAAAATTCTGGATCCGCCCCTGCTATTATCGCTGCGTGGATAAGGCGTACAGTACTGGTACATGTTAGTAAGTCTATCACGTTGTAGTGTGTTAAAATACCTAGCGCCGCTGCAACTCTAGAGAGTTGTAGCGTCATCAGTTCAAAGACGTCGTTACAGCTCCAGTTTTTTTCTCAGTTTCAGGAAACAGATTCTGAATCCTTACAGGGGTGGACCCAGGATTTTGAGTTGGGGGACCAAGGCAGAGTATTAGCCAGGATTATGCCCGTCAGATATTCGCAGCCCCGAACTGCCTAATGGAATCTGGGAGAATTTTAGGTTGGGCCATGGCCCGTTGGCTCCCTTCTAAATCCTTCACTGCAGTGCAAACTAATTTAGCCGCAGCTTATTCTCAAGTGATACTTTTAACATCACGAGATGACAATAATATTTCAGTAAATAAACAGAAAATAATAGAGAATTTTTAAATATAACTTTTTGTTGTTTGTGGAGGAGCACCAATAAAACGACGGCTGAAGTGAATGTCGCCAAACTTCACTTTTAAATAAGAAAATTGACAGAAAAAACGCGATTACAAGCAGGTCTGTAATTTAAGTAAAACTTTCTGCTTTCATGCCAAAAATTATGCGATCACACTTCGCTTAAACCAAAATCCAGCTGCTTCTCGGTAGTTTGGTAATTAGTCCAATTATGTTGCATACCCAGCAGAATTAATTAGGAGGGCATATTATTGCAACATGAAGCAAACATTTTAGGTTGTAAAAGTCACATTTCTTGTCCAAGTTTCAAAATTCAAAAACCTAATCACATGTGCTTTTCACGAACCATTCAAATATTCTATTTACTTTTCAAAACGGAAATTTACTATTGTCACCCCCATTATGTTTATGATGGTTTCATTATCCAGTGAATGATAACAACAGCGGCCTGAGGCTATTTGAATTAACCACTACAGCATAGTGTCTTTGATATAAATCGGCAGATTATTATGGTGCGCAAACCGGTCGAGCTGCCCCGGTTAGAATTTTTTCATGTTAGTAAGGGTGTCTTTCTATTTACCAAACTTATTCTGCGAACTACACAGGTGGAAAAAAGACACCTTATCTCTAAACACCTAATTCTGGAAACACATGGTACCACTGTCGAAAAACAACAGAAAGTCATACCGCACATTTGTCTTCAGACACTTTAGGCAAACATCGACCCTTGAAGCATTGCGTAGTTGCTGGGCACGGTATCACCTAGAATACAAGAGTGATATCGCTGAATTTCACAACATCTACTGACCTGTTATTTGTTCGCATTTAGAATATTGCGTCATGCTAGAGGCGAACTTTAGTGGCTGCAAATTTCAAATTATCCTCAGAGCTGCATTTCAAAAATGGCGCGCAGGGAATTCCATTCAATGATAGATCAGTCGGTCACGTGATAAAAACAATCATGGTTCCCATGAGTACGTCAGCGGCAGGGCGCTGTTGGTTTAGTTGATCGGTAAGAACTCGAAATATGCGTAAAGTGACAGCCAAATAGACAGAAATGCAGCGCTAAGGTTGAAAGATATCGCGGAAATGTTATGAAATCTACTTTATTGAAACAAACATGCAAAATCGATAATCAAAATCTGCAATCAATAAAGACGGGTCAAGGTCTAAGGTGTCAACCTAAACCAGAATTGGAAATTAATGAGAGCTTTAACTAACTTAATAGGCTTACTGCTGATTTTATGGTAACAGAGACATAACAAGTGCGCTTTTATTCTATTAATATCGATTTGAAAAAACGTATTATAAATTCACCGTTTGTTTATTTGTATTGATAATGTATTGCCGCCCTCAGGCTCCACTGCAGCGTCAGACATACATGTATGGTCTCTGCGACTGTCAAGTCACCGTGAGGGGCAGTTCCATTAAACAAGTACACAGGACTTGCCCATCAACTGGATGTTTTTGAAGCTTTACAAAAAGGAACCTTTATGTAACCACAGAGGCTTTAGAAGTGTTTTCCATATTACTAATTTTTCAAAACTTTGGTTCCAAAGACGTACTCCCTTTCTACAACAAGACTTATTTCCTTGCAATACAGCTGTCCTAGGATCCACACGAATGGGGCCAAGTTTGTGCTATTAATCTGTGGTGCTTCGGCAACAAAACTCCAGGGCGAGGTGGCTTTTCCATCGTAAAAGATCTAATGTGTCCCGTATCCATCTTCTCTAAATGGTTAAGTATCGTAAACGATCCAACTGCACTGATCCCATGTGTGGAATCAAGCTTTTCGTTGGATTTTGTGAACCCCTCAACGGATATTGCTTTGCTAAAGCGTTTGCTTTTCATCCGTGTTTTTTTTTTAATTTTCGAAGTACATTTTGTCGGACTACTACGCCCTATCAGCGTGCACGTGACCTCCTTTTAACTCACCCCACAACCAGTTCGGTCTTGCCCACCACCGCCGTCGGCCATAAAAATCACCATCAAAGCCAGCTGTGAAAAAACACAAAGGTTGAACAAAGACAATCGCTTTTAATTGCAACTTTTTGAGATTCCATTCGCTTATAGAATTTCCAGTGCATCATATACCAATACAGGAGCTAATAAATGAATTTCACAAGAGTCTACATCAACATCGAAACACTTTAAATGTCCACGTTTTACACATTACTAAAGGACTTACCTGAAGCGTAAACAGTTTCAGAGTCATCCTGTCTTGTTTGTCGGCGGGGACCAATGAAGGTAAGAGTTCCAATAAACTATACGGTTTATATTGTCTAATTTATATTCCACAGCCGGTGTTTTAAACGGTAGTGACACATGTGCGACATATTCATGAGGAGATTTAGAAAAACATTTGGTCAGACTGTTGTCAATGGCAAAGTGACGGCCTTTTCGATTAATAGCTTTTCTCAACTGTTGTAAACAACCATGCAACTGTTTGCTGACAAAAGCATGTTTAAAACGAAGACGTGTGGTTTATTTGTTTTTCACCATACGACAACCTACCTAGTATGCGTTCCTACGGAAGACGCCGTTACTATCGACACGAAAATCCGGGGACCCCAGGCTACAATACAGGCTTGCACGTACTAGTCCGTTGGTCTCCCATGCAAGGAGTCTAATAACATGCTTTGGGACATGAAAAGGATTTATATTACGTGTCTAAGCATTTGTAGAGTAAACTGTAACCTAGAACAGGTCGGCATTCGAATGCTCATAACATTGAAGGACTAAGCATCTTAAAATTAGGACGGCCACAAATAAATGAGGTGGAATGCAGAAACAAAAACAAGAATGTGTGCCCAAAAAGAACATCAAACCAAAGATAGTAAATTTGATTTACTTAAAACTGGATTCCAGTATTAAGCAATCAAAAAACGAGAATGAATGAAGATACTTGAGCCGACATTCGGTCACATAATCTTCCTTACCGTAACTGCAACATCGACCCATGCAAACGCTTCAAAGTTTGTTGGGGTTAGAGAACACTACAAGTGCGAATTCAAAGACGGCGCATGTACGCATTGCCACTATGCGCTTTGTTGCCAGTGGCGCATTTAGTGGGGGCCAAGGGGCCATGGCCATTCCTAAAATTCTCCCAGATTCCATTTGGCTGTTCGGGGCAGCTGCGAATGTCTGACGGGCAAAGTCCTCAGTGGCTAATACTCTGCCCTGCCCCCCCTCCCTAACTAAAAATCATGGATTCGCCCCTGGTTGCCATCTCATTCGGCAACAATTCAGGGTCGGATAAATGTGGTAATGATCTCAGGCCCCAAAGAGCTTCGCTTTACGATTCAACATTGACAGCTAAATCCCCCTTGAAATGTATACTTACGTATTTAGACTCGTGCCCTGTAGCACTAATATGCGATTGAACACAACTTTAAAATCCGTGCGCATTTTGACGTATTGAACTTGAGTTGCACTATGGCAATTTTTTGCTTGCAAACTCGTTCACACTCGACTTTGGTTTATTGTCTTGCATTTTGCCGGTTTAAAACAAGACTGAACTAATATCCACCGAGGTTCAGGGATAACGCCAAAATGGAAAGTACTTGTAGTCGTAATCGACAAAATTTTAGATTCTGTGAGCATTTGCCAGCATTTTCGAGACTGTTCTTGAGCTATTGCAACTAGAGTTACACAATGATAAATTTCATTTGCAAACTCGTTCATATTCGGCTTAGGTTTACTGCCTTGCCTGTGTATTTTGACATCGTCACTCAGTTTGTAATCGTCGACGCTGACACTGGCTGATAGGCCATTGCGCACAAAAAAATCAGATACAGCCCAAGGCGAAGGCGACCATCTTTACTTCAAGAATTTGTCTTTTTCGACGAGTCGAATTAAAAAGGAACTCAGCTTAATCAACCGGCCGACAAATTCGAAATAAATTCAGTACGTCACTCCATGTGTTGCAGTTGCTGTGCTTTGGCTAAAAGTTTGAGGTCGAATCATAAGTAAAATGTGCTGTGTAGACCAAAAAGTCGTCCTATTTGGTAGACCACGAAGGGTGCGTAGGTACCGGCACTACAGCTGAAAACACCGATCCGACTCCCATTTTAGCAAATGTTGCGATTTCGGTTGTAGCTACGACGGCCGCATGCACGTTATTGCAAACGCAATGCTGCGTTTTTAGTTATGAAAGTGAAAAGCCACAACAAACGTTGACTTGAATTTTTTCTATGTTCAGATGTAACGTTACGAAACCTGTGTACAAATGACTTTTGAAGCTACGACCGTGTTACTCTTAGCCAAGACCGGGCGTTGACAAAACGGGCCCCCGTCATAGCTGCGAATAAGAAAAGCAACACTTCGCAAAATAAGCTTCCTGGAGCACGGGTTCGTGTAGTCGGATAGAGTGGCTAGGCTGTGGCCTCATTGTGGTCTGCAATGTGAAACGTAACAATTCTTCTCAAATGTAGTGAGCCTTTTTGCAGCGACCCCTTCAGGACAGAAAAACTTTTGATTTGTACCATTTAAAGCTTAAGAATTGATCTCAGACTGTTTAGAGGTGATTTCAGTGCTTCGAAATAACTGACAGTTCGCTATCGCTTGGGACTAAGCTTTGCAGGATTGCTCGTTGCGACAGCGGACCATGATCATTCAATGCTCCTAGCATAAGAAACTTCCAATTCTTTGCAGGTTCATTTGAGTTAAGAGCAAGTTTGAGATCAATTTTAACGACAATTAGAAAGCTCGCTTATTGGACGGAACATGGGTACATCGCCGCTTTAATTACATGCTTTATCAGAACAGAAGTGGCATGGAACCCAAATTGTAAACTCGTTGAATAGCGTTATAAATCACGGACTTCTTCTGCAGGTACGCACGACCCTTTGATTCGCCGGGATTTTTCATGAAAACAATTAGAGGATTTTCTATCTGGAAACGTGGCTCCAAACATAGCATTCACTGGCTCAAAGTATGAACTAGTTTCTGTGCTTACTCTTCGACACGTGGCCCAATGTTAGCGGCGGCACATCGTGTATACTCTACACAGTGCCTCATTGGGAAGTCACGATCAATTGCCTCCCTCTAACGAACCCGTGAACGCGACCATTCCTGCATCTCACTCGTCGACTCTAGAGTAGACGCGGAGCGCGAGGGGGGAGCTATTTGCCCTTAAATGATTGAAACAAATCCGAAAGCCACTAGCTATTGCTTCGTCAATCTGTTGCAGCTGTTCCCATAACCCCACCCCTACTGATGAGCATGCACGAATTAGTCAGTGTTCATGAGGATTTTAAAATTGTACAGTTCATAGAATGCTGCACTTGTTTTGTAGAAGAGTGCACTAAACATTAAAGTATACAAAATTACATTCATGAAAGTCTGTCTAGGGCAGAAAACTAAAAGGTAAAGATTGTAATTATTCACGAAAAAAAGGTTTCAATTAAATGAAAGTGTCGGGCTTCGTTGTACGTGTATGTCTAATATTTTCTGCAGGTACGGTCAACTCCGAATGCACAACCGGTCTAGTGGATCCGCTTGCCGACCATTCTGTCGTGATCTTGCCACGGTTTGACGATTCTTTATTGGTTATTGAGCAAACAAAACAGACTCAAAACATGCATATGCCCACTGCCCGTCGACCATCTCAGCACTTCAAGAGACAGCTCAAGAATGTCAGCCTCCTTTGAATGGTGGCTAGAAAGGCCCATATCCATGCATCGTTTCTGTACACGCCGGCAACCGAGCATACGGTATTCTACCGGTACGGCCCAAGTAATAATTTCAGTTTCGAATGTTCACAATCCGTAACAATGTCTTCTGGCACAGCTGGTGGCAGAGATGTGCAAATCTGTGTCCACACTGTGCTGTGCGACTTCTTTATAGGGGCCTTAAATATCCTGTCTAAATTCATCAGGCTCTGTACAGACAAATCCGTGGCACAAAGTCTCACAGCATAGACGGTGTTTGGCACAATCGGCATCATCGTCACATTCGACCACGCAGGAGCCGAAATGTTCTTTCAGAGGAGGACAGGCACCTGAAATGGCCACCATCTCAATTTCATAAAGTTGTCGATCGTTATTATTACTATCTTATGTTGGAAAAGTTGACCTTTCATTTACACCCAATAGCCTACGGATTGTGCAGGACGCATGCGCGCACCCAGCCTAAGGGAGGCTCGAATTTCTGAAAACGTGGACCTTTTATTAAAAAAACGAGTACTAAACAAAAAACGAAAAACGGGGTTCGTTCAGAACTATGAGCTGTGCATTCGCCGAATTTCTGCCTTTTCAGAGGACTTTTGTGTCTTATTCTCGGACTTTTTCTTTCTCTGAGGCGGACCTTTTTGCCCACTTTGCCAAATGGGGGGGGGGTCGTTGGAGATCCCCGAGCCCCAATCAATGACGATAAACCTGTGTCCAATTTGTGCTCTATATAACAAATCCTGTTCCACTGTTTTGGTTTCCCAACTCACCCATCACATCTATGCACCCACATATTTATATTCCCGTTATCATTTGGAGATATGTTCGTGATAAAAAGATCGAGACTGACATTTATTTTCCGTCTTCAACTACTATGACCTCCGTAGTGCCATCTTTTTTGCGTCCATGGCTGTATCTCCTTAACGGCTGCAAGACCCTTCTGAAATTAAACAGGAGTGTTCCTAAGGACATTAGCTGCAACTGATACCATTTCAGACTAATTTAACTACAGCTGTGCTCCATAGTATCATTTTATTTTTTACTTTTGCATCTGTAACTTCAGTTCCTTGATGTTTTTCATGAAATTGACCAAACAATTTTCTATTCTGAAGACGACAGGACCTTTCTTTTTTTGTGATGAATTCGGCGTATTCTGCATCAACTAGTGGCCATTTTTTAATCTGTTTTTATTGTCTTTTGCTTCTGTATCTGTCAAATGACCGTGAGGGTTAAAATGCTAATAAGGTTCACTAATGTCATTTTTTGTTGTCTCTCAAAATGGATATTCAACTGTTATTTAACTGCTGTCAAATGACCCAGATGAATGGATATGGCTACTGCTGTTGCTCATAACGGCAGCTTTTTTACATTTACCTTTTAGTTTGTATCTGTGGAGTTCTTTAACGGATTTACGTAATACTTGACAAACAACTTTGAGAGGCGATGTTGGTGTGCTAGCAGTGAAAGGCATTCTGTTCGGTTAGGAACGTTGAATGCGCGACGCAGTGCGAGAACGCGGTCCAAGGATAATACTAGTCTGATGGAGGATGATATAGTTTATTACATACTCTTCTACCGATACTACTGAGTCTGTTACAATGCATGCGATCAAACACTTACATACATGAATAATAACAGGATATACCATACAAACAAGTTTACTACAATTCCTCATGACTAACTTGGAGGTGTATTACAAAATACTCAATTCTCTAAACTACTCCTACACATGCAGTCATACTAAATCACTCGGAAATTGGATCTAGTCGGAGGGCCAGATCTCATAGCGTTCATCCTTATGAGCACTTTGGGGGGCAACCTAGTTTTTTGTATGTGGCTAGATAATATACCTATAAATCAAATTCCAAAAAGTTCCCACGTCTACACTTGCACATTGTGTTTTTGTCGCACAAAATATTATGCACATTCCTGCCACTTGGTGGCGCTCTTCAATTGAATTGGCCAATCAGAGAGCCAGACTGTGTTGTTGTGCTTAGTTACTTCAATATGGCTGCTCCCATGGAGTGTGATGCCTGTATAATTCAAGGTTTAACAAACAGCACAAAATTGTGATCATTTGCATCATTTGTTAGCAGGAAAAGTATATTATGGACCACATTTCAAGAAAGCGTGTTTTTGAAAGGTACACCATGGTGTTTTCCGTGTGTGTTTCAATATTATCACCAATTGTTTTTTTTAACTTGTTCAGCACCTTGGCTGCCTAGGCCTTAGACAATTATACCGCTGACCCAGTAGAGATGGTGATCATACCATAGGTACTCCATATGCCGGATGCTTTTCGGCAAATTATGCATCACACTGGTTAAACCATAAATCATGTTGCTATAAGTTTAATACCTCTGAGGAGGCCGTTAATGTTTTCATTTGTTCCCAGTTTAAACAAATACTCCTGCAATCCTATTTTTCGAACACTCCTTTGTTCAGTTGCCACATCGACACGGCTTGCGCTAAGGGATAATCGTATGGCGTTATACTGTGGGTGTGGTTTTATGCACTTTAAGTCAAAAATTTTTGCGAATGTTAAATGAAGTAGATGGTTGCAATCAACATGCCGAAGTGGCCGTCATCCCTTGCCGTAATCCTGGGATAGGGGGAACCTCTTCTCAATTTTGTGTAAACATTAATTACTTAGGTGATTAAATTAAAGTGCCTAAGTGGCCAGCGTCCCCGTCATAATTTGAGGACAGTGGAAACCACTGTCCATTTCGTCAAACGTTGGTTACCTTAAGTATAAATCGATTGACTATGGTATGAGCATCTGATTTTAAAAAATTAAATTTCAATCACTGCACTGGTATATCAGATGAATTATTTTCAGTTGTATCAACTAATCTAATAATTAGACGATCAACAATTTTAGGTGACAGATCAGACGGCATGTAAATTTGTTAGGCTGCTGATCAGTTCCTAAGCCCGTCTGAAAATTTTGCATGCCAACTTACTCATAGTTAAATGTTAAATTAGTGTTAACAGTTCAGTTTTTTTTTTCAGTTGGACTTGTATCGTAAGCAACAGCTCAGTCCAGATCCCTGAATATGCAAATGAAATTCAAAGATAAAGACCCTGTATCTTACAAGCCAAGTACCACAGATCAACATGCTATAAAAATAGAAAGACAAAGATTGTGAAGAGTGACGAATCCACAGTTTTCAGAGAGGTTTTTCTAAAGTTTTGTTTGGAGTTCATTGAATCAAAGTTTCTAACACATAGAAATGTCATTTGCCTTTCAAAACTAAAGCAAGACTTTAAAGCTGTTCTTCAAAAAGCTGGTGTACATGAAGTTATTTGGACAGGCAATCTTAAGAAACGACTGTTGAAGCTACACACTTGTAGTTTGTGTCCGACTAAGAGATACGAAAGTGAATTGAGGCTAGTGTTCAATAATTCACTTGCTGACTAACTAACACAGCCCATTATAACATATTTTGTATCAAATGTTTGCCCAAATCCTGATCGACTCCAAACAAGGACTCAGCGTTTGACTCTTCACTGTATGGGGGCCAATTACCAGTGTGCAGTGTTGTACCCTCTCGAATCAACCACGGTTGGCTCATTGGAGGTGGAGCTTTGCAGTTAAAATGTATGGCAACGCACACAGCTCCATTGACAGTACTAAATGATGAACGCTGTAAGTGCAAAAAGAACATCTGTGCTGGGAAACTGAGTTTGTGCTGCAATGCTGGGTCAAACTGTACAGAAACGTGCAGCTGTGAAAACTGTAGTAACATCAGCAACACTGACTGCATAACATTGGATAGTTCTTTGACAAGTCAACCCTAAATAGACATCCAACCTCATTATTTTGTGTTTTTTGAATTAAAAAGTGAATTTTAGTTGTTGATTAAGTCATAGAAAGTACATACTTTGATCATTGTCATGTATTTGTCTCATACTGCTTGCTAAACGCTGTCAGAATAATCTATTATTTTTGTACAATCTGTGCACATTCACAGAGATCAATCAATTAAATTGTTTTTGTACTATAAGGTATTTCTGATGTATTATGCAAACAAGCTATATTTTACACCATTAGTCAATGTTTTAGTCATTAAGGCACAAATTTTGCCCAGTCTCAAGTGTTTTGTGTTATTTTTGTTGCCTCACAATGCCAGAATAACCTCCTAGTAACATTCAGACTTAGTTTGCATTTCTGCCACTAGGTGTCACTTTACATTTTTAAATTTCACTGTTTACAATTAGTCCACCATAGTAATGTGAGTGTATTATTGTTCAATACAATGACATCGATGGGACCACCTAATCATACTCTTATCAGACGACGAATAGGGTGTACTTTTGAATGTTTTGTGATTGTTTAAACAAAAGTTTAACATTTAAAACCTTCTGAGGGTGTATATTTGTTCCACAAAATGGCAATCAGATGGCTCAAAATACATTAAACCCATTCGAAAATGGGAAGGTGTCCTCGTCTGATAAGAGTATGATTAGGTGGTGGGCCAGAATTTGCAGGGCTTCTAGAAAATGGTTTTTGTGAGTACTTTAGGGGGGAAATTTTATTTTGGTGTTTTTTAATTCATTTACTAGTGTTTTCAAAATCTAAAAAGTTCCCACATATAAAGTTGCACATTTTTGACAAATTTGAGTTTGATGTTGCATAATAACCACCATAGAGCTTAGAGAACTTATATTTGTAAAAACAGCAGTTTTTGCTATCTTTTTTGTAAAACAAGTAATTGGTCCCATCGATGTCATTGCACGGAAGAAACGATCACATCAAAGTATTACGTCCTTTTTTAAATCGAAATCAAACTTTGTTAGTCATGAGCCCGCTACATTGGAAGAAAATGAAGACATTCCTGCCAAGAAAAGAATGCATCAAAGACAAGAATTTTACCAACCTTGATTGAAGAAATATGCTTGGTTGCAGTATGAAGAAGACGGTAGGTAACTGTTTTCCGCCGAAAAACAACACCCGTTTAAAGGTAATTCTCTTTGGACGCGCTAACGATCAACTTAGTCCGGTTTTAGCGAAGCAAAAAGCCAGTTTTTCATCTTTGAAATTCGATCCGTCAATACAGTTTTAAAAAGAGGACGGAATTGCCCGGCTTTGTCCAACTATGACCGAAACAAAAATAACACAGTCATTCGAAGATGATCAAGACCGGCCCTTTTTTCTTCAAAAACTTGCAGATTATCACTTACGATGAAAAGAATTATTGCCATTTTCTTTCGGAAACCTGTAATCCAGCAATCTCCAGTTCACACGGGGTAGAATAGCTAATGGTAACATAACGTGTGTTGCATTTCACTGGAGCCATCGTCTACACGCTGGATTTGACAAATCTTGCGTGTTCAATGCTCTTGTTTACGACATGGTTACACTGTATCTTTTGGACATTTACTTGTCGCGCGCGTTTCTCGCTTTTATTCGGCAACATGAAAAGCCTCACTCGGTTGAGTGTTCGACTGCTTTATAAAAACGCACGGTCGGCACGGCACTTTGACCTTTCGATAAATAATGTTCCGAATTTGTCCAGAACTGAAATTTAGTAACTTTTTACCCCGCGTGGTCGAATTTTTGTTACTGCACGTTCACCCGGTTACTGTTAAAAGTTAGAGCGCTATCTATCCAAGATTTTTAATGAAATAGTTTTTAATTTTGTGGGCTTCGGCCCGCTACTTTGTCTTTGAATATCGGGTAGGCCTAAACCTCATTTTCGTAATGTGAATTTCCCACTCGCTCTGTGAAGAACCCTTTGCACAGGGTTCAGTCAAGTTCCCGTCTGAAACGTGAGTGATCTACACTTCAATGACCATTGAGCATTGACGAGTACACGACCGCTCCTTATCCTCCGCGTGTGTAATAAAATTTTCTTTTACTTGTATACCATCGCAAAACTACAAAACATTAGGACTTATTAAACGTGGAAATACATCACTTGGATATTAGTACGACAAGTACAAAATAACAGGGTCAATTACATGACCAAATTTCATATAATATAAATGTTCAAGGTAGTCTTGTCCTTTCGTGCAAAAGTGGAACATTTCATAAAAAATTCCTCACGGCGTTTGGGATATGTGCACATAACATAGTGTCCGGCATAGATTCTGTTCATCAGCTACTTCTGAGGTACATTTATGATGTTCTGAAGTTGGCTAAAATTCTTCTAAAGGTCTTGCGCAAGTTTAAAGCACATGGAACTTTTCACAAATAGGATTTTACTATAATTTCAAAATGGCTGAATGTATGTAAGTGGCTTTCATTGTATACTACACGTGGTGGGAGCTATGAGTATTTGAGCATCCATACAACGCAGCCTGTGAAATGTTCTTATATTATACATTATTCAAGAATATTGAAGCAATTCACCATGTTCTGAGGCTGTCTGGTTTGCACACTTTACAGATTCCAACAGGAGGAG
>NMRA01000271.1:57717-213309 GCA_002633005.1 Phoronis australis
ATGTCCCACATGCACAAGAAGGTGCACAAGAGCATCCAGTGGTTGAGTGTATGAACCCAGACCAACAGGAGTCTCAAGAGGAACAGACTTGGCATAATGTCCCACATGCACTAGAAGTTGTACAAGAGCATCCGGAGGTTGAGCGTGTGAACCAAGACCAACAGGAGTCTCAAGAGAAACAGACTTGGCATAATGTCCCACATGCACAAGAAGTTGTACAAAAGTATCCACTGGTTGAGATTGTGAACCAAGACCAACAGGAGTCTCAAGAGGATCAGACTTGGCACGATGTCCCACATGCACAAACAGGTGCACAAGAGCATCCACTGGTTGAGCGTGTGAACCCACACCAACAGGAGTCTCAAGAGGAAGAGACTTGGTACGATGTCCCACATGCACAAGAAGGTGCACAAGAGCATCCGGTGGTTGATTGCATGAACCCAGACCAACAGGAGTCTCAAGAGGAACAGACTTGGCACGATGTCCCACATGCACAAGAAGGTGCACAAGAGCATCCGGTGGTTGACCGTGTGAACCCAGACCAACAGGAGTCTCAAGAGGAACAGACTTGGCACGATGTCCCACATGCACATGCTCGACCGCATCCACTAATTGAGAGTGTGAGGGAGACACCTGTTGTAGAAGTTGAAAGTGCCAGTAAGTTTTCACTTCTCAGTTATCAGAAAACTCTAATCTGAAGTCTAAAACTAATAAGATTCTTAAGTAAGATTTTTGTAAGGTTTGAAAGAAATTGGTAAGAAAAATGTAGATTTTTTTCGTTCTTTGAAATAGATATAGGCTGCGAAGCAAAGAAGAAAAATTGCCAGAGGAAGATATATTTTGACTTCTTGCCCTAGCAACGGTAACAAGTGAATGTGCAACCTCAGAATGTGGGGACCAAGTAGACACAAAGTCGTCAATACGAGCATCAAAGTCATACAATAAGTACCCCAAATTTGTTTTAAAGTTTGTGTTGAAATGCAATTTTAAAATGGCTAACTGTTCCCAGATTTAATATCTTTGATTTAAAATTGTTCTGTTTATTTCATGAAATCAGTGCATTTGCCACCAAAGCAGTCAGCACACATCTAGCACACGTTGAAATTACTACAAAAAGTTAACAGGCAGAAGTCGGAATTGTTTTGCAAAAATTCTGCAAGCTTGCTGAATTGCGCGCCACCAGTGCATGCGATCGCTTTTGTTTGTTGGCGTGAAGAATTAAGTTGGCGAATGAATGTACCTCGCTGGTACGCTACGTTCCTTAAGCCAGCTCGCAGGTATCACGCAGTGGCACGTGCATTAGCATTGGTTGATGTAACCTCAGCAGCCATTGGTTAGCTGTACAACACCGTGAAACAACGGCGGACTGTGAACGATTTTTAGCCTTTTCATGCAAGTGGCGTCGCAGCAACTATTTCGTTTCTGCAGTGATGTTTAATAGCCGCATGCTTGAAGCACGTCGATGTACAATAAACACGTACCTGGCCAATTTAACTGGTATGCTATTCATACTGTATGAATACAGGAGAGTATCAGAAACAAAAACCATCGACAGTAGAAAGATGCACTCCGAAAAGCTGCAACCAAAATTTCTAGGAATCACATTTCCCAAACAAAAATTTTAAGCACCGATTTGTCTGACAACAGACCGCATTTTACACTTCATTCCATTCCTCATGCCACTTTGTTTGCGTAAAGCGCTGCCTGTTGAGAATTAGACTAGCCAATCAGAAACGCTGGTGTACAAAAATTTCCCCAAGGAAAAGTAAGTGATACCTGCGTGCTGGCTCTGACCACCTAGCGGCACGCGGGAAACCAGCGAGCTGAATGTACACTAACTGGGAAAGTTTGGAGAGGTATTTGTGGCCCTGATTTTTGAGAACTCGGTCAATTGTACAATCCGATTTTTGTTTATTCACAAATGGAATTCAGGATGTGGTTTCATTGAATGAATGTCCCAACAGCTCATTCGTTTAAATGGCTTTTTAGAATTTGAACGGACCTCAGTTACTAAATGGTGTTCAATAATTTTTTTTCTGACTTTGCTTCAGTAATCAACAATTATGTGATTTCATGGATATTGTAAAACCTTTTACTGATTCGAAAAAGAAACGAAAGAAAACCTGCCAGCAAAAAAGACCAAAAAAGCAGGAACTTTGGATTGTCAAGTATGTTGTAAGCATGCATATTACTAAAAATGACGAAAAACAAGCAGAGGTGCTGTGGGAGACTGGGTTAGTGACATTTGAGCCATATGAAAACTTAAAAGATGTTATTGAGTCTCATTTCCCAAACTTGTCTTCATAAGTTGTAGTTGTTATTTCCCCCACGTATTTATATGTGAGTGCATATTACCGTCATGTCTGTCCCGCCATCTGCAGCTCTATCTCCTTAACTGCAGTGCTTCATAGTGGCAGTTTGATTTTTTTACAGTTGCCTCTGTATTTTCGTTATTCTTCTAACAAATGAACTACGGTTGGTGAGAAAAGAACTTCCAATTCTTAAAAAATGTGTTAAAGCCTAACTTCAACGGAATTTTGTTATTTTAGATGTATTGGGCTAACAAGATAGTCCTAGCAATTCCTTAGTAAAATAGGAAAACGCGAGTTCAATCAAGCAAATGTAAGCCCGCCTTTTCTTGCCACGTTGCGTCACCCAGCACAAACAACAAAAGGTTGTATTGAACAGGGGACTGACTAGAACCCCATTGCGTGCAAGTGTTATTGGCAGCTGTTTGAATTAAAAGGTGATTCTCGCAGTGACGTAGACAAAAGCAAGCCAATAAGTCAAACAGTTCAATACATTTGGCAATTTATGGCTCAGAGCAATGCTCTTAACATACTGTTGGAACCAAATTTACAGGTATTACCGTTGAAGATAGGATTTAATGAGAATAAGACACAATGGGGGCTGTGAGAGAGAAAGATTGTTCAGTCTATTATTCCATTAAAACCAGATTATGAGAAAATATTAGTCTCTAAATGTGACTGAATATTGAACGGTACCTCCCCCAAAATTCGAGCACGCAAGTGATGAGTGAGATTACACATTTTTGTATTGGAAAAATATAACCTGTTAAGTCCACCACTACAATGGTTCTGGTCTTTTGGTGACTTGTACAGATGTGGCCCACTCCTTGGATAGTTTCACTTGGTTAAATTTACAAGTACATTCCAATCTGAAAATTACAATTTCTAATTTGTTTCCTTCCAAGTTAAAAACTAAAATATTACAACGAATCAAAACTAAATGCATGGAAATCCTGTTTTCAATGCTATTCAATCCAATTTTAGATTAAAAACAGGGTTTCAGCTGTAGACAATGAGTATCCCACTATAATCACGTTCATATATAGGAAATGAAATGAAATGAAAAAGGACAATTTGCCCTTTATTTATACCTCTTTTGGCATTCTAGGCCTCTGATTAGCCAATGTTTGTGTTCTATTACAGTGTTTTCTTTCTGTCTTTCACAACTATGGACTATTGTCTCAAGCCAAGGGTCATTGAACATTGACATATTGAATTACGTCCAGTAAAACATTCAAATAATTTCAAATTTCAGTCCACATGTTAGTAGTACGTTTCTGGATTAAACAGTTGATATGATAAATCATGTATAATTAAACCACAATCCCTCATTGTTGTGTTGCCTCTATGCCCTAAGGTGTATCTATTTAGTTGTAGGTCACTTATGATTGTGATATATTTGCCAAATGATTATTATTCGAATGACACTGTCAAATTTTATGCTGATAGTGTTCTGATGGGTCTGCACTGCTGTTACCCCGTCTCGTTGTTACGCTATTCTGTTGCTCCCCAACCGGAGTTTCATGTGATTGGACCAAAAGAATGGTGAAACATTGGACAGGATGACACAAGGAAACATCCCAACAAGGGAACATAAGTTGGGGAAATTTGACTGGGGAACAACCGAATGGGTCAGCCAGGTCAGCCCAGATCTATGGCCCTGGACACGGAACATTGAAGTATTCATGAACATCTTACACTTTCAGTTGAATACTTTACACAACTACAATATGCTGCATCATTCTGAATCTTAATCCTATACAGCTGGGATTAGCAAAATAGTTGTCGAGTGCATACAAACCTCCTTAGACCTACTCAACGAAGCATGGAACTGTGTTATTTTGTGGTGTTTGATATTACAGTCACTGCAGAAATATGCTCTGTGGGAACAATCCTGGCACCAAATAATGTTGTCTTCATGAATGCCACGCAAAACACATGTATACGAAGCTGGACGAAATACTGTCTCGGTGTATACTTTGAGCATGTGATCTCTAACAGAGTCCCAGGCTTGGACCAACTTTTTGTTATTTGCTCTTATCTTGAGACACCTGCAAAAAACAAAAGATGAAATCAGAAATTATGTAGGTATAAGCTCATTAACTCAGTAATCAAAGTGGAAAGGCTAAGTAACCTAATGACCGTTGTAAAAACTCATCATTAGACTCAACTTAAACACTGTTGTGATCGGGTTCCTCAGTTTGAAAAGGATATATGGAGTCAAGAAAATTGATTCAAAAGTGATTGACTAGAATTACACACTGAATCATACAAAGACAGAATTTTCTTTACAAGCTTATTGTTAAGAATATTGTGAACTAACCATTGACTTACCTTCCTGTATTTCCAGTGCCATTTCTCCATCATTTGTATTGATGAGCAAGTCGTTTGTTTGTAAACTCTTGGAATCTGCAGGGAGAGCACGGCCTCCGGACACCACTGTAGAGGTGAAAAGTATTGGTAGTTTTCTCTTGCGGCCTATTTTGACTTTCTGAAATCTATGAAGATGACATAAATGCAACAAATATCAGATTCAGGGATTTTCCAAGCACTACACAATCCATACTAACTGAACAACTTTTCAAGAACACTTTTGTAGTCTGTTCCTCTGAATCGACAATTTCATGTGACCATTGTTTGCCTAGTTTTCGGTTGTGTTTCGATTTCCAAAGAAAGCAAATGCTGTTCCCGAAAAAGAGATGGGGATGTTCTTCTTACTCGGGTGGGTATTTGTGCCTCTTGGGAATAATCTTTGGGTAGATATTATAAATAACTGTAGTATAGGTATCACTGAATGATTGATGAAACAATGCATTGGGCGTAGGTATAACTTAAAAGTTTGGCTTTCATGTGAACGCTTGGTTACAAATTCTGGTTTGATCAGATCATAGACTATGATCAGATATATAGAATGTCTAGATTTGAACTAAAGTTCACTTAGATTGTGTGCCATGGTACCCTCAACATGACCAAAGTAGAATATATAAAATTTAGTAATGCCCAACCTGGGAATCATTCTTAGAGTCGAACTGTAAACAATAACCAGCAGTACTGTATGGGAAGATCATCCCTTTGCTAAATATGCTGATTGCAGTACATTGTCCAGATTGACCAGATTACCCTGAATTATTACCCAGCCTCGGCTGGATAACCACCCACCCAAATTAAACTGGCAATTGTGCTGTAACCATTTCGGCACTTGGCTTATTGGCAATTGTCCATTAGATGACTAGCAGAAATTCAAATGATTTATTGGAAGAGCGCCTACAACTACAGTACGTACGTTGCCGTCGGTCGAGACTCGACACCGACTGAATTTTGAGGCTTGGCTGAGGCTGACACTGTTGGCAGTTGTCAATTATACCGATTACTGGATTACACCTTTAACAAAATACATCGTGCGAAACATTAACTTACTACTACGGAAAACTCAATAAGTGCATTGCTTTTATTACTCACTTCGCTCATTGTCTCTCAGACTGTGGAAGCCAAATTCCTTCCTTCTGATGATTTTAGAAATGTCCGCCCAATGACGTTCTCGTTTATCTCGCGAGATTGCATGCAACACACCTGGCGTTCACTGTAACTGCGAAGGTGTGAAGCAGCACCGGTAACTGTCCGTGCTCTGGAACGTTAGCAGTAACTGGACACCCTTTCAGAACGTAACTGCGCACATTTTCTTTTTGGTTTAAGCGCGGAGTAACTGCGTGAGGAACGGGTACTTTACCAGCGATACAGCCACACTTCACAAACTGCATCAAAGACCGACTCAAACACAGGTATCCAGAGAACCCGTAATGGACATTTCAATGCATATCAATGACAAGCCAATAGCTTCAAGTAGACGTCACAATGGACGAACTTGAATAGTGACTCGCGCTAGCGGGCTACAGCCTGTCCCGCCACAAAATGATTCCAGTGCCCGGTTGAGCTCCTCAGTTAAATCTACTTCGTATTTTTTGGACTTGAGTGAAAACATCGATTGCCCTTTCTTGTTTTAATTACCATGTTAAGTCAACTTTTGACTTTCGATACAAGTCGAGAGTAAATTCTACGTTGAATGGTCAATATTATCGAAAATAGTTAGGGATCTTTTCATGTAACATCCCCAATTTAATGACTGAGCCCCTATTTATTTTCAAGGAACTCTGGGCTCAGTTTGTAGTTCAATTAATAGAAAATGTCATTAATCAGAGGAGCAAGGCTGAAATGATAGAAACATGTTGCATCTGTGAGTCCATAAAGACACTAATACGGCGCAAAAAGACTTAGGGACCTTAGCCGCTTGAGTCACTATTTGGGACTGTTTTATGCAACCGGGCACAGGAAGCTTAACGCTTACATATAGACATATACCGGAAAGCTTTCAGTAGAAATCGAGCGTGCGTTCAGTAACGCTAGGTCCTAGCTAAAATCTAGCCATTGTCACGTGATCTTGTTTAAAATACACGGTAATACCTCACGTAATCTTGCGAAGTCTTGCTTTTTAGCGCGGACCTAGCGTTACTGAACTGGAGTTAGGCGGGTGTCTAAATTCTTGTACCGAAGCAGCACTCCGGGGTCTCCAACAGAAGCCAGGCTTTCCCTTTTCCTGTAAAAGTTATATACGAATGTCTTGTATAACTGTCGTTCAGAAACTTCCACTTGGCGATTGAAGAAGCAGGAGCTTCAAACGATGTGTCGCTATCTCAATGTCATTGGTGAAAAAAAATTCCTGCAAAGCGAATAGCTACTTAAACACACACACAAACACACACACATACACACACACATACACACACACACACGCACGCACGCACACGCACGTGACAAACACACTGTAGCTGAAACGACAGACTGACTATAAACCGCATCCAGCCAGTTGGGCTACGAGCCTGTGTGTATAAAGATAATTGTCGGGTTTTTTGAATATTTTGCCACGGAATAGCGGGTTGTCTGGAACCGTAGCTCAAGAGTCTCGCTTGATGAACAAAAATGTCAAAATGAAAATGAAACGGGAGAACAGCGCATAAAGCACGGCAATCTGAAAGCTTTATATGAATTCACTCAGCCATTTCTCAGGCGGATGCCACGTTCGGAAGTCTGTCAAATTTGACCATTTTTCAAGGGTCCTATATAAGCTCAAGTGTACGCCTTATTGTGGACACAGGCACACGCATTGCCCTCGAGTGCGAAACATGTTTACAGGACTTGGTTTGACAGCGCATATCCAAGATTATTTCTCAAACAATGTTCACTTACAGCATGAAGCTTGCGTTTGCTAGTAGGAATATCAGGTATAACAGTCCAGTTCAGTGACTATCTGTTACAAAAGAAAACTTAATGTTTTCATATTTGTGAAGGATGAGGGAATTTTGTACTTTATTTGTGCTCGGCTCCTGGCAAGAAAAGTAATACAGAAATGCACAGTAGCAGACGCACGTTCTGTCGCTAAGTCAAACCTAACGGTTAAATATCAACGCATTTATAAGTTTTGGTAAATACATAGACCTTGATTTCAGCCAATCTCTGGCAGACAACGGTGATATTTGGCGCTTCGTAATAAAATCACAAAAAACACAACGAAGCTCTGGTCAAACTAATAACTTAAAGAAATCTATTTTATCCAACAATAACCCCCTTAAAATCGATTATTTACCTTTTACTTTAGTTCGGTAAAATTCTTGACCACAATTCACGAGCAAAATAGCTGAGCATGTTAAAAAAATAAATAGGATGCGACTTCTTTAAGCATGACTTTCGAGCAAGGTTTCCCTTAAATGGCGCCTAATTCCAGATACGAGCTCAGGCTCGAATATAGGTGAATGGACCTCTAAATACGCATTATTTTGTACGGTAAGCCCCCTGTGGTGTACTGGCTCTTCGAAGAGGTCCGATGCAGTCATAAGGATAAACTCTATTGCCTGTCACAGTGAATATTTTTGCTTATTTCAAGATCAGTTCAGCAAAAATTGGTAAGAGATCTGTGCTCGGTTGCATGAAACTATTCCAAGTAGGGACTCGGCTAAGTTTCCTAAATTTACTGCGTGTTTGTGGAGTTGTGAAAACATTGATTGTCCTATCTCATGCTGTTTGAGTATCATTACTATGACAAATTTTGGCTTTGGTACAAGTCGAGAGTGAACTATACATTGAATTCTCAACATTATTGAAAATAAGTAGGGATCGTTTCATGTAACGCCCCCAATTTAAGGATTAAGTCCCTAATTATTTTGATTGAATTAAGGGCTCAGTTTTTAGTGATGTTATTAGAAAGCGCCATTAGTCAAAGAAGAGCAAATTCAAGAAAAATATGACATCTGTGCCTAAAGAACGAAACAAATACGAAAAAGATTTAAGGAATTTAGTTAAGTCCTTATTTGGGACTGTTTAATGCAACCGGCCACTGGTTCTTCTGTTGAGATTCAAAATATCTACCTTTCATTGAAAAAATCAGATCCAAATTTTACGCCTGGGTTTTTATGTGGATCGCTATTGTCCTTAATTAAAACAAACACAAAATAATTATTTATATTTTTTATTATATTTTTGTTTATTTAGAAAAATAAAGCAAAATAAGATAATAAAGAAATACATCTTAGCCAATCAAATACCGCCGTTTGTGTCTTGAAATGTCCGATATGCACAGGATGAGCACATAAAATTTTTAATAAAACATTCATTAATTCATTTATATTTTTACCTTAGTCAGGCAGCGGATAATCTTTGCACAAACATTTCATCAGACTATACAGTTTGCATTGAAAGTTTTTGTTCCGCTAACATAATAAAAGATTTTGTGCGTCTGGGTTTTTCATGGGTCATCCTAGGTTCATTCTTTGGCATCCAGTTTTTTGGGCTGTTGTACGATGTGTTAGCTACAAAGTCTGTGTTTATCAAATCGAGCCTGGAGAGCTTGTTCCCTGCACAGTGGTCTCTTGTATAAAACTAATCTGGCGTCTTTTGTGGTAAGATGTAAACATATGCATCTGGTCCATGCCATCGTGACAGAAAGAATTAAAATTGTTTCTGGAAGAGTTGTCAAATGTCACAGATTGCCTTAGTCCGGTAGCCATTTTAATAGAAGTTTGAGGCAATGGGGTCTTCTGCGTAGAAAACTGATGCTTCGTGCCCTCGGCGAGTCCTGTTTTCTTCAGGAGATATCGACGAGACATGTTTCTCCGCGATTTCTTCGATACGCGCTGTTTGAACTTGGGACACTTGACAACTCGCTGGATTTCTTGTGAGCGCTCACATGGTCACATTCTATCGCACGGTCGACCTTCTCCATATCGGACATGGTAATGACTTTCGACGTCTCCTGCAGCGATGGGCGCACTGAAAAGCATGTAAAAGACGTGTCAATTTATCGGGAAGCAATAATGACGACGGCAATAAGTTTGATGACGACAATGGCGATGACGGCGATAGGTTGAAAAACTAAAACAGCGTGCCCATCTGTAATCTTCGCCATTTCAAGATTCAACGTTATCTATCCAGGAATTGAAAAACACAGTGTCATAAAGTAGGCATACGAGAAAACGGTGAGGAAGAGGCACCACATAAACACACCTCCGTGCATTTTACACATTTAAAGGTACAACACACGACTGCAGATTTGATTATAAGTTATGCATAGGGATTTTGCAGGTATTTTATGAAATACTTGGTTTCTAACCTGCAGGAATCGTCGTAGTCCATACACCATGTCGTCCATTACGGCAACCAACTGAAACACAAGCATAAAATCGTCAGTCTGAAAATGGTTCCGTTCGTTCGACGTAATATTGATGACCGCTTCAAACAGTGGCTAAACATTACTTTTGATGGGTGAACAGTTTTAAGTACTCATCCTCAGGGACGCAAGTAGGGGAATATTCTTGTAAACTGATAACGAGTCTTTCAGTTGATACCCAATGCTTTTTTTAAAAGGTTTAAAAGCGATTTCGCCTTTCAGATTTTTATTCTCACCATTCCATCCAGCGCTCCCCTTTTTAATTTATAATTTATAAACGGAGGATTTGACGAGGCTACCATGTGTGATCAATGTTGTCTTTATTTTTTCCAGCTGGGCGCAGATTTTGGCCCTTTTCTTTTGATGCGACCATTCTCCAGGGGGAGGTTTGGAGAGACGATTCCGGAAGTCTCTTGCTCCAAGGTGACCCAAGAGTGACAAAAACATTCGTACCGTGCATTCTGCAGTTATATAAATTTCATGTCGAGTTGGCCGGAAAAAGACTTTTTCGTGAGGGACTAAACGCGAGAGATTATGTGAGTTTAAAACTCCCGGATCCAACTATATAACTGCCTGGCTATGTGAATGCATGCTTGCACTCGCTATTAAACTAGTTATTCTGATGACAACGGCAAGATATGAGGTCCGCATGGAAGACCACGCCACGGTAGTAAGCTTTACTTCACATTGAATTTAGCGACAGTTTCCCACTTTTGTGCGAGAAAACGTCTTGTCATTTTGGAAAGAAAAATCAACAAAAGCACCACCGTAGAATATAATATGCTTTAAATACAATTCATATAAGTTGAAACAAAAAGTTTTTGACTGGCTAATTTGGTACATAAACTTCGTTTTGTGTTTGCTATTGGAATACGAACAAACCTCCATGCTGTTCAAGCCTTGTTACAGAGATAAATTGATATTCATGAGCTCCTCAGCTTTTTAAACAGAAAAATAATTCAAATCTATCAGTAAGATGTATATGAAAATTTTACCTGTATAAAATCGTGTTAAGGCTAATAACTCGAGCACATCCATCCGATGCAGTCAAATTGATCGGGAAGATACCAATCATACGTCCTGGGTTTGAGCCATGGCTTAGGGAAATGAATGATGTATCTCCTGTCCTTTGGTTTTGGCTTGAGTCGCGGGAAACATTTATAAAATTTGTTTTTGAACCTTTTCCATAGACTCGGTCTAGGCGGTGGCCATTCATCAATGTGTTTTAATCTTTCAAGCATCATCTCATTAAATGCAAGGAATCTTTCATACTCAAGTTCTGATCGTGTTTTGGGGAGACTTTCCTCGCAAAAACTTTCAACGTCACTGCTGGACCGTCTGTTGGAACAGTTGACTGTCGACTCAGTTCCGTTGTCGTCTGCCTCATTTGTTTCGTCGTCGTCTGCCTCATTTGTTTCGTCGTCGTCTGCCTCATTTGTTTCGTCGTCGCCTTTAATTGAGCTGACGGATTCACTGATAAAGCTTTGGATGGCAGCTGAATCTGATGACGAAGTCTTGCCTTCCGGCAATTCTTTGCACGAAACATCTTCCTCGGATGTCGCTGGTTCCACCGTAACTTCAGGTGAGCCCACTGATTCGGAAGATGAATTGCGCTCAGAGCGCGGCTGGACTTCTTCTTCATCAGCTTTGCCTTCGTTTGTTTCCGTTTCATCAGAGTTCTGCGATCCATCGCTCGAGAAGTGTTCAACGTTATGTTCCATTTTTCACTTTCAGCGCGTTCCCTCCGCTATATGCAAAGGGCCAATTGTGATGATGTCATCAAAACGTCATCAAAACCTCATTCTTACGTCTTTTATCCAGTTGAAAAAACAAATGCCAAATTTTAAATAATAACATTAATTCGATTAATTTACTAAGAGTTTTAAAATTACTAAGCGCTCTGAAAATTATTACCAGAGTATTGACAAAACAGCCTAATCGTTTTCAATTTTAATAGAAACATGCATTCTAGTGTCGAATACTCATAGAGCACAATGCAAAATAAGTCTTTTTGCTTACTCGTCCAGGATCTGGAAAGGTCATGGGGTCAAAAATAATGTAATGCCAATGAATCTTGTCAATCTCTCGTGTCACAAAATAGCGGAGTCTGTCGCGAGCCGACTTCACGCGTTCATATTCCGAGTTTGTCTGAGATCCGTAGCATTTACTTTTAATAATTTCTTGGAAACAGCGATCGGAGAATCTGGCAAAATACGCCGACCGCGCCGAAGGAGGGCACAGATGGCTAGTAACGACTAACCTTTTGCCCGAAGACACCCGTAAATTACGCAAAGTGACCTTTTTATGAATGGCAAGAGACGTCATCTACAGAAAGGACTGTAGGATGACAATCCACCCATAGCCACCAGACGTAGGTGTGCGATCCTGTTTACTGAGATCACTTATTTCAAGCAGCCAAAAGTTCAGTTTATCACAGATAAGAGTAAATGGGTCGCATCTATCCAATTGCAACGGCAAGCGGTACGGAGAAGACCATGATCTGCGATACACTTTATGGATTCTGCTTTTGGAGTCACAGTTTATAATTTCATAGTGCTTGTGGGGTTTCCAAAATTAGCCGTCGTGTCAGCGAGTGCATTAAAAAAAGCTTAACATGTACATTTTCAGTCTGTCATAAGGCCACTCACTTCTTTAAACCGCTTTCGGGGTACCAGTAAAAACTTGTCTAGCTTTACCAGTTGCAACCAATGAGCTATATACACAGTTATATTTATTTCATGGGTTGCAACCACTCAGTGACTAGTGACAGCCGGAAGCCTCTGATTCTCGCAGTGCCTTGTATGGAACATGACGTCCTTCATCCATGGATAATCCAAGAGGTTTGTCTTACATCCCACCGCACAGCAGTAGAAATTTCTTGGCATTATGATAGCAGGGAATATTTAAGAACGCTGTTTAGCAGTAGGTTAAAAGCTCCCATCCACAATACATGGGAGCTGCACTAGGTGGCGCTGAACACCTGTCCACAAAAGACCTGACCGCCGTCTGGTGGGATAGTGAATTCCAATATGGCACAGCTATTTCGAAAATCAGCTATTCGGTCATGTGGTACATCGATTAAAACACATGATGTAGGGTAACGAGTTTCAAATGATAGTTGGTTTTGATGCTGTTTGGAAATAGCAGCCAAGTATCAAGGCATGACAAACGAATTTAAGAGCATTACGAAACACATCTATGGGCAGAGTGAGAGTAATTTCTTGGTTTATCCCTGCGTATAACTATTCTTTGTCGCTTGCTCGATGCTGGTTCACTGAATAAATGGCGAAAGAATATTTAAGTTTTTGTGAACGATGACAAGAAGCTTCACATCAACAAGCTGCTTTTCAGAATGGAGGGTAGTCCCTCCTTTCAAGGTGAGGTCAAGAACTTTTTGAACAACTCATGTACCTGGTTTGCGTAATGGATAACACTTTCCGCCCCGGCATCTGCTTCCGACCTTGCACGAGCGTTCCTGTAAATGAAATTGCAAAATTTTCAGGGCTATACTAGTGCATCTACTCTGAAGAGCGGATACATAGGCCTGACATATAGTATAATGAACGTTCTTTTAATCTAGTGCTAAGGCGATTGTGGTTTAATGTTAAAGATCATCTATGGGTCAACGTAAACGTTCTGCCACCTGCACCGTCAAAATGCGGGTAAAAGTATTAAAAATTGTAGCGCTAAAACACATTGTACAATCTTGCATGCCAAAAGGGCGCTGGCACATCCCGTGCCCGAACTCTTAAAGTAGGGTTCTCTTAGCTCCTATTGGATTTTGCCGTGGATGCCATCTTAGTCATATTGAACACCGTTGACTGATACGTAATTCTCACTGCCCAAAGAAATGCTTGAAATTATACCTAGTTGTGTCGCGTTATCACTGGTTATAAGATTCAGATATTTGCTCGAAGCCACGCCCCCGCAAGAAAATGTTAACAGTATCCAGTAGAGTTTACATATGCAGTACCTGCCAGACGTGTAGATGTCACACAACCTAGCGTTTTGGCAGGGAAACAGACACATTCCAGGCCTACTAAAGTTAACCTCGTTGAGATTTGTATTTACTTCAATGAAGAGATATGTTTCTCTTTGATTTTGCAACAGTCAAAATTCAAGTTCAGCCATACGCTGGTGTCTTCTAGGAAACACGAGATGATCAGCAGTTGGTAGTACTGTCAACGAAAATCATACCGCACATTTGTCTTCGGCCATGGTAGGCAAACATCGACCCTTGGAGCATTGCGTACCCACTGGGCAACGTTCAATCTGAAACACAAAAGGATCTTGCTGTTTCTCGTTTCACCACCTGACCTGTCGTTTTTTTTGCATTTATTTGTAAATGTCGGCGAAATTAAGAAGCTGTACATTTCAAAAATCTCTTTAGCCAATACCCTCCTTTGGTTAAAAGTCGAAATATAATCTTTAGGAACGTTTGGCAGATTTCAGTACTGAGGTATACTGTACTCCCTACGTAAATTTTATGTTCGTTATATGGGGGCCGGAGCCTTGTTATAGGTGAACTAAAGCCTATTATGTACCGTGTCTTTTTCTCAACGACCTTTTTGGACTTAATTGGAGGATTTTTTTGAGAAATTTGTGGTGCACTGGTTGAAATAAAAAATATTAGACCTGCATTTTGTAATTGTCCGAAAAACACTAAAAATCAACGTGGACACTTACCTGTGACACAATCTGATTCATCATTTTCATTATCACGATCCACTTTTCAGGTAGGAATTTATTTTCGTTGGCACAAAGTACGTCCGGATCATTTACGAGTTTTAAGACATTTGTTTAAAGAGTATTGCACCCAGATTTTGACTATTAATGAACATTAAAATTTTTGAGACAAAACAATACTGCTCTATAGACTTTCGGCAATTCTGCACAGTTTGATTACATCTTACAAAACTTGGAAATGATAACTAGGCTTCCAGTGAATTAATGAACACCAGTTCTGAGAGGTCACGCGTCTCGAGTAGCCGAATCTAGTTTGTAGCACATAAAGACGAGTTGTAGATGAACAGTGTTTTCACTGATCTTTCCAGGGAGTCGCTAATCACACGTGGCAGGTGAAAAGAGCAGTTTTGGGTACAATTACCACAACATGGTTTGGTATTCTTTCAGACGAATTTTCTAAAATCGTGCGCTTAATTTAGTTCATTTTAAAAAATATTGATGTCAAGTTGAAACAACACGATTCGGTCATAAGTTTTGACTGGTCTGCCTTGAAATTCTGTTTAAGAAGTTTTTGACTAAAATAAAGTGGAAATAGTAAGCGTGTAGAATACCGCACAGGACATTGTGTCCGACCCCAAGGGCTCCATCACCCATATCCTAGGTTACTTTCTATTTTGTACTCCAGATTTCAACTCACCCCACAGTCATTTCCATCCTGTCTACAATCGGCGGCCATTAAGGTAGTCATCAAAGCTAGCTGAAAAGAATCACAAAAAGACTGGCCTGCGATATAAATTATTTAAAACAGAATAATGACAAAAAAGCTTCAGCTCAATGGGAAACGAAATTATTCGACTTTTACAACGCAATGTGTTTACATCATTTACCAGTAGCTTGGATAATTTTATTAGAGCAAGATGAAAACTGCAGGTCCAAATACCGAGGCAGCATGTATTTTAAAACTCAGGAATCATTTTAAAAAAATGTGGGTATGAGCGAATTGTCCCACATGGCCTTATTTACCATGTCAGCTTCTTGTCCTTTTTTGTTTCCAACTTTAATGGGCTCGTTGGCCCGAACTAAGCAATCACTGTGCGTCAATGAAGTTAATTTTGGGCCAATGCGGCTGGGCGCGTTTTTAAAATTATCCCTGAAAACCAGTGAAAGCGTTTGGGTTTTACAGCAAATAAATGTCTCACCTCCAATATAAACATTTCCATATTACCTAGTCTTGTCATACTTGGCTGCAGATCAACCTCTAAAGCACGGTGGACATTTTGCGACGGTATGTACGGCAGACGAACTTTAATTGAAAATGAAGCACCTGTGCGCATTCACATTACTAGCAAAATAACATCTGTCAAGACCGACGCTGCAGTTATTAGCTATTACACTAAGCGTCAAACAATCCCGCATATTGCTTGTGAAAGCATGATTAAAGCTTTAATGAGTGTCCTTTCCACGATAAGACAATCGACACGTCATCAACATCAGGTGCTGCACGGGGCTAATACCAAACAGACTTGAATCTGGCGGGTGTTCGTATAATTGTGAGGTCCGGACACATGCACCTTAACGATTTACCCGACGTACCGAATTTTCAGCACAACAGCTACATAAGGATGTTGTGACGTATTCGTAGCGCATGGCAGCGATAGCCTACGATACCGATCCGCACAAAACTGAAATAGATGTCGTCACCGACGACACTAGTCTCATCTCGAATTACCCGCATATTATGACATTTATTCCTTTAAAGAAATGCACTTTGGACAAATCCCAGAATAAGAAATGCCGTTCCCGGTGCTAGTGCGCTGACGTAGCCCTCGACGATATATAGTGTATAGTTGACGGCTGATCAAAGGTGCCTGTGCGTAGAACTATACGAAGTCAACAACCCGAGCTTATTGATCGAGCGTCACAACTCACAAAGCGAGCGATTAAAACAACGACATCATGGGTATATCCTGTGTTCAATTGCTAAACCTCTGAACACCCACTTATTCAATTACAATTCCTAAAAAAATTCCAAAGTCAGTTACACTCAGTATGTTTCATCAGCAGACAGGTCGGATACAGCCAGAAGACACTGCAACACTTCGTCAAAAATGTATGAAGGTCCATATTCCTGGCCACTGACTGGCAAGTAAGAAATTCCTACTTGGACAAAAATGAGACAGATTGAATACCACTGAATTCAGACAATACTAGTCATTTCTCTAGAAACAATATCATCACTTTGTTGCTGACATTATCTATGCTCACTACAAAAGCTTAAATAATGAGCTCACATACAAATTGGTGTTGAACGCTTCAAGAATACTTTAAAAACAAGCTTTTTATCAAAAGTTTTTGTCCTGTAGAAGAAGAGGTCATCGCGGACACATGGCATGTCGCCCGCCATCTACCGGTACAAGAGCCGCAGTGATAAACGATGCAGCCTCAGAAGCAAGGAAGGCGATAGCGCGTGCCACCTCATCAACTTCACCTGGACGTCCTAAGGCATGGGTCTGCCTAGAGCGCTCCAAAAACTGGAAAAATCGACAAATGGTAATTCACTTTTGCTACAATTTCTGCTCGTTTCAAACGTTTAAAAGTGGAGCTGACAATAAAAAAGAAGAAAAGCAAATCCCAACTAGTCACAAGTTACATTTACGTTTTACTTGAGACCCCTATTTGTTACATTCGTGGTGCGAATTCGCCTATAAAAATGGGATCCACACGCTCAAGATTTGGATTCTGCCGGGTCTTGATCCCATCCGCAAGGAATTCTAACTAAACTAACTAGCTTTTTGGGTCTTTTTATTCAAGTTTCGGGGCATTTTTCTTGCTTAAATATTCTAAAGACTTTGGGTTATTTGTCAAAGCAGAGATGACGACGACGGAAGCTAATGACGAGGTGTAGGTTTGTAGATTTGTATTTTATATTTAGCGCATAATAAACTCAGTATATTTGTCTACTTCTCTCTTGTTTCACTTCCTATGAGTTGTCACCATGGTTCTCTCCTATGCGATACGAACGACTGAAAAAAGTACACAACACTGCAAATATTTTTTATCGGCTACGAACAGTCGACATTTTAGAAACTAGGTGGATCAGTGCTGCTCGCTCCACCGATTCCCGTAACTTTCGGAAAGTGAAATACCTTTGCATAGACCTCTTCATTCATGCCGCCCCGTTTCTGTAGTTCTGTGACTACCACACCAGGGCTAGAAAATAGTGGAAGAGAACGTCCCGTAGTTTTAACACAGCTATGCTCAAAACGTTTGGGCATGACTGCATCTCGCCATGTTTAGCTGGCTCAAAAAACGAAAGTCGAGTAAGTATATTCACACAAAACCTCCCTCACTATTCCTTACCATGATATTATTCCATTTCCGTTGCCAACTCAAGTTACAGGCAACGCTTACATCCCTCGTTTTCGAATTTGTAATTTTAGGGTTGGCCAATCCCAATAACAGTGGTGTGTAGTGGTAAAATTAGAGGTAAGTAGGCCCCCAAAGCCCACCGTATCACCTTGAGCACTGAACTTATGGTGTGTACGCGCTACGTTCAAATGCCAAAAGGTGGTTGACTGCGCCTACGTGCGCCTACGCCCCACTACAGCACTGCCCAATAAACTGTGAAGATTTACTTGGATCGCTGATGGCCTCGGTGTTCATGTTGGTAGCGGAAATGGAACCCTACCACGGTCACGATAAGGAATATTATGAATATTATTATGGGATTACTTCGGTTTAATTCGTTTTTAGCCAGCTAAACAATGCCAAATGAAGACTTGAGCAATTAGTCATTAGTTTAATTCGTTGCTTCATCTTACACGCTTTTTATCAAACATGGTAACTAATTAGAAAGCGTCTAAATGTTAAGGTTTTATGGGACCGANCGTTCAAATGCCAAAAGGTGGTTGACTGCGCCTACGTGCGCCTACGCCCCACTACAGCACTGCCCAATAAACTGTGAAGATTTACTTGGATCGCTGATGGCCTCGGTATTCATGTTGGTAGCGGAAATGGAACCCTACCACGGTCACGATAAGGAATATTATGAATATTATTATGGGATTACTTCGGTTTAATTCGTTTTTAGCCAGCTAAACAATGCCAAATGAAGACTTGAGCAATTAGTCATTAGTTTAATTCGTTGCTTCATCTTACACGCTTTTTATCAAACATGGTAACTAATTAGAAAGCGTCTAAATGTTAAGGTTTTATGGGACCGATTTTGTGAACAATTTGAGCAAAATGATTAACTCGGATTGTTTTTCCAGCCGCTTTGAGACACAACTGGCTCACACGCACAAAGATCCCTGGGTTCACTATGACAGTCAAGAAAGGTACACACATCATACACTTGTATAGAAATGTCTTAAATTCAGGATAGGACTACAGATATTTCAGAAAACAGTAAATTTGTCAGGTTAATCGGAATGGCATTTTTCAAGAAACACAAGCCGATGGATTTATCGTGTTCTAAATACTAACTTGACGCTGTTCACACGCACTCCTTTGGATGCTAGTTCCAGGGCCACACAGTTTGTGAACTGATCTAAGGCTGCCTTCGACATATTGTAGGCCAGAACGCCGGGGAACTGTAAAAAGAACGTCAATGGAACTTTACCGTGTTGCCGCGCCAATAGGTCCAAGGGCGTCTACGCGAAACTGTGCTAATAAGCGAAACTCAAACGCATGCGCTAATATGCAAGCCATTTGGGTAAAAAATGGTCGAAAAAAGGCATTATTTCGGGTATAGGCCTATGTGTCTAAAGACGCGGCAATGGGGTATGTAGCTTGTATTCCGACCAAAACTTATGTTTCTTTCCAGAAATTAAATTTCAAATTCGGTCAGCACTACTTGCAATCAGGCACGAAATAATCCCACATTCCTAACAAATAGCTTCATGATCGTTATGTTTCAGTAATGCAGCAGACTGCGCTTGTAGCTTGCATTTGCGACGAAAAGTTTTCGGTCGTGGAACGGAAACGGTGGTGTATTCAATCCCACAATTCAACATTCCAACATTACCGAACAACATTTGGCTAGGTTAGGATGGCACGTTCCTGAGCATACTCGTGATGCACTTGTCTTTCATTTGCGTGTTATAACGAGTTTTGCGAGATCTTGCTTTTCTCACAAGAAGCTACAGGTCTACGGAACGTTCTCCAGACTTCAACTGCAGAAGTACCTTCGCGTACAACCGAGGCTGCTTCCCGCCACTATAGACTTGTTAAAACAGATTTTGCAAGATCAAGCAAGTATTCGATATATAACGCCATGCACTAGTTGTCTCGCGGCTAGAGAAATTTAGCCCAATTCACGTGCTCTCACTGAAAATACCTGGCAATATGTCGCGTAATCTCGCGTCGTTTTGCTTTCCTAGCGAGGTCCAAGCGTTACTGAACTCTACCCCAAAGGGCATGACTTCACTGGCTTTCACTGGAACGGTCCCTTTCCATGCGGAACGGGCCCCAAGTGGCAACAATAATTATCAACAAACCTTACTAAGTGTGCAGGTGGTGCAGTAATGAGGCCTATAATTTCACGATTCGGCGAGCGTCACAACCAAAAGATATCAAGGAGAAGTATTACGAAAATCAGAGGGTAGTAACTGAGTAAAATAATCTGATTCTCCGGAACTCATATGGATTCCAGTAACTGGAATTTTATTTAAACATTCTCACACGAGAAGAGGTGGAAGACAAACACTGCACATGAAGTACCTTATCCAGAGTACAATTAGCATTTGATTCCCAGTTCTTTCATAAAGCTCCATACGTCCCCACACAGATGAGGGGCCCTCCTCGCAGGGACATTTCCTTACAAAACTTGGAAAATTATGGCAATAGGGGAAAATGAAAATTCTGGCGATAGGGGTGTGAGAAAATTTTGTAATGATCGAGGATAGGGGTGAAAATTGTGACAACCAATGGGGTCCCAAACTATATACACCGTTAGGGTCTCCGTGAGACCGCGATCCGGCACTACATGTGGGACTACTTACAGCTCGCAGGCCACACACGCTGGACACGTTAACAATATTTCCCTTAGACTTCTCAAGATGGGGTACTGCTAACATAGTCAGATAATAAATGGATCTGAAAAAACAGCGAAAGAACGAACATCGACCAGGATAAGGGTTTGTGATAGTGAATGACTTTTACAAGCAAAACTGAAAAAAGAACTGCGAAATTTAAAAAAGACAAATACCACATGAAGTCACGTTTAAAGCGATAAATATGCACGCACAAATGTCAGGCCACAAATTCAAAACTTAGTTCTGACCGGTACTTACCCCGACACATTTGAGACCTATGCTTACCCACTAAAAAATCGCCAGCCAGAATTTCAGCTGACACCACGTATTGCTTTTTTAAAAATTTGTACAAAAGCAGACAAGTCCATGATTTGCCTAGCCAGGAGTAAAAGAAAAAATTAAATCCCAATCCATTTTACTCAACTCAGGTGGATTTTCTCACAACTGAGTAAAAATGAATACCGCCCTGCCGACTCGATTTTCGAAAAAACACAGACCAGAACCAACTATGCTTATCAACCTTATCTTTGGACATAATATGTTCAGCAATGTAGGATTATTTCGTATTTTCTAACGTAGCACCATGCTGGGGGAGGATAGTGCAGCCCCATTTTTTGATTGGTAGATGGTCCCGATCTTAAATTTCCAATTCCAAAACTGCTCTTACAAACTATCACGCTTTTATTTTTTACCTGTTCAAACATTGTAATTGTACCACACGGGCAGTCTCTCCTGACGCAGTCTCGCCTGTCACAGTCTCGCTTGACGCAGTCTCGCCTGACGCAGTCTTGCCTGACACAGTCTCGCCTGACACAGTCTCGCCTGACGCAGTCTCGCCTGACGCTGTCTCGTCTGGCGCAGTCTCGCCTGGCGCAGTCTCCCCTCACGCAGTCTCACCTCACGCAGTCTCACCTCACATAGTCTCACCTGACGCAGTCTCACCTGACATTAATGTTGAATATTCGGTCGTACTGTTCTAATGACGTCTGATCAATGGCGCCACTTTCTTGTATTCCTGCATTGTTCACCTATAAAGAACAACTTGGGTGTACTTCGTTTCACTTCAAAAAACAGCAAACCAATTCCGAACCCAATTTTACGTGACCAGAAATTCAATTTCCTTAAATAAAAAATATTGAAAAGTTGTCAATGAATGCACTTATTATAAGAAGTTGATTAAAACGCCGAAAATGGTTTGGTACGTTAGTGAGCGTTCCATCGTGCAACAAGGGTAACGAACTAAGTATTGTGTGATGGTTTCGTAAACGTTTGTACTTCCAGTTTCACAGTGAACGCGGACACGTGAACAAGCTTGGAAATAATTTCGTAAAATTAAATACGGTCTTAAAGGGACATTATTGGTTTTATGGCCGTCAAAAACGCATTTTGGGGGTCATTGTTGGATTGGGTAGATTTTATGAAGTTATAAGCTATAAACAAAATCTGTTGGTTTTTTATTACAAATTCCCAATTCTCTTCGTTGTCTACCAGACATTTGATGAAATCGAGGCTGGTAACTTTACAAGTTTGCCTAAATACGAGTGAGATTCATGTCCAACAGCAGAGCGGCAGGCTGTGACCGCGGAGTTGGTCTTGGAAAATCAATTTTCTTGTCCACAATGTCCTTCTTAACAAGCACGGTAGATAATAAATATTCTCACGTGCACAACATTACTCGGCGCTGCTATAACAAATTGACTCTGAAATGCATTCCATTGAAAGGTAGCAAAGAAGCGAAAGCGGTATTTTTCAACTATGTGTGATCAATAAATAATTGGTCAGTCCATCAAGTAAGGTCAAAGTAAAGCTAACAGTTATTACTATTCGACTCTAGAAAGGCAGGATTTGCAGAATGAACATAGTTGTCCACGCATTTTGTAGGCCTACAAACAGTAAAACGCTGAAGTAATGCCTGGTATACTTTTTGTCTTTTTTCACAAAATAACGTCTAACTGAAAAGATACCAAACACCAAACACAATTTCAGCCAAGCAATATATATTCAACCACTCATCATTTCCTAATATTTGAAACATAAAATGCTCTGTTATGGTCGTCAAGTGTCAAAAAATTTTGGAGCGAGATTGAAATTTCCCTACACTCAACAAGCACTGGCTTCGACCAAGACTCTCCAGCTTCAACTGCACGGGTGAGAAACAACATGACCGTCGGTCCTCTAAACAGGACCTCCGGGGATCAAATGGGACCGCCGCACCAGAAAATGGGACTGACGCACCCAAAAACATGACCGCCCCACCACAAAACAGGACCGCCGGNTTCAACTATGTGTGATCAATAAATAATTGGTCAGTCCATCAAGTAAGGTCAAAGTAAAGCTAACAGTTATTACTATTCGACTCTAGAAAGGCAGGATTTGCAGAATGAACATAGTTGTCCACGCATTTTGTAGGCCTACAAACAGTAAAACACTGAAGTAATGCCTGGTATACTTTTTGTCTGTTTTCACAAAATAACGTCTAACTGAAAAGATACCAAACACCAAACACAATTTCAGCCAAGCAATATATATTCAACCACTCATCATTTCCTAATATTTGAAACAGAAAATGCTCTGTTATGGTCGTCAAGTGTCAAAAAATTTTGGAGCGAGATTGAAATTTCCCTACACTCAACAAGCACTGGCTTCGACCAAGACTCTCCAGCTTCAACTGCAAGACCGATTTGTAATGTGACATGATGACGCTTGAAGTTGTCAGGATATTATTTTTATATATTCCTCATGGGAGGCAACACCGATAGTGGGGCGATGATAAATTAGCTTAAACAGTGGCTGCACCTGATTGTCTTCACCGGTCACGCCGGATCAACCGGCTAAGACATCTGATTGGTTCTCGATGACGATTTCCGTCTTACTGACCAATCGGATGTCTTGAATAGCCGCTTGACCAGGTCGAACTGGTGAAGACAATCAAATGAAGCCAGTGTTAGTATTCTTTTAAGCAACAGGATTCGAACCAAGATGTCCAGGACTCCGTAACGATCCACAGTTGACTTCAGAATGTTGTCAATGTCCTCAGTTTTCTCAAGATCCCCTTGAATAAGCAGTGGCTGTAAAATACAGTAAATAAATATAGGTTATACAGCGTACGCCTTTGTACCAGTGGTTATTATATCGTGATTCGTGATATGCAAAAGTATTTGAACCTATTTATACCACACACTGAACGAGAAACATTGCAATGAATCGATCTACCTTTTCTCGACTCGCCTCGGCTTGGTAACTACTTTCTATGTCAGAGGCCCGGGGTCAGAGGTCGTGGCCTTTTCAAAAAAGCCGAGCTATTTTTGTCAAATAATGCTTTTACTCAAAACCAATTGAAAATTTAAATAAAATAGAAATAAAGTGAATCTAAAAATTAAGGTTTAGCAACTATTATAGCTTAATTACTACACATTTTATCACGCTAAGCTGCGACCGGGAAAATATCGTCTGCTAAAGTAGGTTACCAATGGTAATTGAGTATAATGCTCAAGCCAAAGGATCCTGACGACACGATATCCGCATTCAAATTGGAGATCGGTGATTTACAAGTGAGAGAACACGAGAGATAAATTTCACTGAATAAAAATATCGTTTTTATGGAAATTATACGTCTTATTTTTCATAGCGTACAAATGTCGGTACAATGCACTTTGTTGAATATGCGATTGTTGCGCGTATTCTATTTTCACATTTGATGACGTCTGCTGCAGAGTGGTGTAGTGGTAAAGTCGGCGACTCGAAACTCTTGTGGACCGGGTTCGAAACCGGCCTCGGTTCTCGCCAAAATGTTATCTCACTAGTGAGATAACTTTATGGGTTATTACACGGTTGTATCTGCCATTCGATGCTAATAATGTGGTATAAATTAATGAAGAACAACGATAACACAGAGCATAGAAACTGTTCATAAGGATTAGCCAGTTGCTAGGTAGGCATTTTTTATAAACAGGCCCATGCCAAATGGCGTCGTATGGATGTCGCAAGCTATTGTTTAACTTGCGAGATCCAAGAGACGGGCGTAAGCGCGTCGCATGCTCATCGCCTATTGGGCACTACCATTGTTTTCCTTTGTTGCGTCTTTGATAACAATGGAGGTCGCACGTATATCGTACCTTGGACGACCATCAGCCGGTTACCGATAATTTTGCTTACCATTATCTTTATTATAAGAAAGAAAAACAAACTAAACCATGGGTACGCCTATCTACCGGTGTCTAGGCGACGAGCTTGCGACCTACTTTCCCGTGGGACTGGGTTTTCTTATTTATCCCGAGCCGGCACATATTGTTACATAACTGACGGAGTGATTTTGTCAACGTTCACAGTCATTGAAAAACTTGGACCAAATATTTATCATATCCTAAACACATTTGTGTTCCAAGCATTAAGTAACTTCTAACCTTTTGTAGTTGGTTAGTAGTTTTAACTCAATAAGATGTATTTGTTTGTAAGGGCAAAGCCGCGAGTGGGGATTTCAACATATGAGTTATTGAACTTATCTGCTGGCAAAAATGACCCCTTCGCGGATAGCTCCTCTATCTAGCTAAATACTACGATTTACGCTAGTAAAACGTTTTCGTGAACCTCCTATTAGACTGGGAAACTGCTAACGTCGGTTTTCGACACTCATGTGAACCTAGTATATTAGACTACGGTACACAATACAGCAGCTCAATTGTTTTACTAAGATTTATTTCAACAATTACGCCTACATACCGTTTGTTTCATTTTGTGGTTCGCGGCCCTTCTATGTTTGATTCCACAATCCACATTGATGAAATAGCGATAAACACCGTAAACCTTATCAAGCACCAAGATAACTTAATGACCTCGACGCACGATCTTTACTCCAGTTTTCCTCGGAACACAACAGGACCGTTTCAGAATGTGACTCGCGTGCAAAGTACATCTATTTAATTTTTACATATCCCGGTAAAGTGTTTATTTATGTATCCTCTTGGGAGAAAATAGGTTAGTGCCGAATGATAGGCATAAAAGACATTGGTTATCGTCGACTTGGCCATTGGTTAAACCTAGGACTCGGTTTTCCTGTAAGGCTAAACATGACTGAGTGACTCAGTGAACCGGTCAACAGCAAATCTTACTTTACCTTATTACTACTGTGTTTCTCACACTCTTCTCCCACCTTCTTCAGATTACCTTCCTGGCGACCTGTCAAGGCCAGCCTCGCTCCCAATTTGGAGAACAGAACTGCAGTTGCAGCACCAATTCCTGAACTGGCCCCTACATGAAGAAGATGAAACAAAGGAATGTGGTCATTTCCAGTCGCTCATCATTTTCCACACCTCGAGTAAAACCAGCATATCTCAAAATATGATCTTACACAGCTCGTAAAACGGGCGACCGGGTCAGTACAACTGACTCTCTGCAGACCCCCTCGGTTTTCATGCAGGTATGTCCAGTCTACGGAGAGGTACGGTACGAGTTTAAACGGCAATCAATGTAATACCGTAAGCTCAGCGGCTCAAATTACTGACCAAAATTTCTCTCATTGCCATGAGTTTTGCTGTCCCTACACAAACTACACCGAGAAAATAAGAAACCAACCTGTAATGAGAGCAACTTTGCCAGACAAGTTGCACACAGTCGGGTCCATTTTGACTACCACGTGACATGTGTAGATGAGATAACTCTTCTGCATGCGGAGGGCGAATAGATTAGTTTATTCGTGCATGGCGCTCTCTTTCAAAAGTAAGCGTTGGTGGACTCCTTGCGAAACCACACATTGACCATGAAATTTGTTTTCAAGGTACTTTTCCCCTTTTGAAAGGCACGATATGTTTCATCAAGCGAAAGGTTTCACCTTTTTAACCCAGGTTCGTAAGTCAACATTTGCGTGACACAGTACAAAGGCATTTTCTTGCTCGACCTGGTCAACAAAGCGTAGACAGGGCTCACTAACCGACTACTGCTTTAACTTTTAAAAGTTCAGAAACAAAATGATTTTTTCCTGATAAACTACATTTTTCACACTTGATGATCAATTTTTTATAGTATGGATTTTTAGTTGAGAAATCGAGCGCCCTCACCGCGCTGTAAGAAATCTGTTGGCTTTTGGATAGAAGTCTCGCAAGATATCGCCTCATCATTTGGTTTTTGTTCTCTTGTGGCCAAAAACGATTTTTAATCCCACATCCACATTCGTGGATAGCGATTTTCAAACAGATTGCACATGTGCCCTCTGGATAAAAAGATAGAAAATGGCGGGTGTACCTTCGGTTGTTCTTTATATTTATTTCGTTAGTCGCGTAAAATTATTATTTTTTGTATTGATATGGATTTCTGATTATTACCAACTACGTCTTTAACCGTTCCACGTCCCACAGAAAGAAATGATTCCTGGCCAAGCGGATGATGAAGGACGTAACAATTTACTTGATAAGAGTGTCAAAAAGTCAACAATGGGCACGTTTGACAATCATAAACAACTTAGTTCAATCGCAAGTGGTCTCTCAAGTTAACGTTAGATTGAAAATTTTTGGACCAATTGGTATGTAATAGTCAATACCTTTTATAGTCAATACCTTTTGGGATTTTCGTGACGTACATGTATTACATAAAAAGGATATGCGCCTATAAATTAGTGCTGGATATCAAAATATTATTCGTCTAATTATTCTGTAGTTCGTCCCGTTATGCTGGTTAAAATGAAAATCGAAATAGGCCTTTTACTGTCATGTAAACTCGGACTCTTTGATATTCCTCATTGTGGTAAGATTCCATTATTGCTGCAAACTCAACTTCACGTGCAACGTGTACATGCGCCATTTTTGAATTTGCCATTTTAGGGATCATGGCAGGCCCAATAAACTTTGAAGCATTTTCTTGAAAAGCTAATGGGTTTCATGTTGATTACGGAAATAAAATCCTATCACGGCAAGGAATATTATGAGATCGATTTCACGAGTGTAAAAAAGCTTTATTTGATTTTTGTTTTGAGCCAGCTAAATGAAGCTTTGGACAACCAATTGTTAATTCAATTGGTTGTTTAATCATGATTACTAATTAGAGAGTCTCCATACCTAGTTCGAATAAGGTACATGTAGGCTACGATATTCTGCAAATTGCTACAAACTTAAAACTGCAGCCCTGGAATGCCAACTCCCGCACGTGACCAATGTATTCTATTATTGCGACCCCGAGACTAGCCACTGAGAGTTTGCCGTATATTTCCGGCAGTCTGCTCGACTGAGCTTTGATAAAGTGTTGTCCATGTCAAATCAAGCCTAACTTTTCATTCTGACATTCTCGTTCATCAAGCGAGACTCTTGAGCTACGGTTCAAAGTCAACAAACCAGACGAATTCATTGGTAACTCTTGATACGCACCGAACCGTGGTCCTACCTGGCCGGATACCGGGGAATAGTCTGGTCTCCGATATCGTTTCATCTCCAGTCTTAGAACCAATTTGGACGAGCTGTCAAACTACATGCTCGGATGCTAGGAACTTTTCACTGAACAAGACATTTTTGAGTGTTCAGTAAAATCATATAGCAGTATTTTACGAAAGAAGCAATTTTTGGTTTCTGAGTGTTTGTTTTGCAATTTTATTAAAATAATAGATATTTTAGGCGGTACAGGTGTGTTTATGGTGCATTCTTTTAACTGGCAACCAGTCTATCAATATACATGTAGGTCTACAGACGAGGCAGTACAGTCGACACACGGGGTGGGCTGCAGGAAATGTCTATCTGAACCCCTAAGGAGGCACACCAAAGTTCAGTCCTATTCGGGAGTCAGTGACATGCAAATGCTACTCTGAGATGTGAATTAATTTAACACATGAATCATATATGCGGTGCTAATCCCATTACCAAACCCTTCACCAGTAAATCAGTACGACCGTGACCACTCGACTATCACTAAGACCTCACCCTAATCTGTATGAGGTTGCAGATTTGAACACAAACTCAGCTGTAAATTACTTTACTCCACAATCAACCCATCAGTTTCCGACATACAAAATACTACCACTGAACCAGTACTGTTTACCTTCCACCTTCTCGTGAGGTAATTTGGCCACAAATTGACCAAATCAAAACTTTGGTTACATTTATGTAATTTAACAGCACAACACTACACATACAGACAATGGGGAATTTTCCATGAAATGCGGTAACAGCTAATAGACTGGCGACAACTAGTCACTTATCAACAGACCTACTCAGCTCATACCAGCTCACTGCTAATTTACATTATACCAAAAGGTAAAGACGACATAAAATGGCAGAATAAATCTTTTCTAACCAATAGTCATTAGATCCCTCCAGTACCAGATTAAGGTTTCTCGGAGCCCTAAACTATGTATAGTCGGGAACGAGGTAATTAGGGCTGTCATCGGTCACCGCAATTCACCTTTCTTTCACTGAAATGTTAACCACCAGTTTCAAGCTAACCCCTCCCCGTAATCACAATATTTCTTACGCACACTCTGATCACCTTATCACCTTGGTGGCACCTACAACGCCAGACCCTAATCAGTCATCTCCTGAGAATATTGAACTGTCTGATTGTAGGTCGTTGGAGTACGCCTTCTCTATGAAACAAAGACTTCACATAAATATGGTGACAAACATCATCAAAAATGATTTAAATTTTTTGTCAAAGTTGGCGTTTTTGTATTGCAAAATTGATGAAGTCTTGCGTTAACTTTAACCTCTTATATTCACTAAAGTATCCTAAACAGTGATTGCTCATTAGAATAGACCTCTCAGTCGTCATAACAACAAGGAGATCATCGTGGGCACATGGCATGCCGCCCACCATCTACCGGTACAAGAGCCGCAGTGATGAAGGATGCGTCCTCAGATGCGAGGAAGGCGATAGTGCGTGCCACCTCATCGGCTTCGCCTGGACGTCCTAAGGCATGGGTCTGCTTGGAGCGCTCCAAAAACTGGAAAACAAATAACCAATTTTCTTGAGTCATTCTCTATCCTTGATTAAGAAGTTACATTGCAGACAGTGTAGAAAACTTCGTGATGACCGAAACTTGAACCCTGGTTGCACGAGCGACAGTCGAGCATCTTAACCATTCAGCCAAGAGGCAATTGCAGCTTGGAAAGCGGCTCAGAGACAACCGGAAGTCACGCTTCACAACAACAGCAATTATTAAATTTTAATGAATGGAAGATAATAAAGACCACACCACCAATTTAAGGAAGTGGCAAAAGCTACTCATAAATGCCTTGGCCAATCAATGAGATATTAGCAATTTCTATTGGTTAACAAACTAAAGATTTCACCGACTTGTGTTGATAGCCAGAATATATGAACTTAAGCTATGCCAGTCATTGTATATTGGAAGTGTTCAATCCTTTCATGATCATATTTTCAAGTTCTTGAATAGCAGATCTCCATGCATCAATCTCAATCACATGGAAAAGGGAAGAGAATACGACTGACCTTGTCAAGGACCTATACTGTGCACTGTTTGCATACTGTAAGTCGAGGGCCAATCTCACTCTTTCAAGGTCAATATTCAAAGATTTTGAATTTATTTAACTCATCACAAAAAGATCTTCACAGTAAAGATTCGTCAACTTAAAAAGCTATTGCTATCATTGCTATTTTTTCAAACCATTACCACATTTTTACACTTGCCTAAACAGCAGTCTTCTTGATATTTACCTCCATTCAAAAGAATTTGTCAAACAGTAAAATTCCATATGTCTGCCATAGGATGTATCGGAACATGAAAAAATTTGAGTGGCTTCAAGGAGCAATAATTTGAAAAGATGAGTTATTAATAATCAAATCTCAAAACTTGTACGGTGACCAGCAAAATTATGGACGGGGAAGAAACAGCCACAAACAAAGTCTACCTGTGCATAGGCCTCCTCATTCATACCACCACGCTTCTGTAGCTCTGTCACTGTTACACCAGGACTGAAAAAACAGAGGGACATGAAGCCTTGAAACACAGCTACACTTGAATGTGAAGTGGACAGAAACTCCGAGATTTAAATTGCCATGTGGGTGAAAGATCTTGAATCTCTTCCACCAGAAGTTGAATCGTGGCAACATCGTGCACATCATTACAATTTTATTATTTTATACAGTTGAGAACAATACATGTGTTATGAAAAGACAGTAAACCCTGATTTGTCAAGTTCATCCAAAACTGCTTCACTAGCAAGCAAACACAGAATAGGTACTTTCAACGAGAGAGATAAGCATTATTCCAGCAAAAACACTGTGACATTCTTAGTGTGACACAGATTGCATCCTATGGTTCAAGCTGGATTATCTCCAACAGGCATAGACTGGCTTGCCTCAAGGATTAGTCACTTAAGTCAATTTAGTGGACTTTGCATTGAGTTTTCAAACACCGGTATCTGCTTTTAACATTTGTCTCTGTACCTTCAGAGTTCCTTGATGACTGTCATGACATAGAGGCTTCTGTTAGATACATGTTTCTCTCATTTTTGAATGGATTCAACATACTCTGCAACACATAGTGGCCATTTCTATTTCAATTTTTTGTCATGTTTCTCTATCCGCCAAACTACTCACAGGATAGTTAAGAATATAGGCACATGTCTTCTTACTGATAAAAGCACCACTGACGTTGGTCTTTGGGTGCATCCAACTACTGTCATTGGTGACCTTTGTAAGAAATGTTTTATGCCCCTGTATCTCCTAAACCCATTAAAAGACCTTCCTGAAATTTGGCATAAGTATTTCTATGAGCGTAATATCAGATGATGACTTCTTGCGGATGGATCAAACTATTGCTGTGCCACAATCTGTTTGCCATTGTATCTTTGGAATTCCTAGGCAGATTTTCATGAAATTTGGCAAATAAGTTTCTATTAGGGAGATGACGACGCCTTCCCACTTTCAAATGAGCCCAACATACCGTGCATCATCCAGCGGCCATTTTTATGATTAATACTAATTAACGTCCTTAGAACCATACCGTTTGCAGTGCTGTCGTGGGCACATTCCAATGCTTTGCATTGCTCTTGTGAGAAATGATGCACCATATTTTTTTTTAAAAATGTTTAAATCAAGATACACTACTCAACTGGGGACACTGGGAATTGCAAGAAAAATAAATTTTTTGAAAGCGTTGCTCTACCACAACAGCTATTTTATTGGGAAAATGTTTCTGTTGTTTCAGGCACCATGAATTAGAATTCTTTATGACCACAAATTCACATTTGTTTCGAAGTCATGAGTTTCAGGCACCATGAATTAGAATTCTTTATGACCACAAATTCACATTTGTTTCGAAGTCATGAGGTATGACCTCAAACATTTGTAATGAGAACATAATCAACTTCGCAGAGACCAACCTCAAAGAATTTTTGCCCAAAAATGGAAATGTATTAAAACATGCAGCAGATGACCTGGACTATCACTGAAACTTACTTGACGCTGTTCACACGCACCCCTTTTGATGCTAGTTCCAGGGCCACACAGTTTGTGAACTGATCTAAGGCTGCCTTTGACATATTGTAGGCAAGAACACCGGGAAACTGTAAAAAAAATCGTCAATGGAACATCACCTAGCATGTACTCGCAACAAAACTAATGTTAGGTTAAAAAAGTATAATTAATTCTCACATGTGTATCCAGACTGGTTTTAAAACCTGCGCTCACCAAGGACAGGCAAAAAGACTCTGAATTCCTCGTCATGATGGCTGATCACACACAGAATTCACCATCAGAGTACGAGTAGCTAGAATATCCGTCGTGAGGATCACTTAGGATTACGACAAGAAAACAGTATTTTGTGAGATTTATTTAGGCGTGTATTGTACAAGGGAAGCAAAGGTAAAAATATTCTTTGAACACACACATTGTTTCAAATACAGGCACATGGGTTTAAATGCTCGTGTAACTTTTAAACACAAATGTAGCGAATTTTGCGGAAACAAAATAGCGAATTACTGTATGTCTGCGGTTACTTACAGATCGCATGCCATTAACACTAGAAACGTTGACGATGTTTCCTTTAGACTTCTCAAGATGGGGTACAGCTAACATAGTCAGATAATAAATGGATCTGAAACAGGAATCATAGTTGAACGATGGTGAAGATAAAGAAAGTTGAAAGACACGCAGCGGAATTGGTTTCTGCAACACTGAATTACTAACAGCAACTATGAAAGAACAAAATGTCAGAGCCTTGGCAGCTGACACATATAACTATTGCCTTCAAGCATTTGTGTTAAGCAAATAGTGAGATGGTTTACATGTGGTAATTATTTCTTCAGTAGGGATAATACGTTAGTCTCCTCACTGGGGTAGTCTAGAAGATTTGGCATTTTTGGCCACTTTTTTAAGGGAAATAACATTAGCCCAAAAGCGGCAACATAAAAATCACCAATTAAACTTTGTTTTAGAATGCATGGTTAATATGCTGATAAGTATGGCGCTGGTGATGTGGCATGAGCTTCAGATTTTAAAAAGTTAGTTTATTTGAATTTTACCGATTTGAACAAATGTGTTAGTGCAAGGGAATAGGTGACCGCGATATTGTTTGTCTCTAATTTGGAGTAGTTGCTAGGGGTGTGACGTATTTGTTTCCCGACACATTAAAAAAGATGATGAAATAAACAGAATAATATGAGGTTACTATCATTGTAATTGTTTCTTTTAACTTGGCATGGCAGATTTAGGGTGAAGTAAGAGGGGCCACGCACTGTTGAAGAAAAAAGGACTAGGACTACATAAGCCCCAAAATGTCCCTGTTTACAGCAGACAGGGGACCCTAGCCCCCTCAAATCCACTCATGCTTTTTTATAAATACCTCAACACTGCACACAAATACGTAACTCACTTGACATTTATGTCAAATACTCGTTCGTACTGTTCTAGAGATGTTTGTTCAATACTTCCACCTTCTAGTATACCTGCGCTGTTCACCTAAAAAGAACAACCAATGTGTAAATATTCCATTATTAACACATGTGATGAAGGCGGTAAATAGTTTATGGATGACTAATATGCACAATTTAATGATAATAGTACATCTTACGTAGCATTACACTGTTTCCAGAGCGCATTCTTGTGAGGAAAGATTGCAAATGCAACACACTTTCAAATTTGTACGCGGACAACATTGCCACAATCAACAAAATAACCATGTGTACACTAGTGCCATCTATCTGCAGAATGACATGTCCCTTGCTGCATACAGTACATATGAACTATTAACAACAACCAAATCTAACAACATATTACAAGAGCCCTGCTTCATTTACAGATTGAATTTGAAATCAAGCAAAAAGATATCACACCAATATGTTCAATTCTCCATAATGATCCACAGTTGACTTCAAGACGTTCTCAATGTCGGGGGCTTTTACCAGGTCACCTTGAATGATCAGTGGCTGCAAAATACAGGTATATCATTTGATGAAAGACATCACACAGAGAAAAAACATTTACAAAACCAGTAAATACTAATTTTTACTACTATCTATAAATAAAATATGAAATAGTGTATTACTGCCCAGAAATCAAATTATAATAATAATGTGAAGATTTAGGACCTCACAACAGACACGACCAAACAAAGAAGAGAATTCCCTCGATTTGGCTCGGCATCCCATTTTTTAGGTTTTACACAGATTTTCTTCAGAAAATGTGTTGACTGCCCTTAAGAAATCGTCAGATTTGCCATTGGTAACCTTATACTCTGACAGTGTAAATGACAGTGCTACTTACCTTGCTACTGCTGTGTTTCTCACACTCTTCTCCCACCTTCTTCAGATTACCTTCCTGTCGACCTGTCAAGGCCAGCCTCGCTCCCAATTTGGAGAACAGAACTGCAGTTGCAGCACCAATTCCTGAACTGGCCCCTACATTCAAATTCAAAATAATTAAAGCAAATGAATTCTTGCTATTTTGCCTTTGTCTAAAGCTCAATACAGATCATAGAGACTTAAAGCCTGTGCATCTTAAAATTCCCAATTAAAGCAACCATGGCAACCAATTCACCTGCCCCCAGCCCCATCTTACATATCTACCCCTGTCATAAATAAATCACTCATCATCACTTACAACTGTAGCCTTCCAACAATTTCACCTTGCCCACCTGTTCTCTACCAGTTTTTACCCATTTTTCACCTAGACAAGGTAAAATTTCACCTATTTCGGACAAAAATAATTGCCAAATTGTTTTTTACATTTTTTCAAAGGCTTTTAACTTTTCTATGAATGCCCGTAGTTTTTCAACATATTGTCTGATGGTAGGAATCATGACAGTCAAAAAGTAAAATATGAGTAGGAATTTGATCATAATCGTACGAGTGCCAAGCAAACGTCCAGAGTGATTTTGGTGGCCATTTTTTACAAGCATAAATCTAGGAATACGACTGGTGTATTTTCGAATCGACATTTTCTCCTGTGGCAACCATTGTATCAAATAGAGCTTGAAAATGGAAGATAATTAATATCGGTGCTACATATCTTTAAGGGTAAAAACAACAATTTGCCTGTACGCCATATTGTCCAATGTTAGTGAGGCTTTGACGCAACATTATATTTGATTATAATCATACAGGGACAGATCATGGATTTTAAAAGGGGTCCAAGACAACAATTTGAAAATTCTAGATCTGATACCACTAAAATCAAGGGAAAAGGGGGTGCAGACCCCCTTGACATCCCCCACCCCACCCCCTGGGTCCGCCTATATCATAACTGGTCTGACTAGTTTTGCTAGAACATGAGATGCAACAGACTTTTCAAGGAAACAAGGAGCTTCAGACGAGTTCAAGAAACCAATGAACCACGTACGTAGCTTTCTGTAAAGCAATTACTAGTTCTAGGAAGTTAATAGCATTCTCTAAGCTTTCCCTAATTTGACAGTCTATAAGATGAGTAATGCGAGGTGATAGCATTCGATTCTTCAGCACTTGTTTTGTATTTTTTTATCAAATTAGTTTTTAGAGGCGATCCGGTATACGCTGCGGAGTGTAGTCTGTAGTGTACTACTAGTCGGAGACCCGCATTGTTGACAGATGCCCCCTGTCCCGGGCACATGCCGACTGTGTCGTGGAGGTATCAAAAAGTCAAGTATTTTAACTCAGTATTATCACAGATATTACAACTTCCATTCACTATGCTTGATGCTTTGTTGTCGATACACAAAATACAACACAAGATACAGTGACCAACCTGTAATCAGAGCGACTTTGCCAGTCAAGTTACACATAGAAGCCGCCATTTTGACTGTCACGTGACAAGGAGCTCACTGCCTCCTGTTGTCAAAAAGCATTCGCTAAAACGGGTAGGAGGTCCGACTAGTAGCAGTTTTGAAGTCGGGGCTGTCCATGACGTTAAATAAACAATGGAATTCAGACACGGCTCGTTATTTAGTCCAGGGCGCATATCACCGTTTTAAATTCAATCATTTCTCAATTCCATTCTTTTCTTAGTTAATATATCAACTGAATTTCCTCATCTCCCGTCGTAATTAACTTTAGTGTTAGCCGAGTGGGCCCGCTGCAGTTAAATCAGTTCCACATAATTATTTGAATGTTAAGTGTGCTATTGTCTGTAAATGTGTAGTTGTTAACAAAATTTCCAGAATTATACTCAAAAGCTATCTGTATCATACGTTCGTGAAAAAATCTGGGTGTCTCATCCAGGCCGTGTCAATTAAACCCGTTCGTCGGTGCATGGAAAGATGTTCCGTCCACTGAAATTTGGTATGTGTACAGGGGCGGATCCAGGATTTTGAGTTGGGGAGCAGGGCAGGGTATTGCATAGGCGGATTTAGGGGGGGCCAAGGGGGCCCGGGCCCCACCCCCCTTGGCTGCCGCAAAAAAAATAAAACAGCAAGAGCATAGGGAAATGTTGAGTTCATTAATTTGCCCCGGTAATTAAAAATATACGGATGAAAAAAGGTTTAAATGTGTGCAGTTTTAGTGTTTGGGGGGCTCAGATCCAATTTCAAGTGTCAAATCCGGAACACGGCGCATTCGTAGCGATGTCCCAGGCGACCGGCAGTGGCGCTGCGCAATACGACTCCCGTTTCCGTCGTCTGCTCCACTGTGCAATGAGGAAAATTTACTTCATTTTTTAAAGAAAATGGAACCTGAGTGACGATGAAAAAACAGAAGTTGCTGGTAAGGTGTGAATTTTTTTTTTTTTTTTTTNTTACTTCTACTAGCTAAACAGTACATTTACAAAGAGAGATGTCACAAAAATATACCTAATTTTCTCAAGTTCGTTACAAAAACTTATGAATACTATAATGCTGAAAAATTAAATGCACATAACAACTTTGTACATGACAGCTTCTCTGCAAAATGGGAAAAATTTATTTTTCATGTTAAGTTCATGTAGAAGATATTTACTTTAAACGAGATATGAGAATGGTCTTCCTGAGGTGTGCATGCGTGAATGAATGGTGTACTTATTTGTTTGTTTGTTTTTGTAATTGTTTGTAAAGGTAAGGTGTGAATTTTAATCGAAGCCTTAGTGAATCACTCAGAAACTCATTATTTCTCTCTTTGTCAAACCTTAACTTAAGACGATTTCCAAAGCAATCCCGTCATCACGAAAAACGGATTTGGTCTATTGGCCATTTGAAGACTATTTTAAATACAACAAATTTGTTAAGAACCGATTGCACAAAATATAAAACGTGTAATAAGCATTACAAAAAGAAGTAGGTTTCGCGCGCAAACGCTGTGGAACATAAACAAGTAGGTCTCTTAGTTCAGTGTTATTAGTGAAATCGTGCATCAGCTAGGTCGTGAGTTCGAGTCTGTGGAATTCGCGATTTTCCTGTGTGACACATAATCTTTTTTTACTTTATTTTTTGCCTTTTTTTCTTGAATAATACATCAGAAATCAAGGAAAATGCTTGATTTTTAGAGGAAAAACAGAAAAATTTCCTGGGCGGGAGGGGGTTTGCCCCCCATTCGGTGCTATGCGCATCTACAATAGTGATTTGCGCAAATGCTTCCAGTCGGACGAAATGTTGGGCCCCCCTTGTGATATCCTAGATCCGCCACTGTATTAGCCGGGATTTTTCCCGTCAGATATTCACATCCCCGAACTCCCCAATGCGCGGGGAATCTGGGAGAATCATAGAGTAGGCCGGGCCACCTTGAGTGCCCCCCCTACCCTAAATCCGCCACTGGTGTAGACTATACTTTTGAATGTGATTTTTAACAAAACAGAATCAGAAATATACTTCCACAGTCCAAATAGATTGCATTCTGCAGGTCGTATTGTTTCCGTTATATAAAAGGCCAGAGCTCACCTGCACTGCCTGGCTATTAATAAATATCGTTCAAGCTCATAATTAAGTATCAAACATTTCTCTGCACAGCCTCTCTCTCCTTTTCAACGTAGCTTATGCTATTCATATGAATGAAATTTATCAAGGTTGTAAATCGGCAATACACATACAGTACGAACATCTCCTTGAGATCATGGAATGAAGGCCAACCCAATGCAAACAAGAACAAAAAATGTCTTCAACAGTGTATTTCGTACAAAAAGTGCATATTCTATAATAGTAGTCAATTATTTTCAAATGACTATCACTCTCAACTATTAAACAATGGTTTCCACAACGAAATCTTGAGGTAGTTTGGATTAAAACCCCGGAAGCATTTTATGTATGGTTCTCAGTACTGCAAAGTTATCCTTGCACGGCGTAGTAAGATATTGAAGATAACTTTAGGTTACTCTGATTATCAACCCTGTAAATAATTATTCGTTTATTCGTTGTGGAAACAGTATCAAAAAGGTTTCTCTGCAAACTACATCCTATTCCAGACATACTTCGAGGAAGTCGTATTTCGAGGAGGGTTTTTTAACTGACAATGCCCAATTTTACTTTGATCTGCTTCAACCATCTAATTTATTGAGCATGTCATAAGCCGCCTTCGGGAATCTGTCAGAAGACATTAAACCAGAATTTAACCAGTGTTATATAATACCCAGTATACAGAGGGAACCTCAAACATTTTTAAAACTGTAGCATTAGAAAAGGTGGTTCATACCCCAAGAACCATTTTACAAAAACGCAGATGCACCTTTTCAATGATATCGCACTCCCTCAGAACTATGACCACAGTGACGGGTATATCAGTTTTACAAATAATTCAAAAGAAGGTTACATTGGAAAATTTCAGCATCGTCTACAAAGTATGTTGATGGCAGCCATAGACTTACTACCTGGGAGTAATCATGAGACCCAAATGCTTATAGTGTCTAACCACTTCCACCTGATCCTTATCAAAGATCCGTTATTTATGATTTCACAATGGGCCTCCATATCTAAAAATACAATAGTTTTTGTGTATCTGTTGTGTGTGTATGTGCACGTGTGTTTTTTAAGGCTCACTGACATTTCCATGGGCGGCGCAGCACTGAAAAAAGTGGGGAGCTATAGCCCCCAGCCCCGTACGGTGCGCTGCCAATGATTCCCCACGCCTGGCAACAGCTATATCAACACCCACTGCAGATTCATTTGAGTACTCATACGCAACACCATACAGTAATGAATGGATAAGTAATGTGTCATCGGTCACAAATGCTCCTCTTAAATTTAGCGGTTTTAACAAGGTCCTAATTTCATTTGAGTGCATCGAAAATAATAAAGGGCTTATCATACCCCTGCCGTATGACAATGGAAATAGTTGGTGAGACCTTGTGGTGTTTTTATGCAAGTACACAATTTCCCATACATTGACTGTGGGATTTTAATCACCTGTCCGTGTATATAATAGCTAGGCGTTTTAATAATAATATATCAAGAATTTTATCAAACGCTTTAGCCAAATCTACGATTGCACAATAAAAACTACCCTCCTACCTGCTGGCACATGTCGCACAAGACAAATAATAGTTTCGGGTGCCATAACCTTTTCGAAACCATGAACTACACCATTGTTGTTTGCCTTAGCAGCCAGCCGAACATCTAATAGTTTGGTAAGTAATTTACTAACTACCGGTAATAAAGAAATCCCCATATAATTACTTTCATCATGCATGTTATTGGCATTATAGCGCAGCGTAGCACCAAGCTTGTGGGTATACGCCGGAAACCACACAATTTTATCAAACAAGCAGACAAAAATCGGATCGATATGTACTGGTACGTCAGTGTACTACATTCTGCAGGTCGCTGGCTCACTGTCCCAAAGCTGAAGCACACGACCGCCAGTGTGGTTTGATGCCCATCATTGACAGAAAAGCCTCGTCGTCCACTAAGTAGTAGTTGGTGTGGCCGAATCCTTAGACACCTCATGGGCGGTGCACCATAGGGGGCTGGGGAAGGGGCTATAATAGCCCCCACTTTTTTCAGTGCTGCGCCGTCCATGCACCTTTGAGTGGTTTCACGTGTTTGAAAATTTACGACCAGTCAAAAGAAATGCTGTAGTAAGGCGCTGTTTCGGAACATCATGTCTCCTGTAGTCGGGGACTCAGTTTTTTCAAAGTTAATCATTGGCTCATAGTGCGCAAATTTTCAAAAACGGTAGTAATGCCTGTAGACACCATTAAATTAGGCATTTCAGACAATAATTGGAATTGTTAGCTCAAGATTGCTTTTGTCACGGCAGGTCGACTTGTCAACTACGCGCGGGTCGTGTCAACTGGATCACCGTAGTCTATCTTGTAGGGTGAATGAAATGTTATTGAAAAACATTGGCACACTTGTCAGACGGAAACTTTTTGGTCTGTAAACGAACATGACACGACCTATACATCTAGAAGTCGGTGTGCAGACTTTTCTGCATGTTCACTCCGACCCCGGGTGAGAACGTGACACATACGGGGTGTCAGAAAAATATTAACAATACTCTGAACTACGAAAACCAGAAAATGGTTTTACTAGGAGCAAGCGAAGTATTCGTGTTCCAGCAAAGACTGCCAACATGGAACGCCAACTCTGTATATTCTCAGTGCGTAAAAACTTCCGTATAAGCAGATACCAAAAAATGGCCGCAACGTGACTATTTAACTGCGCCTGGTGTGATGAACGTTTTACTTTCGGCAACTGCGCAGTCACCAGGTGGCGATAATGGCTCGACCACAAGTATACTCACAGACTTAGAACTATCAAACAACATGTCGTGGAATCGACATTTCGTGAGTACGCTCAAAAATAATTCGACAAAGAGACAACGATTTAGGAGGGAGCGAAGCAGAAGAAATTAAGCCCAGATATCAAAAGCAGAAGTGATCGCTCGGCAATGCTTTTGATACCCGATATTTCATGATAATGTCATGCTTTTTCGCCTGAATACACCGCATGGGAGATAATTGTGGACGTATCTGAGTAAGATAAAACACTCTAGTCTTGACTTACAAAGCAAATTGACAACTACGTCTTCTGCTCACTAACCGGAAGGTGGGTTGTACGGATGGCAGAGAGTGGCGCTTCCTCAGGGAATTTATGTTGCGAATCTTATGTCTATGATCTATGCTTGCAGGAATCCCATAGGCTCTATTACAAGGCATAGAAGTTACGAAAAATGCCACGTTTGACCGTTCTAATTGCAGAGCAACGATGAATGTTTTTTCAGACTCTACATAGCTGATTCGCTTACGCCCTTCGATTGCCGCTACATATAACGAGCTTTTCTCATTCACCTGCTGCCTCTAAATTCAAATCGAACGTAAATTTCATTGCAGGAAACATAGGAATAGTTCTTTAAAATTGTTCGCACATCCGCTTTGTAGAAAAATCTTCCGCTGTCTGCCCCAGAGTTACACAACATCGGGTTGTGCTTGGAACCATGACTCAAAAATATTCTCTGCTGTGTCTGACTCACTTTCTTCTAATTTTTGCACTCTAGTACGATACAAAATAACAGATTCCTGGAAAACTTCACACCACAGTAAAACAATTGCCCTAGTACCATGTTGAAGTGCCTTTTTTCTGCAGTCTTTAAAGTGTTTTGCATATTGGCGCATGCGCCTGCGTTTCGCATATCAGCCCAGGTAATGTCTCTTGCAAAGGCCAATCCATTAATTCGCATAGAGGCGCACCCGTTTTCTTTAAAAAAAATGGCTTGCTTTTCATGAACAACATTTTTTCCTTATTGCCGCGCCTTTAGGCCCATGGACCTATATCCGAAAGAATGCCTTTTGTCGCGGTTCGCATATTGGCGCATGTGAACAACTTTCGCATGTAAGCGCAGTTCTCCACAGACGCCCACGGGCCTATTGGTGCAGCAATACGGTATTCACAGTTTAGACGACGTCACTTGATGCAGGTGATACTCCGAGGCAGGAGCACAGACAAGTATCATGCCAAAGTGGGTTTTGAGTTTGGTTTCTTCGTTCCTGACTTTTCAGATCTTTGTGGGAACGAAGTCATCGTCTTTCCTTACACGTGCAGTCTATATTTCCCAGTAAAGCTCCTACCTGCGAATGAATCAGTTTTCCGTAGTAACGCCAAATGATGTAACGTGATACTTTTCACAAACTCGTGTCTTGAATTTGGAAAAAACACCGAACAGTCTCTGACTGCACGGTCATCGGGAAGCATTTGATGGTTAGGGAGTGAGTCTGTTCAATTTTCAATAATTTTTATTTCTAAACAAAGTTTGCGGGTGGAAAGTTTCAGTAATTAATTGTTAATTAATTGATACTTACTAACACCCTGATTATTGGGGGAGGGGGGCGAAAAAAAAATCCGCCCCAACATTTTGTCAAGCCCCCCCCCCACCCAATCCCTGGGTGTCTGTCATATTAATCTGTGCCAAACAAAGCTTTATGAGTTCGTGATACTAGCTCTTCCAAATTTTACATCGCAGCTGCATGTTATAAAGTGTTTGAAATCGGGAAATGTTTTATCGACACCCTGTATATGAAATCGGGAAATGTTTTTATCTACAACCTGTATATAAATGACTCTAATATAACCAGATTTGTGTCACGCGCTAATTGGAATTCTAGTAGGTTTGCCTGTAATCCCAGAATTTCTGCGTAACGCCGAATATTATAACGATGATGACAGGGACTATTAAGTTGATTACGATGATAAAATGTTTAGGTTGATCTTTGCGAAATATTACACCATGAGTTTACAATCGCAAATTTTACTTATGGAGCTCAAAACGATAACCGTCGCATCGAAATTGCCCTTGTTCTGCAATAGTTAATCAATTGGACAGTTGGCAATAAAGTCGAATTGTCCATTTGATCTGAGATCATTTCACTACAGTTGATCTGTGATATCTCGTACTAATGGTACAGCACTGACATCAATTCCACAAATCTAATAGCCGACGAGTCATGAGCCAGAGGGATTTTTTACTTGTTTGCCTTTGTAGAAGTGCGAATTACATGCACTTGTGAGCTGTCATTAATTCCCTAGAAAGCGAGTAAGTGCCTATTTTTCTAAAAGTGGTGCCATTAAGAACCATTGTGGTTTTCAAATTAAACCATTTCCACACATTTTTGTGTTGGCAGTAAAATTTTTGAGAAATTGCTAGAGTTTGTTAAACGTTTGAACCTGATGTCATGCCTGGCACTGATAGGGGGTCTTAACTCTGAAAGGTCGTTACTGAAGGATCGTTACTCCGAAAAAAATAACGAGAGGTATTAATTCGAAGGGTTTTTACTCCGAAAGGCCTTTACTGCGAAGGGCCGTTACTCCAAAGGGTCGTAACACAGACTGACCGTTATTTTGCGCACGTTTGTACCTTTAGCAATGTTGCCAATATTTCATGTCGTTTTGTGACCAAAAAGTAGGACAGTCCGGCTTCTAAAGCGGGACATTTTCAGTTAATTCAGTAATTAATCTCTAAAGATATCAGTTAATTGTATGGCGGAACACAACTTAAAAAGCATATAGCCTGTAAAAGCAGGACTGTCCCACAAACGGAGTGACGGTCCGTCGGAGTATAGGCCCTTTGGAGTCAGGAAAACAGTTCATAACCAAGTTATTTCGGAGCAACAACCCTTCGGAGTAAGAGCCCAATACCTCCGACGTGTAAGTATGGCTTCCGAAGGGCCGATACTCCGAAAATAAAATCTTAGGAATAATGGCCCTTAAGAGTAACCTTGTCCGAGTAACAATCCTCCGCCTCGGCCCGACAGTACCGGGCACTTCGGGGGAACCGTCAACTTGTAAGTAAACAGTAAACTGCCAAAGAGATGACAGTTGGCTTTACACTAGCGCAGAGCACCCAAGACCGGTAGCCAGACAATCACAGGCAATTTGTTGCAGAACCACTGAGTCATACGTACACTAGATCCTTTGAATCATACGCACAGCTAACCACCACATCATACCTACCAACCAAAAACCATACATACTAAACGGCGATATCAATTTTTCGAACAAAAGTCCCTGAGTTGCACAATCTTCGTCTGGATCCTTCATTTGCTCGAACTACATGAGGGGATGTACTTCTTTTTGTACGTCGGTTCGGACGTATGATGTTGCGGTCTGTATAATGCCAATGATACACAACTTGTGTCATGGTTCTGATTCTGAGCCAGGTATGGCGCATGATTCGTATCATTGCGTGGCACTCTGAAAGAGATATTTACGGCCGAAAACGATTTTGGGGATTACTGATGGGCATGATAGAGTTCTTGAAGTTATTAACTTTGATCAGAGTTATAAAGAAGAAAATCCTTTGTGATTTTTGTGATTTTATTGCAAATCGTCAATTCTCGCCGTTTTCTGCTAGACGTTCGCTAAAATCAAGGCCTGTGACTTTACCAGTTACTATACGGCTTTTAAAAAATACTCTGCGAGGAATTGAGTTTATCCCCGCTTCCCTGAATGAGCAGAACGCTAGGAAGTCCAGGTTTGATTTCGCGCTGATGCAGGTCTCAGAAAATCACATTTCTCGTCCATAATGTAACTTTAAAGGGCAATAAACTCTCAACTTCCGTCAAAAAGCAATTTTTAATTTGCGTCATTTTACTGTTGTGAAATCGGCCTCATCTTGCTCGTTACTTTGATGGAAAACATTCCTAAGTTTGAGAAATGACTGGTCGATATTGCTTTAGACCAATCCTATGAGCTGTTTCAGGCAAGATTAGACAGTAATATTCATAATTACTATTTCAAGCTATTGCAACTAATTTCAATTCAAATAAATAAGAACTCCACTAGAGATGTCGCTTTGGAAGAGCAAAAAAATCCAACGGAGAAAATTGATGTTTATGTTGTGATTTGTATCGGCTATGAAATGTTTAGCAATGGGCTCACAAATTCATGCAAACAACTCGCATTTTAGTGAAACGGGCCCTTGAAGTTTTGTCAGACTTTATTTGCTCGCAGTTGAGACGAGTGGTCTCGTGTCGCCCTCTTTCGGAACGGATAGACTGACGCTACGGGGGATAAACCACTTCAGATTTGGCAAATACTTAACTATATGTATTGTTATCGTACACGTTGAAAAGTTTATGATCTTAAACAACAGAAGTAGCAGGCGTTAGTCGAGGTGACACATCATTTAATTTCACACTCTTAGAAAATAATATAAAATGCCTCACCGTAATAGAACAAATCACCTCATTGTGGTTTTTAATCTTTCAAAAGGTCAAAAGGGACTTGATTGACACGTCTTTGTATTTAGCAAAATATCTACAATATTAGAGACTTTTATTCAGAAAGTAAAAAAGTCTTCATAATTTGATATTTAACAATATTTCATTAATTTGATCACTTAACCATGTATTTTTGGTATATTCATCAAAATAGAAAGGTGTATTGTAAGCAAAACAATGGTATCAGAAACATGACCAAATTTTTTTGTTTAAGATGACTGAAATCTCAAAAACACTGCTACAGTTTTCTAAATTATCATTTCGTTTTCGTTTTAATTTTTTTCATGAAAGTCATAAAATTCTTTTCATAGCCTTCAGGCCAAAGTGGAACGTTTTCAAAACAATTCTTAGAAATTTTTTGGAGAATGTTGCATAAAGCATGGTATAAGAAAGTTTCATGCGAATCAAATCAGCCATGTGATGTTCCGAAGCAAGTCAAATTTGGACGTTTTTCCAGCGTCCTGCATAATCTCATGGGTAATCGTGAGAGAAGAAAGCATTTCTCTGACCCTTTGATACGACTACAGATCTTCCTAAGAATGCGTTATTCCTTTAACTATTTCACAGAAAAACACTTTACAAAATAGCCATCTACAATTTTTACGAAACAGATTATTTCCATTTTTAAAGTTTCACCAAGTGCTGTTTGATGACCACGCCCCTATATCGTTTTTTTAATTTCATAAAAATAACAATTCGCCATATGTTTTTGCTAAATAATTGAAGAGTGATTGTGGCAAGGCAATGAAAATGTGTACACATCTAACCGGTTATGTTTTTTCCATTATCTTGATACTTGTGCCGGAAGTGTTCCTTTGGGAGAACGTTCATGCGTGCATCGTGGGTTTGAGTTAACTCAGTTTAGCGACGAGTTTTCTAATAATCCCGAACATTCCTAAGAGATTTCTGCCTCAAAGAAAACGCGCGTTGAACATTAACAAAAGTTGCCTTAAGGTAACAACAGGCGCATTTTACGTCGAATGAATTTGAATTAATGAGTATTTACCCGTTCATTTCATTGATATGAAAATTGGCAATATTGCGTGCTCAAACCACCACTGGTGTTTTTAGTTGACTAGATGTACATGGACTGTCTTAGTCGGTTTTACGGTTATTTGATTGAAGATACTTTTCCTCTTCGTTGAGATAGAAGTTTCTGATTTTAACGCAAAAACAGTTCACTTCAAACGCAATGAAGCTTTCTCTCGAAGACTTGCCTGGACTCGCATATGTTTGCACAGGAGTTCCGAGTCTTGCGTCGACTGACCGTAGCCCACAGATGTGCGTTCAGTAGCAGACACCAGAATCTTGCAAAAACGCTAGCCTAAATCATTTGCGCGATGTCGCCATGCACTAACAGTGAAGCTCGTTGTCACTATAGCTTCCTTCTCAAAATTCTTTCGTCCATGGAAAACACGCACGACAGTGTCTTGCACTCGCTGCGAAAAATCTTCGCTCATGGAACGGAAACACTGAAATCCTTCCGAAACTTTAACATTCCAACTTCGCCTATCAGTCACTTCAGTGCAGTGGCCGCCATTTTGCTAAGATAGGTTAGTAAGCTCCTGAACATACTCGCGAAACACCCGGTTTTTCCTTGCGTGATTCTGTGAGATCTTATTTTCTCGAGAGAAACTATATGGAACGCTCCCCTGCCTGATTTCCAGTTGTTGGCGCGTGCATCGATAAGGTCAAGGTCAGATATATTCGACAAATCTGGTTCGAGTTCAATAACTCTCGCGGGGAGAAAAATCTAGCTAATCATGTACTTTTTGTGAAAACACATGACAATATCTCGCGGAATCTCGCGAGATCTTGCTTATCTAGCGTTACTGAAGGCGACTTAGTTGAGCGCTACGAAGCTCGTTCCTCGCTGTCATGAGGACGCGGTCGGCTTCGTGCAATCATACCGTCAGTTTTCCACGCACTTGGCTGGCCTGTTGTTGTTCACTCTCGCGTTTAAAAAAGGCTTTAGAGACAAGAGAACACAACGCCAAAGCACAATATTCAAATATGGCCACCACGTAATACCCAACAAAAAAGGAATTGGTAATGAAGAATATGGTCTGATCGTCTTTAATTAGACTCTGTAATCTTCATGAATACCCATTGAAACTGTGAATTACAATTCAGAGATATTCAAACGCCTTGAATACAACGTAAGGCTAAAACTGATGAAGCAATGCACAACAGTTGATCCACACCGAAAGCATACCTGACTCGCCGTGTTAAAAAACTCAACTCAGTCTCCGTATATTTTTAGAAACTTCTTGAAACTGCTTTGAGGCGAGAGTTTGTAGAATAGCATTGTAACAGACCAAACAGTGAATGGTAATGTTATTTTAAGAATTGCGCCTTATATGTGGCTTTCCAACTAAACTTTTTTTATTCTGCAAATTTATTATCTAGTTTGCGCACAGCAAGTACTTGTCACGTCAGCTTACTGTCAACGTCTGCTTGTTTTTGTTGTGCAGCTACTATGAGTAAATGAAAGACCAAATGTCAGCGTTTATAGGTTTTTGGTGTTGTCGTATATTTTCAATACTTTGTTCGTGGACACTGCTATATTTTGATTACACACCTACAAGCTGTATGTACATTTGAAGTTTGTGTGAAATCGAAACCGATGCAAAGTTTACGCAATACGCAATTTTCGGTTGGAGAAAATCGGTTAAGTATTTAGAACTACTGCTTGCACGCTCACCGATGTCAATATTAACTGTTAAAGTTTATTTTTTTAAGAAATTTTGGACTTCGGGCCCCCGAAGTTAGCTTTAGTTTCTGGTTCAGAGATAGGCTATCTATCTGGTCCAGAGATAGGCTATCTATCTCTGGTCCAGAGATAGGCTATCTTTCTCTGGTCCAGAGATAGGCTATCTATCTCTGGACCAGAGATAAGAAAACCATCACCATCATCTAGGAAAAGGTGCTCACTTTTTAACTCTAAGCAGCTGTCCCTTCAATACCACCGTTCATTTGTATTTTTGTCGGTTATTAAGACAAAAAAGCGGTTTGAAAATCTAAGCTATTAATGCTTGACCCATTATTAATATAATTCATTTATTGTCATCTTCTTAACGGACAACGTTCATTGGAGTCCCTTGCGAAGAGCGAATAGTTTGAAAATTACGTTCAGGAATAAGGAATTCTAAGTTCTTTGCAAACTTAGAAATCACTTTTCATATAAGTAAGGCAAGTGTTGCAGCCACGTTTATGGTGGCGAGTGATCTAAATCCAAAGTGTGATACTTAGATGGAACGACGGAACAATGTGGATTTCTCAGAGATTGCTGATCGGATTCGTATGAAACTTTCTGGAATGCTTCCTGTACTGTACTACAAAAAGATGTTAAGAATTGTCTTCAAAATGTTCAATTTGTGCATGAAGGGCTATCAAAAAAATAAGACTTTTATGAATTTCACGAAAAAAATAAAGAGTGCATGAAACGAAATCGAAAAGATTATTTATAAAACTGCAATAGCGTTTTTGAGGTTTCATCTTGAAGATTTGTATCAAATGAAATTTGGTCCGGTGTGTCATACCGTTTTTGTGCTATGAAAGTACCATTCTATTGGTATATATTACTAAAAACACATGGTCACGTGGCCCGATTTACGACATAACGGTATAAAGTCCAAAATTAAATTCTACAGACTTTGTGCTTTCAGAAAATATATACTTTCACTGCATTTGAATTTATAGTTTTGTAGATATTTGATATTGTCCGTTATGTTTCATTTTTTACCATCCATGAAAAAGGTCTTTACGGGGGTTCGTCCTATAGCACAGTCATTCGTAAGCAGGTAGAAGTGTTTCTTAACGTCGTGGTGTTAACTGCGGTGATTTTCTCGACTGGATGCCCGCGAGGTATAACAACTCCTGAACAATTTTAAAACTCCCTCAAACATCGTTACACAACACAACAATAGCGCTAATTACCCGTGTAAGTTTTCACCAGTTAGCGACGTTTCTATGGTACAAAGAATACACCCATTATGGCATTAAATCGTTACACAGCATTGTCACTCTAGTTTAGGCCAATAAAACTTGACTGTCCCACTACAAAATATCCTCACCGCTTGGCCTAAGCTTCTTACCCCACACACTGGATAGCGGCGTGTTACCTAACAATACACGTATTATGTTTAATGAGGCAGAAACACAGTCACGACTCAATGAATGCCTAGATAATCCTCCGTAAGCGCTTTCAAGCGGTGCGCGGCAATTGAATGAACGTTTTCCACAGTGTGAATGACAGATTTTATGTCGCATTCTCGCACCTTGCCCCAGATGGACAGATGACAGCCAATGTCGCGGACTTGTTTAGACAGGATCTTTTGCGACTCCCTCATTGCCAGATATTGATGAGAATATTGAAAGTTGATTGGTCACGCGTCATACAGAAACTTTCGCAGTATATAAGATATCCGGCGTTCATTGAGGAGTCATTTAATTCGCGCGGAGCATTGTTTGCTAGTCACGTGGTTGGTACTTGAAGAAACTTGAATCGTCACTGCAGTCTACCGTGTGATCCGCGGATATCCAGTTGGCTATCCGGGAAGTCTTTCGAGGGGCGTGTTGTTACATTTAGTTGACTGTTTTGCTTAAACTCTGTAAATCACATATAACAAGACGTTTCAGGTTGTTGTGGCAATCGGAGGTTACTTAATTCTGAATTTATCGCCATTAACGATCAATTATAGTAAACTCGGCCAGGAGTGTTTGGAGAAAACTGCATTTTCTAGCGTGAGAGCGACAGATAAACAGAAAAGATCGGAACACTAGACTCCAGCAAAATGACTCTGAGCGTAATAGCCGTTGTTTTGTGTTTTTCTCTTGACTTTTCATTCGCTAAATTCCCAATTCATGCCAGCAGAGACGCCAAGACACCGACGTACAGGACGCCAGGTAAGTGTTGAGAATTACGTGAAGACTTACCACTCTATTGTTCATCTTCGGTTAAATTATCCTCGTGTTAGAAACCGTATACCCAACCGGGCCATGCCTACAAAGACTGGTGGTATTCTTACCAAATTTCCATTAAAGTTTATTGAGATGCCAAGGTTGTGAACTCCTCATCGTCATACGCCTATTATTACGCAGCAGTTTTGATCGACTTCGTAATAAGAAAAAATGGCTGATGGCCAAGGTAAACTTGGGCAGTTCATGATTACGTTTTTGTAATCAGAACCCTGTTAACAGGATAATGTCTATTGACATTATCCGAATAGCTCCCATGTTACCAAACTTTGAAGGGCAGACTATTTCGTGATCGATATGCGCAAAGCACAGCAAAATATATGCATCGGCGCCTTTGACAAGCGAAATAGCTTAATTTACTTTAAGGTCAGATTGTGAGACCACATGAGCTTTTTCATGCCACTGTTCAGACGAACAGAGAATAGACTTCGTTTGAAGCTGATAACAATTAAACTGTTTTGTTAACCAGGTATTTTGTTACACGCAGGAGGGTATTTTGAGCCCTGGGCGTTTTGCACGTAGTCCCCAGGCCAGTGGCCGGAATCAACGTACTAATTATGAATTAGGGGTCATATTTATGAATCCTTGTTAGCTTTTTTGTAATAGCATCGTTCGAATGTCGCGCACATCTAGGAATTCACAACAAGAATTATATTTGACTGCTTGGTGTTAAAAGAAAACATCTATCTTAATTTGGATGCTAGAGACGTGCCTCTCAGCAATCGTGTCGGGTGGGTATTTTGACTTTGTGGCCTCAGGTAGGTATACAAGCAAAAACGATGTCAACCGGGGGCGACAAGAAATGGTTGTGACCCGGGGGTGGCCCCCAGGGAGAGCAGAATTTTCGTTGTTTATTTGAATAAGCGCTGGCTTACCCTATCAATTATGTGGAAAAAGCACTGTAGAACGAATACTGCCGCTATACGTGATAAACATAAAAAATAATTTATTTGTTCAATGTGGTGCTTTATTGTTTCTTTGATTTATAACTTCGTATGTAGAGCGAAATTCTCCGATTGAAAAATACGTCGTCAAATTCGTCCATCTTTTGGACGTCTTCTCGATTGTCAGTAGCCCGCTGAATCTGTCCGTAGTTAAATTTTGGCACTCGCACAATGATGACGAAGTTATCCACTGTGTGTTGTCATATTATCATTAATCGAATGACTTTTATTGAAAAGCATTGCTTTCAATAAAACATACGCGACGTTCGTCACCATTGACAGGTTGTTTTATTCACGAATGACTTGGCCATTCGTGGCTGTTAACAAGTATTTACAGACTAAACAATGAAAACTCGCCCTGTGCACGTTTGGCAACAAGAAACCAAAAAGGAATGCGATGGACCTTCATTGAGTGAAGATGTCGCCTCAGCACAGGTTGAAGCTGCGTCATAGACCGCGACACGCATCTGTTTCGAATATAAACAGGGGAGAATGGTCGTGCAATTGACACCTTAGGTGTGCTAACAGCGCTTGTAATGGTCCTTGTTTAGATATTAGCATTCAAGAACCTTGTTAAACATTTATCGATTAGTACGAATATTTACTTGGAAATGGTATTTGGGGCGGATGAAGGCAAATTAATCCTTACATTGTTAATTCCATCACGGCACGTTGTCTATGGCCGTTCACCGAAACTTGCCGCAAAGCCAAAACCAGACAGAACTTTTGTTTGTGCCAGATTTTGTTTTCTTTAGAGGATTAAAATTTTTGTAACCCCAGCAAGGTTCTAAGAATATTTGCGGGCAAAGCGAGAAACGCCTTGGGTTGGCCACGGATAAAACAAAAAAATGAACGATAATTTCAGTTTCAAGTTGTATGATCATTTGTGAGATATTGACAGAGACTTGCTTCATTGGAAATGTCCGTGTTGTACTTTTGGCGCTTGTTCACGATCAAGAATTTCAAACATGTCGGTCCTGGGTTCTCGATAAACTAGTTGGAGATGTTCTCAGCCAATCTAAACAGCTTAAACGCAGCGATCTCCGTTCGCATGGCAGTTACAACTTCACATGTCTGAGGAACGCTTCACACTTGTTATTACGTATATCTAATTAGACCAGTCCAACTGGCTAATTGCCACTTACGTGAGTACCTGTTCCTCGTTTTAGGAAACCAGTCTGTCAGTTTGCTACTTCAGAAATTGGTGAAATATGCTTGGGCAATAAAGTACTTTGGTCGTAGCCTCGAGCACATTTTTGTACGCGAACCCATCAGTTTAAATCGCCTGCGCACATACCAGTTGGGTTGGGGGAATTAATAAAGTTACTGATCAGGTAGGCTGTAACAATATCGCGTTCCCATCAGACAAAAAAGCTTCAATTACAAAGTCGCGCGTGCTGTTTTTTTAAGAAAACATGGCTTTATAGCCCCACTAAACGCATAAACATATTGCAAATGATCCGGTTGTTAGTGGGTTGAGGCTCCAGCCATCTGCTGGTATCGACAGGAACATGCTCTCACAGCGTTTTGGTGGCTGGCGAAGAGAAGTACTTAACCATTTTTAGCCAATGTATTTTTTAACCGCAGGTTGCAAGTTGGGCGCGGAATTCTATCCTCTGGAACGAACATGGAGCCCGGAAATGGAACAGATTGAAGGCAAACTTCATTGTGTACAGTGCGTTTGTCTACCGGTAGGTGGTGAACGAACGAGCAGATGTCTCGCGAAGATTCACGTGAAATGATGTTGTTGGATATCTCCCTGATTACCTTTTCACTCGCGTTTTTACGCGATTTAATCGATTTCCAATAATACATCTGGTCTTCTTATCACTGTTTGTTTGTATTTCTGTGGGTTTTTAACGTCCAAGATGAAAACATTTCACGCTTTAATGGACGTTTTGCAAACTTCGGCCCGCCTTCTTGTGCTCTTTAAGAAATTTAAAAAACAATGGTTGGAAAATTGCTCACGTAAAAACGTTCACCGGCGGAATTCATTATGTTCAGACAGGTATCTTTTTGTTTGGTTTAAATAGCATAAAATCAGTTTTTAACGGTAATCAAGAAGGAACATGTTTCATGGCTTGTCTATCGCATTTAAGAAGGTAACAGAATTCAAAATTAAGTTTTACAATTGGTTCTGGTCTGCATCCATCTCTTTTAAAGCTCCCACCAAAGCAATTTCAGCGACTTTTTTCAATGACAACTACTGTTTGAACAAAGTGACTCGGAGACAATTAAGGGTTTTCAAAGACAAACGATGGGTTTTGAGTCCCCCTCCCCCCTCTGCGTCATTGGATCTCTGAAGTTGGGAAAAGAAAATACCCTGTTCCGCAACACTTCCAACTCATAGTGTATCATATGAAAAATACCGCGTCACCGTATCAATTCTCTTAAGAACCACAAGCCAGAACCAATTATGGTTTTTGGCCTTGTGCTCTCGTTTACCATGAATGGGTAAAGCACTGGTATTCTGTTTGAATCCCGCCCAGTATCTATATCGTCAAGACATTATCTTTATCCAAGCTAATAACATACTCGTCTAAATGTCGTTATGGATAAACCATGACATCTTTCGGCTACAGTTGATATCCAAAATTATACACAAAACATGCCGAAGATGGTGTATTTGATAACTCCAAAATTAAGGTGATAAATTGTGTCTTTGGTGTCGAATATTGAACTTCTAGCCCATTTAAACAAACAGTATGCACAACATGGGCCTGCAAATTTTGAACTCCACAGAAACTTGGTTTTTGCCGCAAGAATCTTTGTTTAATAAGAACGTGGTGACAGACTAAAAATATGGTGAAACATTAAGGCTGGTGTTTATGCGTAGGCGACTAAAGATTTCGTTTTTATGCTGTATAATTAGTGCACATACATTGCTTTCTGTTCCAGGTAATTAAAAAAGGCGTCTTGCAGCAGAGGGGGCGAGTGTTTTGCCGAAACATCAAAGATGAATGCCCTACTCTTACTTGCGGTCCGAACGCCATGTTGCTACCAAATCAGTGTTGTAAATCATGTCCCGGAGACGGTTAGTAAAATGAATCTACAAATGAATGTTTTTCTTTCCACGAATTTAAAGTGACTGACAACATCATTGAAATGTTTAGTGCGTTTTTGCGTTTTTGTAATGTCTTTTTATGCAACATCTTTACAGCTTTTCATTTTATTTGTTGCAAAAATCAAGTTATTGAAAATATCGTGTGAAATGTGCGCAGAAATGTTCAGTGTGATATTTTTCACCGCTACGTAATTAATTATATGTACATTAGATGCAAGAATGTCACCACGCCAATGTTGCACAAACGGTTTGCGAGAATTCCTAAGCTTTTTGGCATGTTTCCAAATGTTTCGTCTCTAAGTATCTACGGTGCTCGGACGTCACGAAATTATTAATTACCTTCAGAAAACAAAGTTATTTCCACATACCCGACGTGCAAAAACACCAGTTTAAACATTTAGGTGCCTAAAAAGCAATGGCCGGAAAGAAATTTTCAAAAGTTGAAAATTATATTGTCTAATACGTTACCATTTGTTGGCATGACGTTTACTGGGTTTGTATTGTATTACAAATCTATACGAAGTCGCTTCCCGAAATGTTAACAAAAATAAAAGTGATACTCTAATATGTATTGACGCCGGTGGCGTCAGATATTTCGATGAAGTTTTAACGGGTCTGACTGAGAGATGGCCTTGGTAAGTGGACCTCATTGACATTGGCACGCACAAGGTATACTTCCACCACCATGAAGTCGGATCTTTTGAAAGTTGATTTCACGTCATTGTCAGTCGAGGCGCCAACAAACCTCCAGTCAGAAATGGCTAAATTGACTTTCTGAAAAACAACGTCGATAGACAATAGTGGTTGCGTAAATATTTTCACGTAAGCGGGACCCCGAGAAGCAAAACGTAGTGAATCCATTGAGACCCTCGAAAATACGTGGCGTGTCTTTCTCTGGGGAGTCTAAATACAAACACTCCAATACTGCCACCGTGTGTGCTCAGGAGTTTTCATTAATAGTTTAAATCCAAACAAAGGCAATTGATCAAAACTTGCCGTTTGAACTGTGGCCACAAAACGTGTAGACGTCTCAAATAAAAATACTTCTTTCATCTTCGTAAGCCTATTCACCACCCTTTGTTGGTAACAAGTAGTTTTCTTAGGAATTTAGGACTTGACTATTTGCGTAGGAATAATTACGAATGGTTCGCGTTGTTGAAAAGCCAGCCAGCTGATAGGATGGCCTTTCTAATAAACACGGCCTCTAATACCACATTTAGCACCTTTTAAAGCCGTCGGCTTACAACGCTTCGTTTATTTTCGTTTATTCTACATAGGCCAAGGCGTGGTCTTCAATTCAGTCTGTCAACCTGTTAACAAATGAACAGGTGACTTATAACGATGTTGAGTGATATTACGAAATCCTGCCACTTGTAATTAACTTCATCCCAGACTCTAGCCGCCGTCTGAACGTCCGAAACATTTCACACGTTGGTTGACGGTGATGACGTCTAGACCGTCAGGCTCCGGGCTTCTGAAAAAATAACCGTTGTTAACTTTTGCTCGTCGTGTGTTTTTCTTCACAGTTATGTGTTAAATTTCGCACATTCAATACGACATTTATATAAAAATATTGAGAAATTAACTTCCGAGCGATAGAAATAGAGCGCCATTCAGTGTCGTATTTCTGTAAACATTCGACTGTTTATTTTATGCTAATAATGAAAGAGTAATAAATAGTACTCTAAATTCAGGTGACGGGCACTCGATCTTGTCGCTTCGCAGTAGTACTTTCACTACAGACAAGCGTACTTTCAAACTCCATTCCTAAGTTTACGACTTCAGAATTTGCCAAGTGATACTCAACTAATTTCAAACCAAACCGAGGCTCAAGTCGTAAATAACCCATCCCAGCTCGTGAGGTGTAAAGCCGTTTTTAAGTACCTATAAAGTCAGTTCAATTATTGTTTGGTGCACAGCAAGTTACGACTGAATAACGTTTTAATGATGCATCGTGTTTTCTTTGACCATCACGGTGGTTTGTCGCGTTCTTCAGTGTTTATTTAGTCTAGTCTCTTGTCTCTAGCGAAAAGTCTGCGTTCAGCTTAAGCCAAACACATAAATATGTTTGTTTTCGTTGCCAATTACCGATGCTCCGGTTTAATAAACAATTCTAAGTGTTAAACTAAAATTAGAATTGGCTTACGCAACATTTGATGTTTCCGTTAGGCGAAGGTGCAACTCTTTCTGAAAACTGTTTGTCACCTGCTAAGTCACAACTGTGATGGTGTCGATTCTCGATCAAGATGGGGAAATTTTTCTGACAAACGTGTTCGTCCAATTTGGTGAATTGAAATTTCATAGATTTGTTAAAAAGACACTCCACACTTTGTTTTCACAACAAAGTATATGAGTTTCAAATACTTGTACGTTTTGAGCCTTTTCCATAAACTTTTGAAACATTATTTTTATGTGAATGTGCAAGCAAACTGGTTTCTACACTGGAACTAGACAAATAAAAATTTGAAGTGGTTTTTACAAATGCATTTTTTTATTTTCAAAAAAATTGCTTATCTAACATCTCTTAAAATATATATATATATATATTAGTGTAGTACTCGGTTATATGTTAAATAAACGTAATTATAATGGTATGAATTAGTGGAATGTTCAACAATGTATTTATAGGGAAACCAAAAATTTAACAATTTGCCAGCAAGAAATTCACGTTCTTGTTTTGACGTAATGTTTACAAGTAATACACACATATAAACGTTTTTGTGTGCCTAATACAATAGTTTGTATCCGATATTTGCACATGCAGGTGTACTTGTAATGAATGTGTATAAATTAAGACTCACCTAACAACACCTCGTGCAGTGGCGGATCTAGGATACCATAAGGGGGGCCCAACATGTTACCTTGGGGAATTGGGCAAAGCGCGAGGGCATTTGCACAAGCGGCCCGAAAGTTGCGGGGGCCGGGCATGTGGACCTCCCGTTCAGGAAATGTATCTGCAAACTAAAAAAAAAACGGGTACACGATTGCGACGGGGATCTGAGCCCCCCCCCCCCTCGTCCGCTACCGGTCCTAGTTACTGAACTACTGAACTCAATATTTCTTCACGCTGTGGCTGTTTCATTTTGCTTGGGGCGCCTCCCCTCTCCCCCCCCCCCCAAATCCGCCTATGTCGTGAATTACTTCCGTGAACGCTCGGCTAGTTCATAAAGGGGGAAGTTTTTTATCATTCAGCCTCTGCGCCGAGTTATCGGAGCATTAGTTACAAGTACTCGCAGCCTCATCGTGGTCAGTTTGGTGTCATAAAAGGTAGAAATGTATTATTTAATAAATTGCGGACTGCATCATAGTCACTAATCAAACTTCAATTAAGGTATTTATGATCATCAAATTCTGAATTGAGCCGGAAAATGTTAATTTTGAAAAAAATGCTGGTGTCATCTTGAAAGATAAGTTTTGAGCAAACTCGGTTTAGTTAGAATTATTTTTAGAAGCTTTCTGTCACGGATGTGTAAACATCATTGTACTGAAATTATTATTGATATTATTTTATGTGAATTTTGATCTCTACTCCAGAGCCCTTCACTGTCAAAAATATACAATCCTTGGTGAATACATCGCCGACTGATACAAGAAGTATGGCTGTGTGGAGGACCGGAAGTGACGAAGGCAAAGGTATGGAGTCTGTCACCACTAGGGGAATTAAGAGCCTTCTCTTGTTAAACATGAGGAACTGTTGCACATTTTCTGTCAAACATTTCTCAAAGTGCTTTATCGTGTCTCCGTTAATCAAAAAATCTTGCTATGTCTATGCCATTCTATTATCTCTAAGACAAACTCACAATATTTCATCACCGTCAAGTGGAAAAGTTTTACTTTTGCAGATTTCCTTGCACTGATGACGCCGAGACCGCAAGGGACGAAATCTAAGAGAACGAAGTCCAAAGCTGTGGCCAGAGCGCAACTGACCCTACTTCAGGGAGATCTTCACTTCTCCATCAAGTTTGACAAGTACGTAACATCTTCATTAGTCATGAGTTGAAATCGAACACCATCTTTATTTCTCTACGTGTTGTTCAGACAAATTTGGAAAAACGGTGTTTTGAAACATTAGAATTACGAGTCCTAATTGCCTCCAGTAGTCGTAAAACGTGCCTGGTAACGACGCCAGTACATTTGGATTGTAGCATATAAAATTTCTATTGTTTACCATTTCAGTATCAAAAAGCCAAAGTTCATTAAAGTCGTCGACTATCAAAACACTACGTTGTTTGAACACGAAATCGATACGATGGAGAAAGACATGGTGTGCGCCATCTGGCGGAATGTGCCCTCAGTCTACATGAGCTTCCTGGTGACGGGAAAACTCAGGGTGACACTTGAAGCAAGACGCGAAGAACTCTCTGGCGTCATAATTACCCACAGAGGGTTAAAAGAAGGTATGTAATAGGTTCGTAAATTACTGGGCGAAATCTGAGACTGGTCCAGGCACAAACTTTTGTGGCGCTCAGCCTAGCGAAGAAAATGTTTTTAAAACGCGTCTTTGTTAAGACAGCCAAAACCTTGTTACCTATCGTCGAGTCATTTGAGTGACGCTTATATCTTTTAAAGTTCTTTCAAAATTCCTTTTTTGTATTTCAGAATCGTTCAGTTCTCTTCTGTCCCCCACTGAGCCCGACGGTGGCGCCGCCCTGGCGATGATGACGATGACAGACGATCAGAAATCGCTGATGTTCATCGTTCGGTTTGCGGATGTGCTACACAAACTCTCCAACGAATTCATTGTTAAATTCGCGCGAAAGAAGAAAGTCATGAAAGAGTTCAAGTTTGAAATAACCAGTGATGTGAGAAACGAGCTTTTCTCGAGCAATTGTGTATTCTAACCTCAGTTTGTTTTTCGTAGCATTATCTTCTTTGCTAACAAAAGTCATGAGTGAACAATGTATTAAGAGCATAGAATGAGTGTGTAACGGTTGCACTGCTAAGTTTTATTTTAATTTCAGCGTCAGATTTCATGGATTACATCTCGTGTTTAACTATAATTCTTGTATAATGATTGAACTAGAGTTCATTGTATAATGAAGAAACAGTTCTCTTCGGATGAATATTTATCTCAATTCATCTAATTTCACTGAACATGTATTTCGCCCTGTTTAGCTAGTTAAAAAAGCAAATTAAATTAGGCCTTTTACTCCCGTCAAAACGATCTCATAATGTTCCTTTCCGTGATATTCTTATCTCCGTTATCAATTCGAATCACCACATACTACTCCATAAACGAATTCGCAACTTCAGGGCTGGCCAACCCCAATTAATTCTGAAGCGGTTTCTTGAGTCATTGGTGGTTTCGATGTTCTTGTTGGTAACGGAAATAGAATCCAAATACAGTGATGAATGTTATAAGACCAATTTAATGATAGTAAAACGCCTAATTCGCTTTTCGTTTATAGTCAGCGAAACAGGGCGAATCAATGAGATACATCGTACGCTTATCTCAAACACTGGGTCTCTATGTTTAAACTAAATGTTTTGTTTATGTTTGCACCATAACTGAAACTGTTGTATTTTATTGACACTTCAGACATTAGAGTTCGTGGATATGTGGTCTAAGCTCCCTAAATCTCGACTGAAACAACTGGTTCGAGGCCGACTGAATTTGGTGGTGGAACATAACAAGAAAGAAATATTCCGAGGGCAGATTACAGTGAAACAAACGTGCGGAGGTAAATTCACGTGTCCTGGAAACACACTGTTCCTCCAGGGGAACACGGTGCATTAAAATTGCAGTACAGTGACTCGCCGGATATCTCTTGATCAGTTGCTTTTCGAGTAGTAAAATTTCATTGTTTTGGAGAATGAAAGAAGTTCACCTTTACAACAGCTAGATAGCGCAAGCCGGAGCCTGCGTCTCTAAGCATAAATTTGTAAGATACTGTCTTCTGATTCAGAATAACGGAAGTGTCACGCAGGCGATCGCCTGTTCGCTGAGATGGGTTTGACTAAATGCAAGTGTCATTTCAGTGTACCAGGCTATTTTGTCTGGTAACGCGAAGGCTGGAAAGTCAGCAGCGGGGGCTGGGGGATCTGCCGTGTTGAAGATTGATACCAAGGGCCGCGTCACCTACTGGGTAAGTTGAACACCAACCTTATTATGTCAGATCATCACGTCATCTCGCCTCTCTTTTGCTTTAGTAGACTCCATCTCAGTTTTCGCCCTTGGGTTGTTTTATTCTTCAAAGGTGTTTGAGGTTGTGCCGCTTAAAATGTTGTTTCACAAAAAAACAAACGCTTGATGCCATTTAGTTATCTTTATTCAGCAAAAACAGTGATAAAGGATAGCGTAGTTGTCATTTCAAATCGGTGACTCGTTTTTATTTAAAAAGGAGATTTTTAATTATCTGTTCTTGCTCCATGTATTGTTTTTGTGTTAACTGGATTTTCTAGTCAAAAGTGTTGCGTGACGGTGTCATGAAAAAAGGAAAAGATCGTGTTTCGTTTGAGCTGTAAAGTACCTACGCCGATAACATCCTATTTTCGAGGGCATTGGGTTCATTTTTATCCAAGTGCAAAGCTTTACGGTCGACTGAAGTCCTAATTTTCAGGTATGTTTCGCGATACACCTGGAGTTACTTTCTCATTGCCACCTAACTCGTTTTCAGGTTCATTTGATTGGGCTTCAGTCCAAAGTGACGTCACTGGCACTCCAAACGGCACCGAATAAACGAGGCAAATCGAAGAAACTTCTGAAACTCACTCACCTGTTTAAAACAGACGGCGACTCGTTTGATGGCTGGGCGAATGGGACCGCGGACAGATTGAAACCCAAAGAGATGCATTCGCTGATTCGCGGCAAACTGAAGGTCAATGTGCAAACGGAATACCACAATAGCGCCCTCGCTGGCGATTTGGTTTTGATACCATCACCTAACTACGGTGTAGCCACGATTGGTAAGTGGTCACCCTAATAACGTAGTCAAATTAAAAATAGTATCGTTTTAACTATTTTGATTTAATTAATCATGTCATTAACGCTGGCAAGTACAACCAGTCCAAAACCGATATTTGTTACCCTTCCGCGGCATTCTAAAAATGCAAGTATTTTCTCCTCGAAAAATCGAAGAGAAAATTATGCTAATCACCCGGTGATGCTATTCAAGTTCTTCCATTGTTTGAAGGAATAGATTTCATCAACTTTTAGGAAAATTGCTGTAAATTGAAATACTCATAAACTAAATTTCAGGATCGCCACTGGTTATGACCGGTAAGAGCGTCGATCCACCGGTAGCCACACCTGCTTCGGGTCTGGCCTGGTTGACCCTTGGTGATGACTGCAACCTACAGTACCAGATCTATCTGGGAGGCNTCTTCGCCAGTTCAACACAAAACGCGTATTAAACGTATTCTATGTCAAAATGTAGCTGTATTCCCTGTCCACTTACCGTCGAAATGTGATAATTTTAAGGGGAAATACACTCACGTAAAAAATATGAACTTGGGTCATTTGTTGTTATAAATTGGTCTTACTCAGAACAGAAATGATGTCTAAGAAGAAGCAGCTCATCGTTCCAGTCTTAGTCCAGGGTACAGTTCAGCAACTTTGCCTTCTTAGTTGCTATGGTGATAGAACCGTCTCGGGAATTCCAGGAATTTTGTTGTAACCAATTACAAATCAAACAAGGTGTTGAATTAGCAGGAAATGTTCCTTTAATTGGCGTTGTGACGTAATATACGTGTGATTACAGGTACGGATCCAGGATTTTGTGTTAGAGGGGGCCAGAGCAGAGTATTAGCCAGGATTTTGCCTGTCAGTGAGACATTCCCAACCCCCGAATTGCCAAATGGAATCTGGGAAAACTTTAGGGGGGCCATGGACCCCTTGGCCCCCCTCTACTTATCCGCTACTGGACTATTAACGAATCCTCTTTCTTTCTTTCAGTCGAGTGGACTGCTCTCGGACATTTCCGCCGACCTTTTGAATGCTATTAACGCTGGAGAAGCCAGTCTAGAAGTCACTTCCAAATCACACCCTAAAGGAATAATGAATACGAAGGTAAATTCAGCCTCCCGTTCAGTAACGCTAGGACCTCGCTAAAAAGCAAGACTTTGCGAGATTACGTGAGATATTGCCGAGCATTTTAAATGAGAATAAGTGACTTTGACTAGGTTTTAGCTAGGTCTTAGCGTAGGTCCTAGCGTCTACTGAACGCACGCCAGTCTTGTCTACAGAAAACGTTCTTATCTGTCACACGTAGTTGCCTAGCTTCCTGATTTAGGCGGAAAGTTCCAGATTTTTTAGAATTCTTGGGTCTGCCAAAAAGCTGTCAAATTATCCTGATTTTTTTTGAAAGTCGAAAGTGGACGAAAGGGAAGGCGAATTTGAGACAGCGTATGATTTGTCTAGGGGGTTTGCCGCCTCCGGATTTTGGAATTTTGAAGTCCGTTAATTGCGTAAACACTGCACCAATTGGGGTCGTCTTCAAAATATTTTGAATTTCTTAAAAGCTAATCAGAAGAGATACTGAAAATTCTCGTTGTTAGTTGTCAGTTCGAAACAGAGCCATATCAGCACGCGTCTGTTAGCCGAACTCTACAAATCGAAGTCAAATTAACATTGAAAACCACGTAGAGTTTTTGCACGCCGCAGCATTCTTGTGGAAATTAGTCGTTTTGTGAAATAATTACGTCATCTACAGAATGATTCTCCTGAGAAAGGCTCCAAACCTGTGCTTATATTTTTTACTTGAGCTATGGACCCGAAACTGTGGCACGCGTTTCGTACAGATTGTTCTCCAGGCCGCTGTCATCGTTTTCTCGGCAGTGTATCGATTTCGCGCTCGACGGATGTATTCCATAGAACAGCACGTGTTTTCAGATTGGACAGGCGCATCAAGTTGTGAAATGCTGACGGGGGACATTTCAAGCACCTACTGTAAAAGTCCTTGAATGGGGATACAAGATTTTGCTTTAATTAGAACATCTTGTCAGACATTCGCCTCTTAGTGCTTCATTGGAGTAAATCCAGCGAGCGTGGGATAATCGCTGGGACGCCGCCTAAAACGCTAGCATTATAATGGTTCAACATCAGCAGGAGCTCAATATGTAAAATGTACAGCCTGTAAAACTTAAGTTCCTGCCTGTTTTGGCAATAGATCGGTGCCTGTTTCACTGAGGAGAATCACTCAGCATATTTCTATTGTTTCCAAATCAGGGCTGCGTTCCGTAGACACAAGAATCTCGCGAATAAAACTATTACGACCACATGCTTGTTTTGGCGACGAGTTGCTTGATTGCGTTTTCGTGAGGTTCTCGCGTGTACGGAACACTGCCCGATGTATGGGCCTATACGTATTTTGAGTTATGCATTGAATGTGATGCTTCTATTAAGAATTTACAGGGTGCCCCAGAAACTGTACTCACGCTTCGGCATATCGCTGACTTAAAACCGCTTTAAAACATTGCAGCCTTCTGATCCACTTAGCCATGCAACTATTTTTGTCTTATTCATCTAGGTTCACATTCCCAACACGTGTAGCCATGTAGACCGTAATGTTCTGAGCGAACAGAACTTAGAATACGACAACGAATATTTGAAACGAGAGCGCACTAAGTGTTTATACGAGGATACAGTCTATAGTGACGGTCAAAGCTGGATCCCTGACGGACACCAAACTTGCACCGCCTGCAGCTGTAAGGTAAGTTGACCCTGACGCAACCGGACTCGCTGTAAGTAGGGGCCTACGCCTAACCCTTTGCTGGGGGCCTACGTGCTCACCAAAGGCATTGTAGAATGATTAAGTGATGTAACAGTTACCGGATATGCGCGTGTTTTGATCAGAGCGCCTTTATCCGATATAATACGTTTTTTCTAAAGGAATTATTTACTTAAGCGTTTCGCATATAGGCGCACGCACCTAAGCTTCAACTGTAGGCACCTGCGCCTATCCCACGTTAATGTGCATGTCTTAAACTGGGTGTTTTGATGTGTTTTGCTTCTTATCATTTATCATTGATAGCCATTGTTAAATTCGAGGCACTTCAACGTCTGTCATTTTGTAATAGACAGGTCAAGTTTCAATGATTTGTAAGTTTATTCTCGGTTTTGCTCTCAAGGTTTTCACATATAGGCGCATGCGCCTTAATGTAGGCGCAGCTTCATATGTGTGTGTGTGTGTGTGTGTGTGTGTGTGTGTGTGTGTGTGCGTGTGTGTGTGCGTGCGTGTGCACGTGGGCCTAAAAACACGCAGATACTACAGTAAGCATATCTTAAGCCTACCGTAAGCATTTGGCATCAAAATAGATCGTCGTCGCAAATTTGATTTCACTTGAGCTGTGCTTGCATAAAACTTTATCCACTGAATGGCGTTGTTGCTAACTAATAGACTTAGATCTGGACAATAGTCTCATATGAGGAACCTATCGGCCAGTAGGGGTTCCACATAAGTCATTATCAGGCTAACTATGCATTCAGTACAGCACTATGGCTAAAGGGCTTCTAGTGAACAGCACAACGCATCAGACACCCTATCTATTTTTTTCTTTACCTAGGGATAAAACGATTAATTTTATGCAACGCGTTTGTTATACGCACGTGCTCACTTCTCAATTTTATGTTATTTGTCCTCAATTTCAGACTCCCTTTCGTTGAGTGGCTTTCATCAAACTTTTCTCACTGCTTGATATGTTCATTGCAGACTGGTAAAATTCTTTGCCATGTCGCCGAGTGTCCAAAACTCGACTGTGACAACCCCATACCGGTTGAGGGTGAATGTTGTCCACAGTGTACAGCTCCGTCTACCGGAACACCACAGTGTCGATCTCCTGGAGACAACAGACTTCACTATGAAGGAAGTCTTTGGCATCCCTACGTGCCTCCGTTTGGATACTCAAAATGTGCAGTTTGTTTTTGCAAGGTAAGTTTAGTTTAGGATTGGGATAAGCTCGCTACCTGGTGTGCCGTGTTCCTAGTCAATGTCACTGTCTGATCTAGGATGTCGCCTAGTCGGATGTGACGGCCCCAGGGCATTCACATCGGGGGGGGAACTTATGACTGATTGGTACTTAAATTGAATAAAATTCCTTCTTATGTTTCATCCGTACATTCCTTAGTAGTGAGTTCATGCAACTGAGTAGAGAAAGAGGCGTCCTATAAAAAATCACCCCAGGCATAGCCATACCCCTGCACGCTATTGTGGTGTTGGCAGGGGGTCTTTCAACCACAATTTTCCAAGAAAGCGTGTGTTCTTGTTTTTGTTTTTGTTGATTGTGTCTGTACGGGAGAAGAAGTCCCTCTAAATCCACCTGTGGCAGAGTAATTTTTGTGTGTTTATTTTCTTAAATTTTCTTTACCGTGCTCTATCACTGGGTTTTATTTTTCAAAATAATAAATGTGACACAAGTTTCTGCTTCCGAGTATCTAAGCTAGATATCTTATGATTACCTGTCACGTTAACAGTCTTGTGGGTTACAGAGAATTTTAAAGCTGCATTTTTCAGATCATTTTGCGCAAAACTATTCAAATACATACGCTGGAGCGTTGGAAACTGAGTGATTTAGTGGGGACTTAGTTCTCTCGACATCTAAGGAAACAATTTACATGACGTGAGCGTTCGCTATGTGCCACCGTGTCGGGTTCAACAGCAACATTATCGGCGAAAAACGTTTTTTCTGAGATCAACCGTAGCGCATTGTCGAGCTTAAAATCCCCACGGTGGCAGTCTTAACGCTCTGCTAGCGGAGATAAATGCCATTCTGTTATTGTATTTTAAGCGTGTTTAATTAATTAGTAAAGTCGTCTGCCTTGATTTCAGTAAACGCCTGGTAGACAATGGCTAGAAATGGCGATTTGGAATAAAATCCCACAAACAACTTACTTTGTTGTTTTATGGCTCTAGTCAAAGCTAATTATTATTAAAATCTGTCCCGCCTGATAACAATCACAAAAATGCATTTTTGGCCGTGAAATCGATAATGTCCACTTAACAAGCTGACACTATTTCATAGGGCGACAGCGCTTACGATTGCAAGAAGCTCGCGTGTCCTAGACTGGACTGTCCTGACAGTGTGGCCATTCGCAGGAACCCTGGAGACTGCTGTAAAGTGTGTCCGTTTTTCAACAACACGAGGAATGACCTCATTGACCCCGGGGCTCGTAGTGACCTTCAAGGAGACACGGTCATTGGGGGTATGTACCGTGTAATTATAAAAAGTGTGTTAAGCTGAGTTTGCTTGCCGCTAAACAAGACGTGGAGTCCATAAAACGGTACTTAAAGAATTCTTTGCTATATGTCGGCATTGGTTTCAACTTCCAGTTGGAATTGAAAGACTATCAGTGGGTTAATTGAAGCTGTTAGGTTTATATTTTAGAAGGATTGATCAGCTCTGTAACTTTCCAGAGTATTCTTTGACTCCAATATGCCTTTAGAGGTTTTTGCGGCAACGGAAAATTAAGAACTTTCATAGTTACGAAATTTTCATGTCCCTAACAGGAAAAGTGTGATTTTGTTTTGGGGATATCTGAACAGGAGGACATGCAGTTTCAACACCTTTCCCCTGTAGTACCCGGATGTACTCCACTATTTTTGTGGAGACTGCAACTAGCAAGTTAGAATACACATCCATTTGTGGGATCCGTTTGTGTATGTTTGTGTATCCAGCCTCAACAAAAGAGTTTTGGTTCGTGACGCAATCGTGACCCTTTCGTTGGAAATCTAATGCCGATAAAGATACCGCTTTTGAACTAAGGCCTCGCACAAAATAAGAGACCTCACCTCGCAGGCTCAAGGGCTCCTCGAAACTTTTGTGGTTCGGAGAGTGGTGAAAATCAGTGCTCGTAATTTTGCTTTTTTAAGAAGATTTCCTCCTTTGTGTTTTTGATTTCCTTTTATTTGATTTACATTTTACTCCTTTTCGTCTCCTTTTTACCATTATTTATATCTGTTGACTTTATTTGTGCAAAAAAGCTTCTGGCAGTTAAACTTTACAGCACATTTTTTTGTCACGTGAGCCTATCAATTTGTAGAACAATACGTCACCTGGAAATTTTTCCTCTTTTTGTCGTTGGTCATCACAACGCCTGGAAAATTGTGAATCAGGAATTTGAATAGTGGGAACGGAGGATGTGAAAATTGTAAATTGTGACGACCAAGGGGTGAAAATTGCGGTGACCAGGATGGGAGGAACTACGGGGGGGGGGGGGGGGGGGGGGNGGGGTGACTCAAGTTACCAGGGGTGCCGATCGTTTTATAGCTTAAGGGTCCAGACTTTTTATTTGCATTCAGTTTAGACCACTCCCAAAATGTAGTTTCAATTGTTTCTTCTCGGCCGACCCTCACTGCTCTGAGCTGGGTGGGTCGAAAGGTAGATTGTTGTGTTTTTAAACGTTTAATTGTGGGGTCACGATCATTTTTGTTTCAAACAAAATGTCGAATTAAGAATTGGATTATTATTCTTTTGTGAGATATCAAATAGTTTGAGTCGCGTACATTTTTTACGATCTGCCGCACGAAGGGAAACCAATAATTTACGCTTTACGTGTAATTTTTGTCGCGTATTTTGTCATCATGAGCTGGATATTTGCAGCAATGAAGAACATGATTTAACTCACAGTTTTGGGGAGTTCGGGGTCCCCTTATCTCCCCGTGACTTAATGCTTGATAAGAATCCTCTTATTGAACAATTATAAATGTAACCCCAAAATCCTTAAATTTACGTTGTAGAATGTCGTTTCCAAGGATCCGTGTTCCCACCTGGAGCTAAGTGGCATCCTTATGTTCACCCATTCGGAACCGTCAAATGCGTGACATGCGCATGTTCGGTAAGTGTTTGATGATTACGTTATACTAAACATTGTGTAGCGAAAGTAATGTCAAAACATATTGACTTAACTTGATTCAGTCCGACGTTTCAGTAGAGTCAACCGTCCGAGGCATCTGACCGTTAGGAAATCGGTCTCAAATTGTTCCTTCAATACGTGGGAACGCACGCCTGGATTGAAGCCGGCTACTTTGCAGTAGCGCAAAATCAAGAGTTTTAATTCTTAATTTAAAAGTTGTATTTGGAAAATTTGATTGGTTACACTAGATGAAAGTGCACCCCGCCGTACTTTGTATCTCAGTTATATAAAGCAGTCTGTCTGAGTTTGTATCAACGTAGGTACCGTCTATCTCAGTGTAACTTAAATCTCGCTTGTTTTCAGGACGGGAAAGCATCGTGCCAAAGAAAAGGGTGCAACTGCAAAAGGAAGGAATACGCAAAGGATTCCTGCTGTGCTCAAACATGCTCAAAAGGTAAACACCATGATTAGTTACGTAACAAGTTGACATACAACTGTTTGCAATGACAGAGAAATTTTCATTTCTTGGAATGAACTCATTGGACATTGGATTGACCCTCGCAACGATATTGAAACTTTGTTATTATGCACTTACGGATTTGACATAATATGGTTTCAACAAGGCATAGGTGTTGAAGAGGCTTTTATCGTTGCTTTTGAACAAAGTGTTAAAGAGCGCTTTCTTCAGGAGTGGCACTTCGGTATTAAAGATGCGCCTCTGTTAAAATGGACTCTAAATCTTTACCCCATGTGTTTATTATTGCATATGCTCGTGCATGTGTTCCAGCTATGGGTTGTATTGAAACTAGCAGGTATACAAACATTGATAGAAAATTCCGTCTTTGTCCTCTTCGTCGCAAATATGTGGAGGATGAGTTTCATTTTGTTTGTGTGCGTTCTGAATTTTTCGTCACTGAGACGCGTTTTCCGTCCCTTCTAGTCCTTACAAACTGTCCAACAGGTTTGAATTTCAACGATTCTTCAATCGTAGTGATCCTACAATTCAAACAGCATTTGTTTAGTTTGTCTGCTATGCCTCCACCGCTTGTGAAAAAGCTTTTAAATTGGTTTTCAGTAACAGTATATGTGTGTGATATGCGTATGTCTGTATACAGTTTCCACTTCACGCAACGTGCTATACTGTTGAGTATTTATACGGGCCTATGCGCCTTGCATTGTGTTAGAGAAAATTTCTACACTTCTGTTTCTGTATCTAACGATTCATGAAGCTAATTTTCGAGGACACCCAATTTACTTAAAATTTACTCCTGTTAGTAACACTTTTTAAACACTTCTTACGTCATGTTTATGGCCCACACATACGTAGGGTGAAGGGGGTGCATATTACGCGCCACTATGGGCTTCTGGGCGTCTAATGTCCGCTGTTGTATCTCCTGAACCTTTTTTATCTTAATGAGAGTTGGAAGATGTGTTTCTAAGATGCTGTTTACAGATGAGTAGCTCCTTTGGATTTCATTAACAGATTTTCATGAAGGTTGGTGGATAGTTTTCTATTTGGGAGACGACGACGGGTTCGCCGTATTCCGCGCCATCTAATGTCCATTTGGTGATACTAATACGCATATCGTTTGCGGTTTGGCGTGGGCGCCTTCAACGAGCCACGTTGCTCTTGTTTTCAAAATAAAAAGAATTTAATGCAGAAATTTTAAAGCGGCGTTAAAAACATTTTATTATGCGCTCACATTTAAAATGTGGGTGCATATTGCCGTCATCTCTGTCTGGGCGTCCGGCGTCTGTCTGTGTCTCCTAAACCCCTGACAGGATCTTGATGAGATTTGGCAGATGTGTTCCTGTGAAGCTGACAACGGATGACATCGAATTTCGGACGGATCCAACCATTGGTGTGCCCCCTAGATGCAATTTTAGTTTTTTGTGTTTACCTCTGTATCTTTAAAGGTCCTCAACGGATTTTCATGAAATTTGGCACAGAGGCATCTATTAGCGAATTGACACTATCCTCCTGTTTTCGGATGGACTCGATGTATCTTGCGCCACCTAGTGGCCATTTTTACTGTTATCGAGTCTGTTTTTGGTGTCCGCTCCTTTATCAACCAAACCTATCAAAGGATGATTGTGAGAATTAGCATATATGTTTTTTAGTGTGAAGACGACAGACGACAATGATTTTCCAACGACTTTGACTACTGTGGCGCCCATAGCTGTATCTTCTAAACCCCTTACAAGATCTTGATGAGATTTGGCAGATATGTTCCTACGAAGCTGACGACGCATGATGACGAATTTTGGACGCTTACGACAATCTCTGTTCCCCCTAGTGGCAATTTCAGATTTTTACGTTTACATCTGTATGTTCAAAGGTCCTCAACGGATTTCCATAATACTTTGTAGAAAGGCATCTATTATTTTAGGATGGATTCGAGGTATTTGGCGATGTTTACTGTTTTCGAGTCTCTTTTTTTTTTTTTTTGGCGTTCGCCCCTCTGTCAGCCAAACCACTCGAAGAATGATTGTGAGAATTGGCATATGTGTTCTTGGTGTGAAGAGAACGGTTGGCGTTGCTTTTCTGACGACTTCGACTACTTTGGCGCCTCGTAGTGGAAGTTTTTTTGCGCCCACAGCTGCATCTCCTGAAGCCACAACAGTATCTTGATTAAATTAACAAGTGTATTTATGTGAAGCTGACAACAGGCGACGATGGCTTTCTGACGGGTCCAATAAACGCTGTGCCCTTTGGTGGCACTTTAAGTTTTTTCATTTTCTTTTGTTTCTTTGTTGTTCCAGTGCGGATTTTTATGGACTTTGGCAAATAGGTTTCCATGAAAGAAACGATGGCATTTTCCCAATTTCGGAGGGATTTGACGTTTTTTGCGCCACCTAGCAGCCATTTTTACTGTTTTAGTTCTTGCTGTTTGTCATGTGCTCCTTTATTCACCAAACCACTGTAAGGATGATTATGAAAATTGACACGTGTTCCTACTGATAAAAGGATCGCTTACGATGATCTTCAGAAAGCTCCAACTACAGTGGTTCCTCCTAGTGGCAGTTTTTGTGTCCGTTGGTATATCTCTTAAACCCGCTGCAGTACCTTTATGAATTTTTTTCTGTCTTCGGTATCTTTGGAGTTGAGCGTTTTCATGTGGATTTGACGTAGTGCACGCCACCTAGTGGCTCATTTTGTTATATTTGAGTCTGTTTTAGCGAAACCACTGGTACGATAACTATGAAAATAATTTGTCATTCATGTTCTTACTCGGAAGAGGACAGCTGACCTTAATTTTTGAATAGCATCGACCATTGTGGTGCCCCCTAGTGCATATTTTGTGTCTGTGGCTGTGGTTCCTAGTGGCAATTTGCTTCAAGTTTGCATTTTGGAGATTTTAGATGGATTTGTATGAAACTGGGCAAATAGGTTTGAGAGACGACGGCACCTTTCCATATTTGGATAGGTTCAATGTATTCTGTGCCATCTAATGCACCATTTTTATGATATGAAATACACCCCCTAGAAACACACAGTTCGCGTTGCAGTCATGGGGGCGCATTTCAATGCTCCGCATTACAAAATTAGACTTAACTTACTCATACGTGATCTCTCAGGAAGAACCGACAGTTTGTTATTTTTTAGATGTTAAGCTCATAACCTTTCAGGTCACCGCATGGGCAATAGTCGAATATAACGACTGCCCATGTTTTGAGAACCAGTTTGATATCCGTTATTCAGTGGAGAAAACTGGTTCTCTAAATGCGGGCACGTTGTATCCTACCATTACCCTTGGCATGACCTAAGAAAGAAATAGCGAACTCTGGCTGTCAGTTTTCTCGAATCCCCGAAAAAACCTCAGACTTGACTAAGGTGCTATTTGGGTCCAACTGCCTGGATTTTGACTGACGGCTTAACTGACCAATCAGAATGCAACATTTTTGACACACCTTTGTCTAAGTCTCCAAGCCGCCATTTTACCGGAAAACAACATGTCGTCGGTGACTTTTCACCGAAGGGAGCGGAGCTTGCGATTGGACAATTGACCTAAATGAAAAAAAATGTCTTTGGGAGAAAGTACGGGTTTGATGGCGCTTTAAAGTTTACTTCTGGTACGCGAAGTTGAACGACACACTATTCCATTTTAACTCTCGTTTTCAGCAAATCAGATGAAGCTATTTAATTTCAGAACACGTCTCAGAAAACCCTCTTCCTGTTTCTAATCCGACTTTCCGTTAACTTGAGTTTGTCGCTGTTATTTTTCCAGGAAAAAAGCAAAAATCTAGGAAAAAGAAAAGCAAAGACTCGTCGCAAAGATAAGCAACTTTTGGAGAGATTACCCGACGAAGTTTGATTACATAGACAATAAGTTCACGGACCCCTTTTCGCTGTAAACGGCACCCGAGTGAACATGCGGTTTGGAGGCCCCGTGCATTTTCTCCAATTTATTGGAACTTCTAAATGTGTTTTGATAAGTTATTAATTAAGCCATAACCTGGTTGTAAAATTGCTAAAACAAGGTACCTGTTACCAATTTGTATATAACTTTTAAGAAGAGAATTATTTAGCTCTGTAAATAAGTAGATTTTTACTATTTTCTCAGTCTCTGTTCATTTGATAAGAAATTGTTTTTCTAGTCAGGTACGCGATTTCATTGCCCTACTTTTGAATCTATTGAAGTGAAATCTTTGTACATATTTTAGCTCTTTTATTTTATACTTTGTCTTATCCCTATAACTAGACAAGGTGTCAAAATACAAGTGTACATGTATTAACAGGATTTGTTTTATTCACTAAAACCAGATGGTGACAGACCTACGACTATACTGGACTGAGCAAATCATTCTTAAAATATATATATTACACGACTAAGCCAACGTTTCGTTATAAGACCTTTAAGTGACTTATTCTCCTAGAAAAGTGTTTTTTAGATCAGCACCAAGACGAATTCGAACTCGTGACCTCGGCGGTCGCAAGCCACATTTTTGACAGGAGCCCGAAAACAGAGTAATCTTTCCTTGCCTTCAGGCACGTCTTGCGTGAGAAACCAGCCTCCCGTTCAGTAACGCTAGGACCTCGCTAAAAAGCAAGACTTCGCGAGATTACGTGAGATATTGCCGTGCATTTTAAATGAGAACACGTGACTTTGACTAGGTTTTAGCTAGGTCCTACCGTAGGTCCTAGCGTCTACTGAACGCACGCCTGGTAATGGTTGGTTACTTAGCGTCAAGTTATCTATTTTCCTTTGGAACGAATCGCTGCAGTTCTCCACTCATTCCAAAGTTGGTGGAACAAGACAGGTGAAGTTCAAACTAAGCCACGCTATTTCATCTCGGTATAAAAAACCCCAAAGCCGCGTGTCTTACATTCGAAAACACTAATTGCGAAAAACTCAAACGGGTTCCCCAGAAAAATCCGATCCGCGATTATTGTTAGAAAATGCAAAGACTTGTGACTTTGAGGATTTTAGCAGCCTTATTCGCCAAACTCGGTTCCACCAACTTTAAACCAGCAATTAACCCGCTTTTCGCTGTCAAATATTGAAGTTTGACTTAGACCACTTTTCGTTGTAAAGTCGGTCTCAAATTATTCCCTACTCAGATAAGAAATGATTTCCGTGCGCGCTATGGAAGAACTCAATTCCCTAGTGATTGAGACCGTGTTCGTTGCTTAAAATGACAAGCCGCGATAATTCAACTTCGTTATCGAGCCTCATCTCAAACAACAACAAACTTCCTGAGCTCAAGATTCTCTATTCTGAATAAGAAACAAACCGTAACACGTGTTAGAGCAGTAATTGGTCTAACTCATGTTTTTACTTAAGGCTTGTGTATAGTTGCTTTAAGACGGTGGGTGAGTAGCCAATTTCGTGATCGGGGATAGGAAACTTACGTTTTGTTTTCCCAATCCGAAACCGCGGAATTCAAAAGGACTCAGATTAGCGGCCGTAATTTTTGTTGAGGTAGTCAATGTGCCCTATATCTGGCGGTCCACGGTAAGAACCGCGCTTCATAGAGTGACGCTGCAAAGTTTCCGGAATTGACCCAGAATGGTCGAAGGTTGAAATTATTGTCGATCACTCGAGTGTCAAGACTCGCAGTCCATCGTTCTGCAGGTGAGTTATTGAATAGGAATACATACCCGACGCTCGATGTTCAAAAGAAAACTCAAGCGCTCCATTCACCTGCAGACATGTAGAAAACTGGTGTGCTGCCTAGATGAAGAACAGTTGCAATTATAAAATAACTATTTCAAACAAGTTCAACTTTGTGGTAATGTCAAATTATCATTTGTTATTGTATCGGAAGATTTTATCAAAGATTTTATAGTCGGTATGACGTATCTAGGATGTTGTGGGGCAAGGAGGCAACCAGTTTTAGGTGGCACTGAATAGTTAGGATGCGGCCGCGGCCAATTTGCACTGCCAAAATATTAAAATTTTGGGGTAGGCCAAGTTTGGGGGCATTTGGTAGGTGGGCATTGTATGTAGGCTCAGTGAATGTGGTTTGTTTGTATTTGTGAACATGCTCAGAATACAAAAGGCCACTTTCTCGGCTGCAGCTGCACTCTTCTTCAAGATGGCGACCCCCGGTTGCAATTGTGCATTGCTGGGTAGCGACTGAGAAATTGGCTGCGATTTTAGGTAGCCCTCAAACAAGCCAGAATTGCCAAAAAACTAGTCGGCTTACAGTACTTGTGGGCCACATTTTCGGAATCTGGAGGAAATTTGCTTTCAGAATCTCTTGTTGGTTGTACTCGTGCATCGGCAGGGAAGTGGTGTTTTTGGGGTTAAAAGTGCCGATTTTGCACTTTTTTGTCCCTAGTTTTCTTAGTCTAGCTTGGGTTTTCAGTGGGATTGAAAGGGTCAAAAATACAAGAGAGAATAAAGTTTCTGCGCTCATTTGCAGGGCTTTTTATGTGAAATAACTGAAACTCTGCGAAACCCAGTGAGACCTGTTCTGTGCCTCCTTAGCAAGACAATTCCGGAGTGTCGTAAAATCGACATGGTGATGGCGTATTTTTGGTCGCGTCCTCCCAAGACCGCCAAGTTCATACTTGGTAACCCCAACATAGAAACCCGAGAGTTGACACATTAGATTCTGGACCCTTGTCCTATCTGAAAAAAATCACGAACGTCTTACAAGAATCTGCTTAATACAAGAGTTTTACTCTGGGACCCTATTTCCAAAGCCGAATTTACAGATTACGCAATTAAACAGCTACCCTTTTCTGAGATTGAAAATGGGTTAAATGAAGCTAAGTTCAGGAAAAAAACGCCCCCTTTTAATGTTAACAAAATATTGAGAGGGTGCATAACAAAACATTGTTAGGGAAACGGGCACCTCCATCCGTGGTTCGTTATCCAAGTGTTAACTAATAGTCGCCAAGTATAAACACACTACACACGTCTCCTGGGCTAGGTTCCCTAGACAAAGGAACCTACGAAATTACAGATTACCTTTTTCACTTGCAATACCGAGATATCTCGTGAGATCTCGCGTTTTTGCAAGACCTTTACCTATGAAGAACGTATGCCTGGTCTTTTTGCCAAGAAGCAAATACTTTAACCCAGTTTCTGAAATTTTGGTGGTGAAACTGACATTTTCAAATTCACAATTATTGTACAACTAGAAAGCACAACTTACTAAAAATTCATTTTATTAACATAAAAATTATCATTACATTTATATTATGTCCAACGACATTGTGACAACACAGTCTATGTTGTGTAAAAATATTTCAAGACCTACTTTCATCATAACAGCAGTCAAGGTTTCATGGACATATCTAAAACCCCTCATTTTTTAACAGGAACAGTTCCTGCAAATTATAGAACCTACTTGTCTAACCAATGTACTAGGGTCATGAATCAACACATGCTGATGTGTTTTGACGGTATGGTTTCTCAAGAAACTGAGGTACCAATGAGGAAGGCATGTATTAAGAAAGCAACATTAACATCATGGCAACTCTTAAAAACACCTGTGAACATAAAACATTTTTTTACTTAACTTTCTAAAGTGATTTGGCCAAGAAACATTAACATCTACGATAAAGAAACCTTCCAAAGTTTGACAAAACCAACAACAATCTAGCTTCACTACTGCCTTCTAATAGGTAGGTGATCCAATCCCATTCTCTACAGCGTCAGTTTCCATTGACGCTGATTCTGAAGTTTTTTCCTTATCCGGTTTTTCTGAACTTTCTTTATAAGGGTCAGGACTCCAGGTGTCAGTGTCTTCTGTATAATGCGTCCTTTGATCTGCGACACAATTGTCAGCGGCGGGTTCGTAACCATTCCCTTCAGTTCTGTTGTCCGTTTCCATCACCGCATCAGTTTCTGTGGTCTCCGTTTGATTTGTCTCTTCGATTTCGCAACCGATTTCCGCTTCGTCATCAACTGCGCCAATGTGTGAAGTCCGTTGCAGTTCTGCACTGCTGCTGCTGCCCTCTGCGGGCTGTAGTCCGTTCTGCGTCAACTGCTGCTCGTAGCGACTGATTTGCTCCTTGGCTTCTTTTAACTGTTGCTGCAGTAAGTAAATCGTGCTCTGCATACCTTCGACGTCCTCATCCAGCTCTCCAAGGAACTCGTCAGTCTCTGAAACACAACACACAATGCAGCAAGTCTGGCATGGTACCGACTAGAACTGAACAAGCACAGCAAACAATGACATTGTTTAAATCTAAGTCAATAGTTATTAAAGTTGATTGCAAAAACAGTGAACACGAGTCCCGTGTTGTTTTCACAGACTATACAACAACGACGTGAAACAATAACTAGCTAAAACAATAAAAAACGCAAAGCTGGGAGACCGTTCCATGTGACAGGGCCTTTCTTTATATTGAAATGACTTTATTCCCAAATGTTTCCTTGACCTACAGCACACTGAGGGTATGCTTGGCACATAAACTATAGCCAGTGGCTTTAACTATTTTCAGCTTCTGTGGCTAATTAGAAGTTTTGGAAACTATCTCTTGTTGCATTTAGCTTCTGGTGTTCTCTCTGAAGTCTGTTCTACAGAGAGTTAAAAGAGAAAACATAGTAAAGGTAATTAATTGTAAAACCTCATTAAGCCCTTTCACATTTCATTAAATAACTTTGTTTTCAACTGCCTATTTTAACCAATAGAAGCTTATATTTTTGGAATTCTCCGCGACTGAAAACTTTAAATTCATGTTTTAAAAGATCACACAATCGTTTACAATCACAGGACTACCTTTTTTCGTTTGCATACGAATTTCTAAAAAAAAAAATATTAAAGCTGCAGGAGACTTACAGTCAATACCGAAAGAATAATGTCATAAATTTTCATTTATCATCAAACAACAGAGATGTCCAGTCACCATTTAAAAAATGAGCCAAATCTTCATTAATGACGTTAGATATCTTCATTGCGCGCAGGAAAATCAAAGTTTGAGACGCAGTACCCTCGACTACAGACGAAAAAATAAGTATGTAAATATTGTGCGAATCGCACACTGAAGACAAATCGATGTTTAAAGAAGAACTTGCTGGCTAATTCTTTATCTCAGTGATTGCTTGGTCAAATTAGTAGGAAACAACATATAGCGAAGATGTGAATAATATTAAGTAAGTTGCAATTGCCAAAAGTTTTTAAGAATGAGTTTGGTGACGAGAATGATCTGCAAATCACTGAACCGTGTCCAGTAAGTATCGTGACGTACTGAGGAATAACACTGCATCATGTGGGCTATGTGAGCTCGCAAGGTACGTCATTAGTGCAGAGGTCGTCTACTAGCAGAATTTTTTGTTTTCACATTTACAAGTTGTCAATGAATACAACAATTGCTGCATTTCGTAGATTATGTACAAATATCATTGTCGTTTAGTTCCTGCTATACATGACCACAGACAGGTGCATGCATACACATCTTTAAAACACCTAAGATCACCAAAAATTGAAAGAACTGAAAATGGACAGTAAAGATTTGCAGTGTTATTGAAAGCAGTATAAGGCACGTGTGCTGCTAAAATAATCCCTTAAATAAATGTTACTGACAGCAATGCAAAATTAAGTTACAATTTTAAGCAATGTGTGAATGATGCATTTTAGAAAAAAAAGCCAATTTAGCTAAAAACTATTATTGCTCGACGAGACAGACTTCGTCGCAGTTACTAGTGTTAGTCAGAGCTAAAAATGACTTCCGTTGTCTTATATGATTTTATTACAAATTGACGAATCCCACCATTGTATGCAAGACATTCTCTGAAATCAAGGCCATTGACTTTACCTATTAATTACGCTTCAAATACTCTAACTGCCATTTATTGAGGGGGATTTAGCTCTGCCAGCTTAGCATTCCTATGCAAACACAGGGCTCCACGTTTTATTCCCCACTGAGACTGATCTCAGAAAATCCTTCTTCGAATCAATAATCAGGGCTTGGAATGACCAATGACAAAAAAGAAGAAGAATTTCCAAGTGACGTATTATTCCACAAACAAACAGGCTTGTGTGACTGAACTATTATTGTGTTGTAAAATGTAACTGCAAGGAATACTTTTTTTGCATGAATTAAGTCAAAATAATGGTAAAAAAGAGACAAAAAGAGGAAACTGGAAATCAAATAAGAGGAAATCGAAACCAAAGAAGAGGAAAACCTCTTAAATTCCAAGCCCTGAATAATGTCCCAGTTAATGTCCAAGTGCTGTGACACAAGAAATTTAGCCCTGCAGTGAACACAAGTCGTCTACAGTCACTTTTTGGCGGCACCATGCAATATTCGGGCAAGAAAATAACCATTTTTATACTGAAGGAGCCTCACAATCATGCTAATATAACCATACTCGTATGCAAAAAATAATGACGGCATTTTCGTTAGAGAATTGACTGGTAAGCGCCCATCCCAAACACCCATGCTCAGCTAAACGCCCACCCTGATGTTTAAATTTCTTTATTTGACAACCCTGGGCAGTAACCAACATGAGTAGAGTAGGTTACTTCTCCACACATGAAACTTTCCACTAACAACTGCAGTGCTGAATACCGACATTCAGACAAAGGTCTTACCTCAGACCGAAATAACAATGTTGTCATTCCAACACATGTGACATTGCACTGGTTGAACAATGCTGTTGACGTCATGGCAACAATCAAACTTTACGACTTAAAACTTTCATGAAACGAAACTCAGGTCACTAGCGTACATTACAATCACAATGGAGGAATGTGAAAGCACCCCTACACCCGTCTATTGTCAGACCCCTTTGGCCATGATCTTGGATTTGCCCCTCATGTCAAATAACGTCTCTTATGTAGATTTGCACTTTGGAAAAATCGAAACGGTAAGACGGGAAAGTACACAACCAGCTCAGCCACTCTGCGGTTTAGAGAACAATGATAAAACACAAGCAGAACGTACCAAAAAAAAACTTCATTGCCCAGAATACTCAATACAGTGATGGCAGCCGCAGACGCAGACATAGTGTAGACAAAACGAGACTGTTTACCCTAACTTGCCGGCCACCGGCGCCGAACTCTACGAGCCCTTACCCTGCTGTGCTGTTTTCATTTCCTCGATCAGTTTGCGCTCTAGCGCAATATCACTCTCCAACTTGGCCGTCCGCCCCGACGAGATATTTTTGGCTAGTTCTTCGTTCTCTTGCAGCAACATGCGGCACCTCGACATCAGGCGCTTACCAGTTTGACTATATAAAGGGGGAGGAACAAAGACCTGCATTACGTACAACTACCTACAGACACATGGAGAGCCTCCATCAATCCTTGGACCTTCAGGTTCAGACCAATATCTGTGTAACGTTACAGTATGACAAAAAGATTACACGTCTACACTGATGACATACAGCTGCTTCACGTGTTTGCGGATAGCTTGATACATGTTCAGGTCATGACGCCGGTCTACGCGATTCGATATATGCACGCTATGTTGAACTGTTCAGTCCAAAAATTCACTGAGGCTCCATACAATGCAAGTTACAGAGGTGGAAGCCAATATAAGCTCCATGTTACGATTACCTTGTTCACTGACGCAACAGAAAATGTCAAAATTCACGTCCCCATCCCCTAAATTTCTCCCAATACCAACATCACAACTTAACTGTGTCGGACAACCGTAAACGAGGCACAGCGCAAAGTAAAACAAAGCATGGAGCTTATTTTTGGCAATAAAACGATTAATTACTCAAAACAGATCGCAAAAACAACCTGAAGAGACACACCAGTGCGATTAGTCACACCGGCAGACGATGTGTTCATACTGTCCTAAGCAAACTGGATATCCACAGCAACGTCAGAAGAGAAAAACAGCCAATGTTGATGAAGAAATAAAAACCCACAGAACTGCGCACACACGTACTAGACACTTACTGAATACTGTGGCTAGTGATTATGTTAGTAAGTCTGCTCATGAATGTTCAAGTCAGTCAAGTATAGCATATTAAGTCAATGAGTTGTGTTGACGTTTGACTGTCTCTGACATGCGCTGTCAGCTACAAGCATACAGTACATTGTTTATCTACTATCAGTTGTTAAGGAAAACATGTTCAACAACAACGAAGGCGAAACCAGTCAAAGCCAAGTCTGCTGAACAACGCGCACGCGTGTAAACTCGAGGCGATCCGACAACCAGTCACGTTCGTCACGGATTGTCCAGCATTACTGTGCTCAACAACCGCTGGCGATGACGGAGCGCAGCTCACGACCGACTCGGCCAATGACCATACAACCAGCCAGGTTACCAGACTAAGACGCCATGCGACTGTGCACGACAGTGGAGCCTGTGTTAAAAGTCACCTGTCCGCCGTGAACTTCCAGGCGCTTAGTTCGTTTTGAGTCTGCTCCATCTTTTCCTTTGCTTGTTCCATTTCTTTCTTCATACGTTGAAACATAAGGTTCACAGCTGGGTCCAACAGCTTGCTACGCAACTGGGCACTGTTCGTTAACTGTACTTGTTTCAACTCACTTATCTGACTCTGAAATTACCAACATGAGATTAATGAAAGGATGAAGACCCTGTACCGGACATCTGAGAATGATGATGTACAAAAACAAGAGCATAACTGGAAACATCTAACAGCAATCAGCCTCACTTACGATAACTGTTAAGGCACTAAATAACAAAACACAACCCCATCTAGTGACCAGGCATGCAACTGGTTAATAATTTCCACTAAAGTGTCATAACCCAAAACCGGTCTATTCTCCACTGTGCTGCAGCCATGTTGCTTAAAATATGAAAAGGCAACATACTATCAAATCTGAGGATGTTACAACGCGAGACTTAATTTTTGACACGCAAAATCACCGAAGGTGGGTGCATTAGAGCTTTAAAACACAAAATCATTAAAACAGTGAATATGTGAACTAATTTTTTACTGCTATGAGCTCAGTACAACTAGTGACATCAATAATGTAAACGAGGATTGAAAACCAAACAACTTGCATCAGTTTCAAAATGTAAAACTGAACCGTTACGTCAACTTGATGTCACAAACTAACCAAGAGATTTTATCCGCATAACGCAAAGTTCAAGTTACTAGAACAGCCGGGCACTTGATCAGAACAACTGCGCCACGGAACTTTGTACAAGTTAAACAACTAATCCCACTAGATGCATTCAAGTTTTACTGTTAGTCATCTAGTTCAGTAGATAATATAAAAAAATAATCAAACACTGAACTTACGGATTTGAGTAAGCAACATTGCGTCCTAATCCTGAGAACTTCGGTAGGCCACTGAGGTGTCATATGACTCATCACGTGATCAACAGTGCAGTTTGTGCGGGAAACTCTTCAGCGCCCTATCCCGTGTTCTTGGTAGAAAAACAGACAAGGGGTCTAAGGTTTCTGCTACCAAGAACATGGGAGAGGGTGCTGAAGAGAATACCGCACAAAATGTACTGTCAACCACATGATGAGTCACATGACACCTCAGTGGTTTGCCGAAGTCCTTGGGAGGAGGACGCAGCGTAGCTAACTCAATCCGTAGGTCCAGTATTTGATTCATTTTTTCTATGTTAGTAGAAATTTTTTGCCCCCGTTTTTATTCCGAAATAACAATGCCACCCGTGATTAGTCACCGTTCTCCACTTACCAACAGTAAAAGAGGGCAGAAATGTAGTTGAACTGCTAGAGTGCGAAGGTCGGTCGTTTGAAGGTTAGGTATGGGAGAAGATGCTCCATTGGTGGGTATGGGGGTCTTCGCAAGAAAATTTGGAAATCAAGAGCTCATTTCCTGTATTTTGGAGATATTTTTTTGCTTCAACACTTGTGACTCATGAAGCGATAAACCACACGTTGGCAACGTTTATTTTTCATCTGTTTACAGCACAGTATGGCCGAGAAATGAAATTTTACTTCCTCAGATTTCTCAACAAAAACCTTGGGTAAATTTCACTCTACAACTTGCTGGGTTCATACTCTGCAAGACATTTGGCAAACCTTCCATCATTTACGACAAATCAGCCAGTGAAAAATCAACAAACGACAACTTTTGGCAATAACTCTTGTGTAAAACAAATGAGGAATTATCATGGCCATTTGAATGGAAGAGAAAACAAACCACTCACTAGCAAGTCCTGCACCTCCTGTTCCTTGGACGTCAACCTCATCACTAAAATATTTTCACGGCGCGCTGCCTCCAACTGCTGCTGTTTCAACTTGTCGTCAAACTCAGGAGGATTCGCACCATTTTCAGCAACTGGAAAAAGGTTTTGTGTCATTAACGTAAGAATCAAGTAATGAAAGCACTCTGCCCAAGCGACACTTGGCAAAAACTGACGAGGGGGGAATAACGAGGAGGACAGAGACACCATAAACAACAACAACCTCTAAGACCACAACATAAATAATGTTAACACCACCAACAATGCCCCCATAAGCACCAACTACAATATCGCCTCATTTGACAATGCCTCCTCAAACACTCATGAACCTAGAATAATCTCAAATCCATAAACATTGATGATGTTAAGCATGCCTGCCAAAGTACCACTGACCGAATCTTAGTAATCAGTAGATCACGAACATATCTATTAACCAATTCAGAAGAAACCCTCGAAGGACCGCAAAAGCAAATAAAAAAGAAAAATGAATGTCAATACATAGTCTAGTGTTCGATTTCTACCAAAGGACAGCATTCGTCGCACTAATGATGAGTTACGTGTTGTGTGCAAATTGCTCGTTAATCGGTCGTGCAAATAACAGGCAGGGTATGGAACTCATCCTGTTCTTGAGATCCGAGATGCATGACCGCGCCAAAGCCTATGAAAAGTACCATAACGGCTTTTCTATTGACATTTATAGCACCTGACAAGATGTATTCACACATGAAAGTTCAGACATATTTAACAAAGGATACCAGAGCTACGGCACTGTTAAAGAGCAGCCACCGGAAAATAATGAACACCTTGACAGCAGCAGGTGGTAGAAAGAAACGGATGCCAGATTTCAGATAGATCTTGATGAGATTTATTTACATCCAAATTTTAGAAGAATACTTTGAGGAACCGCAGAGCGAAAATTAAAAAAATGCCTGTCACTTTTGGTCCAGTTTTGCCAATACCTCCCTCCCACCCCCCAAGATGTTAAAAAGATACATGAGAATTTCATGTCCATAGGATAAAAAATACAACCTGTAACGTGCGTACAGACAAACAAAAAACAGAGCAACATACTTGCAGAAATTTCATTTTGCCAAATAACAAACGTACAACTGAAGCCTCAACTGAGGCGCAACTGACACTGACCGTAACGTACTGAATAAATCTGACTCGACTGACCTGTATCGCTGGTAGATGCTGATTTTGATTTCTGGTTCTCAAGATGGCTTATGAATGCTTCCTGGTCTTTCCATTTCTGGATAAGCTCTTCCCTTGGTATGTTTCTAATGTCTTCAGCACTCAAAATCACNTCGTCAAACTCAGGAGGATTCCCACCATTTTCAGCAACTGGAAAAAGGTTTTGTGTCATTAACGTAAGAATCAAGTAACGAAAGCACTCTGCCCAAGCGACACTTGGCAAAAACTGACGAAGGGGGAATAACAAGGGGGACAGAGACACCATAAACAACAACAACCTCTAAGACCACAACATAAATAATGTTAACACCACCAACAATGCCCCCATTAGCACCAACTACAATATCGCCTCATTTGACAATGCCTCCTCAAACACTCGTGAACCTAGAATAATCTCAAATCCATAAACATTGATGATGTTAAGCATGCCTGCCAAAGTACCACTGACCGAATCTTAGTGATCAGTAGATCACGAACATATCTATTAACCAATTCAGAAAAACCCTCGAAGGACCGCAAAAGCAAATAAAAAAGAAAAATGAATGTCAATACATAGTCTAGTGTTCGATTTCTACCAAAGGACAGCATTCGTCGAACTAATGAGGAGTTACGTGTTGTGTGCAAATTGCTCGTTAATTGGTCGTGCAAATAACAGGCAGGGTATAGAACTCATCCTGTTCTAGAGATCCGAGATGCATGACCGCGCCAAAGCCTATGAAAAGTACTTTTCTATTGACATTTATAGCACCTGACAAGATGTATTCACACATGAAAGTTCAGACATATTTAACAAAGGATACCAGAGCTACGGCACTGTTAAAGAGCAGTCACCAGAAAATAATGAACACCTTGACAGCAGCAGGTGGTAGAAAGAAACGGACGCCAGATTTCAGATAGATCTTGATGAGATTTATCTACATCCACATTTTAGAAGAATACTTTGAGGAACCGCAGAGCGAAAATTAAAAAAATGCCCGTCACTTTTGGTCCAGTTTTGCCAATACCTCCCTCCCACCCCCCAAGATGTTAAAAAGATACATGAGAATTTCATGTCCATAGGATAAAAAATACAACCTGTAACGTGCGTACAGACAAACAAAAAACAGAGCAACATACTTGCAGAAATTTCATTTTGCCAAATAACAAACGTACAACTGAAGCCTCAACTGAGGCGCAACTGACACTGACCGTAACGTACTGAATAAATCTGACTCGACTGACCTGTATCGCTGGTAGATGCTGATTTTGATTTCTGGTTCTCAAGATGGCTTATGAATGCTTCCTGGTCTTTCCATTTCTGGATAAGCTCTTCCCTTGGTATGTTTCTAATGTCTTCAGCACTCAAAATCACCTAGAAACAAAATATGAAAATGACATAAAATAATCCCGGATCCATCAATCCGTTTACGATTGTACTTCAGTTATGTCAACATTCCACAACAGGTTCAGTTTAAGATTTTCACTTTCTTCCTTAGTAATTATAACATTTTAAGAATTTAAATTTGCATAAAATTTTTAATTTGTGTACAAGCGATACAAACAAACATTCACTATGCGAAAAACACAAAAAACCTACTCTTTTTGGATTTGGCTGCACCGGGTCTTCTGTCATCTTGAAGCTGAAAAAAAACTTTAAGCTCGAATCAAAAAAATTCAGACATACAGTTTGACAGTCACGATTCAGATGAAATTCACCATTTTGCAAGACCTCACGTCCATTGGAAGCGATGACTGTTTATTGTTTACAATCAGACTTCAAAACAATAGTCACTCGATACTGGTATTTTCTGAATCCACTCTTTACCAGAGTTTGGAATGACCAATGACAAAAAAGAAGACAACTTTCCAGGTGACAGGAGATAGGCTTGTGTGAAATAAATGTTTTTGCATGAATAAAGTCAAAATACTGATAAAAAAGAAACAAAAAAGGAAACCAAAAATCACATAAGAGGAAATTGAAGCCAAAATTAGCAAAAAAAGAGGAAATCCTCTTAAAAGTGGAAAATTCCAAACCCTGTCTTTAGTTCGATTCCATAAATGCAATAATACACTGATTGTTTATTTCTTGCCTCTGCATGGATCACTGACCCTAATACTGACGACAAGACTACAGTGAGACGGGTCAAGTGATGTCTCACTACAGTACTGTATGCAACTCATGGCCTAAAATGCAGCACGAAATGTTATTGAGACAATCAGTACCTTTGACACACTTTTGGATTTAGTATAAGGTGTGGATTCAGAAATTACTACTAACTAGTGCCCACAAGTTTGGAGTCCGATTTTGAACAATAACACAGCTTTTACCCACAACTAGTAAAACTAACTGGCTGGCTGTCATCTAGGCAATGACCATCGCCTCTGTTGGCCCGAACCAGAGGCGATGCTCTGTACGCAGGAAGCTTTTTGGTGAATGATGCCTCGCACCGACTAAACCATCAAAGTCACGTTGTTATAAATACCTTTTGCGCATAGAGGAACACCTTAGGAGGTTGTCGATGTGTTTAATTCCTTCCAACTCGAACAAATACTCCCGTTATAAAACTTTTTCTTCGAGCAGTCCCTATTTCAGTTCCCAAAATCGTGAAATCAACTTTTTCATTTTTTTAACCAGGCCGAAGGTCAGAAGTTGCAGACCTACCGGCGAACTTTGAAAGCTGAAGTTCCCGCCCTTCGCGTACATGCTGCCGGGAACCAGCCGTGCATTGGCCGTGTTGTTAAACATTAAAATGTCAAATATGTGCACAAAGACTATTAAATGTCATATCAACATCATTTATTTTTATCAAATACAAACAATGATTCATTGAAATACAATCAGTTTCAAGTAACGCCAATTGAAGACAAGTATAAGTGGTGGCATTTTGGAAACGAACATTTGACTGACACGACCGCAATGGCTCACCTTTGGCCTATTTAAAGATTGAGGTCATGAATTCACATCACCTAGCGAGCGTGCGCAGTATAAAAATGGTGAGTTCACGATTTTGGGAACTGAAATAGGGACTTCTCGAAGAAAAAGTTTCATAACGGGAGTATTTGCAAGGCTCGACGCTATTCAAATCGCCAGGTCGCATTTTGCGACCTAGCCAAAATCCCAGGTCGCATTTTCAAAATCCAGCTCGCATTCATAAATGCCAGGTCGCAAAAATTTCCCGCCATTTTTACGCTCCACTAAAATTGATTTTTTGGATCACCGAGAAAATGTTTAGATTATGCTCTTACCTGCAGCGTTAAATACTGAAAATTTTCATATCGCAAAACTGAGTTCCTTCATGCAGGTACGGTATTACTGTTCTTCACGACCGCCATTGAAAGGCCCTAAAGCGCAAGGCAAGTTGCCGACGTGAAAGTTGAATCAGTGCTCCCTAACTGACACGTGCATTCGAGTAGCTACGTTTGCGATGTGAAAAGGGAGAAAATGCCCGTTGAAAAAATATCCGTGATTTTGCTAGGTCTGACCTGCTACTGGCTGTCATCAAAGTCGTTAAAGATCCAAACTAACTCGGAGTGCAAACTCCCTCCACTTTTTGTTCGTAACCCAAATTTTGAAACTTAACTCGACGTTTGAAAAACATCTGACAAAAAACGTGAAACGATGCCCTAACCGAATGACGTATTTGGATGCGCGGGAACAATTCAGTGCAAATTTCATAACAAAAATGTGGTACTTATGCTGTTTACGTACTCAACAATTCGTTTTCTATGAAATGAATAGCCTCGAAATAATTCCCGACTGCGTGAGGGATTCAAATTCGAGTTTGCTCCTCAATACCTTCCAAGCACGGGAAAAATAGGTCAGTCACGAAACGACACGCATGTCACTAGTGTTTCTTTCGCAGTTATGAAACAAAGCCGGGATTTGGTTTATAGATATTGAGAAAAGATGTTTTTGAACACTGAATTTGTTGTGTAAAATGAGAGTGACACGCTATATAGGCTGCGTGTCAATTTTAAACCACGCGCGGTCGTTTGTATAGTGCGCTATGATGGGCGCTAGCCTGAACCGTGGGCGCTTAATGGGAAATTCTCAAAGGTTGAAGGGGAACGCTTAGCAAATCAGTGACCACTTATTACAAAACACTTCAAAGGTAGAGAGTAGGCTTGTGCGTGAGCATTGTCGTTAACCTGAGTGTTAGCGTTAATAAGATATTAAACGACTGCAATTGTAAGAAACGATATAATAATAGGATTTTGCGAGACAAACTCCATCGAGTATAAGGTTGACTTTCTGGATATCGTTACCATCTACACTATACCCTTTTTAGCCACCGGGAATAATTTTGTTTTTAATTGCCCGCTTCAGTCGGAACAAGATTGTTTCTATTGGAGTCTGAACATTTTACGGCGACGGTGGTCCGGGGAGCGAAAACTTGCCAGGGGGGTGTATGAAGAGAAGAATAAAAAATCGCTGACCTCAATTTCACATCTAGTACCCGTTTAGTTGCAACAGCTGGCTATGGGCATAGAGTATAGGGCTTAGGGAACATCAACCTCGGGAAACATGGTCACAGGAAATATCAGTTCTGGGTTATATCGGTCCAGGGGAATATCGTAAAGTATCGGATCTATTTATAACCGCCGGGAACCTATGAGTTCATTTTCAAATAAACCATTGGCACGTACCCGGGTGCTTAACAGAGCCAAGCTGGTATACTCTTTCACTTAGGACTGTAGCTGTTCTCTTTTGATTTGCAGCTTTGAAGTGCTGCGCACGCGTGAGTCCCCCACTTGAATCGCAGGAGCAGGCCTCCACTTTACATGCGCGCACCCAGCCTAAAATTTTGGGGGGCTCGAATTCTTCCACATGCGGACCTGTTACTGAAAAAAATTCAACGAGGTCAAAAAAACGGGGCCACTAGGTTCAGGCCTGCCAATCGTGCATCCGCGCCGAATTCCTGTGGACTTTGTGGATTTTTGTCTCGTTTACCCGCGGAACTTTTTGTTTCACTGAGGTGAACCTTTTTGCACAATTCGCCAAATTGGGGGGGGCTCGTTTGAGCCCCCCAATCCCCCCTGGGTGCGCCCATTATTTACGCTGGCAGCAACGTGTGAAAGTCAAATCATATTTCGCGCACGTAGCCCCAGAAATAAGTAAATGGGTTAAATAATTTCTTGGTAACTGAAAGTAAAAACGTGGCAGTCGTTTGGCGATTAATAGGGTTGTCATTTTCACTTTGGCTGCCATATGCAATAAAAAACGAGACGCACATCTCTAAGTCACGATTGTCTGCCGGTACCGCTTGCGCGCTAACAACGGGACCGATCAGTGCCGCNTCATAACGGGAGTATTTGTTCGAGTTGGAAGGAATTAAACACATCGACAACCTCCTAAGGTGTTCCTCTATGCGCAAAAGGTATTTATAACAACGTGACTTTGATGGTTTAGTCGGTGCGAGGCATAATTCGCCGAAAAGCTTCCAGCGTACAGGGCGCCTATAGCCTCTGCATCGGGCCAACAGAGGCGATGGTCATTGCCTAGCTGTCATCCAGCACTGCAATGATTCAGATAACATTTTCTTCTGTAAAACAAATCCCAGTCTTTGAGTTTCTACAAAACAACATGAGTCTTACATCACGAAACAATACAATAACAATTTGACGAAAAACACTACAATTACGAGCAAATCTACGTTTTGTGTTTGGCAAAAACAGCATTCGAAAATCAAAATGGTGGTCGTGAAGGTAAACCCAGTAATCAATCTCACACAAAATGCATCTGGCATAGAACAGGAATGTACCGTTAACACATTACTCCAGTACCTAGAGGGTCTCTAATCTTCTAGTTAAATAATGCAATACATATAATTCAAGAATTGTCTACATTACAAAGATATTTTCTAAATATGAAACACTAATTTTTCCGAGCCGCGCAAACAACGGAGGCCGCCATGTGCAATTTTGCAAAGCCTGCCGGGAAATTTCTTATTTAAATGACATTTTTGTTATTAGAACACTTGAATTTGAGTTTTTGAAAGCTATTTTATTATTGGTGATGCAAGTTTTAACAATAAAGTGTACCTTGATGCTTAATAGTATTTATTCCATATTTTCATAATCTCGAAAAAGAACGAGACACTCAAGTCGCAGACAGAACACCGTTGTTTACGTTCATATTTGAGCCCGGTGCACTAAGCTTTAATAATGTTGGCAGCTTTTGCAAGGTATAAGGGGTTCAAAATCTACAGGTTATATTCATTGTGACTGAAAGAGCAACCACGTTGTTTCTAGAACGTGCCATCCTTTTTCTGTCCAGTAGTAACCGCTCGTGGACGGAGCCGAGTCCTGTCGGATGCAAGACGACCGCCGTCTGCACTGGGCTGACTGGGGCATGGCCATGGGCCAGCGCTGCTGGCACGGACGGTAGCCATTCCACGGGGCCGCCATACCCTGGAAGCTTATGTCAAATTGTGCCTCACACTGACTAAACCATCAAATTCGTGTTGCTTTTAGTACCTGCTTTTGACTCCTTGCCCTTGGCCTTAGCCTTAGGCTTAGCATTGGTACAAAGCTGTATACAACAGTCTTCATACAGCTAGCTGGCTGGCTACCGTAGCCTAGGCTAGCAGCTTAGTCTGGTCATTGTCGTTGATGTGTTTATGTAACACTTCCCAATCCCAACTTTAACAAATACTCTGGCAATTAACACTTTTCATTCTGTCTTTTAAAGTTGAAAACTGCATGGCATTTTAGATAATGTGCTTGAGGTCAAACAAAAATGTACAGAACTTCTGGTTATCAGGTTATTGGGAGGGCACCTGTAATATGGCTATTCTAACGCATTACCTGTTGGTAGACTCGTGGGCGGAAGGGTGGTCTCCAAAACAACTTTAGGGTAGCGCGAACATTTTCCATTCAAGTTAGACTATTTTGTTTGACACCCCTTGCGTCATTTTAGAACCTACTGTGGATACTTCGCACTGCTTCGGGTGTGACTGTAGATCAACATCCAGATACTATCAGCTCTTGCAGATTCTTCATATATGACCATCAATAGAGTTTTTAGTGCAGAGGGCAACATTCTCTTTTGGTGTGTTACCCTTCATTTAAAAAATTTGTTTCTTCCACTGAATGCCTGTGATTGCCTAGTTCACATGAAAAGCAAGACCATTACAAGAGCATGTTTATTTCAGCTTTCTTGCAATAGCCATTTTGGTTGGACAGATTTTCAGTGTGACCTACAATTCTTGTATGAAGGGGTTAAAGATTTAAAATCTAGTATTCTTCTATAAATACATACAAAAGATACTTTCTTTTCACATAGCAGCCATAGTGAATAACGATGACTGTGTCTTTGCAGGCGTTTGCCAAAACTAACTCCAGCCTTCTCCACTTCTACAAAAAAACTGGTGCACACATTGCCGGCTCTGGACTACAAGTATGATGCCCTGGAGCCTGTTATCAACCGTGAGATCATGGAGATACACCACACAAAACATCATCAGACGTACGTCAACAACCTGAACACGGTGGAGGCTGCATTTGCAGAAGCCACTAGCAAAGGTAGAACATTTTTGTGTGTTCTGTCGGTCAGGAGGCATGATGAGATTCAAGGCTTGGAATTTTCCTCTTTTAAGAGGCTTTCCTCTTTTTCGGTTTAAATTTCCTTTCATTTGATTTCTAGTTTCCTTTTTTTAGTTTTTTTATCATTATTTTGACTTAAAAAAATTCATGCAAAAACATGTATTTCAGTTAAATTTTACACCACAAAAAATATTTCTATCACACAAGCCTATATATTTACTTGTGGAACGATACATCACATGGAAATTTTCATCTTTTTGTCATTGGTCATTGCAAGCCCTTGAGATTGTTTGCGTTGTTCTGTCATCAGTGTGATATTTTAAGAGCTCCTTCCTTTTGCCAAGAAAAGACATTTGATTCGCATGATTGTTAAACTGGTTTCTGGGCTTCGGCAGAACTGACTGAACAGTCATTTTGAGGCATAAAATGGCATGCAGGGTGTCGACTAAAAATAAACCATAATAGTTCTTTCCTGACCTAAAAATCCTGTCAGATCAGAATAAGGAACAATTTGAGATTAATACGCTGTCATTGAATTTGTTTGTAAAAAGTTTTTGTTTGACAAAAGGTGGTTTCATGCTATTTCAAATTGATTTTCACTGAATGATGCAGTAGCCGATGAGTCACAATCTGTTGCGTTAGCTTCGTAATTACTTGCATTGGCAGTTCAGCCGTTTTCGTCAGGAATGCACTATTTTCTTGCATTCAGCTTTTAACTAGTGCGAGGGCGAGGACGGTATTATTGTCCCTCTCATCTTATGAAAAAATCTCAGTTGTTGCAATATGATTTGATCGTCGTTATCACCGTCTCATAATAATTTTTTTCCTCTAATTGTGGATGATAAGTTATTGTGTCAACTTCTTGGTCGTAGAATGAATAGAGTTTATATTTTATGCGTAGAAATTTTTATTTTCATTTTGCAAGAAATTTTTATATTTTACCTAAGGTTTAACTCTGGCATGCATGACTGCAGCCATTCACTACAATGGCACACTTTGAAGCACTATGGCTAAAACAGCCGCAGAAATACAGGGTAACTCTTCACTTATTTTGCACAAAACGATTGCTAAAATTGTCATTTTTGTGTTTTTCAAAGACTGCTTTCCTTGTTACTATAATGGTAGCTCGTGTTGTTTTGGAAATAAAGTTGACAGTAGACCAAAATTTCCTTCATTGCTACATATGAGTGTGTTGTATTGTGCACTTACAACTTCTATGAAAAGTACGTAATTTGTTTTTTCATTTTCAGGTGACATTGAGAAAGCGATTTCTCTTGACATGGCGCTGAGGTTCAATGGAGGGGGTCACATCAACCACATGATATTCTGGAAAAATCTGTCGCCCAGTGGTGGAGGAGAACCAACAGGTGAAATGCTGCCTTGGGGAATTGTTTAAGAAGGCAGATGGGGCGTCTGACCATCATTGATGGCTTGGTTATATTTTTTTAAGTGTCAGGAGGCACTTAATGCTTTTGACACACTTAATATAAGAGATATTATTTCGAATTTTGAGATCTTGATTAATTTATAAATTCTAAGATTTTTTTAATTAAAAGTTGGAATTATGTTTTTGCAGGACTTCCAAGTCGGAATACTGCATTGAAAACTATGTATATCTTCCCGCTGCATTGACATCTGTGTAAGCGCAGTTGCGGTCAGGAATTTTGCCGTTAGAGGTGGAATTAGGGAGGTTTTCGGGAACTCCATTAAATGAAAGATTAATTAAAGTATACCAAAATTTAATGGAAGACCATATGCATTCCATTTTCTTTTCACCAGATAATAATAATAGTTCAAGAACGGGGTTTCCAAGTGAATGCTATCTTCTAGACTTGTTTTTAAATTTTATGGAAGATGTTACGAGGTTTTTGATTAAAGCACTAGATTGCGTCAGGAATTCCCTATATTGTGTGTAACTGTTTGGGTGTTTATTGGTATTCAGGTGACTAGGGATGTGTTGCATGTAGAGTTTATTTGTTTTTGTATTGTATTGTATTGTATTGTATTGTATTGTATTGTAGTCTGCGATGCATCCATGTCACTATAATAAATACAGGTGAAAATGTCCAAGATCGGTGGATTGCCAATTTCTTAATACAGAATTATACATATAGCCCTGTTTTAATCAAGGTAATTTTCCGTCATCCTTCCAATTTGCACTTATAATTTTGTAGGAGATTTGAGGGACCAAATCATCGATGACTACGGTTCTTTTGACAAACTGAAGACGGAGCTGTGTAACCGCACCATTGCCATTCAAGGCTCTGGATGGGGCTGGCTAGGCTATAACCCTGTCACAGGTCGACTTCGTATCGCCACATGTGCCAATCAGGATCCCCTTTTACCAACCACAGGTTAGTGTGGTCTATGACTGTAGTCGATGTATTTTATCATCATTATCATTTATCGTTTATTATGATCTATTATTATTATTATTATTATTGATATTTATTGTTATTGTTGTTGTTGTTGTTGTTGTTTCCCTTAAACTGTGTTTTAGCACTAAGCACTTCACAAAAATTTCTAATTATAAAAGTGCCTGGTTACTTAAAGCTGCGCTTTATTTTGATTTATTAACCAAAGGGGCGAAACCAACTGTACAGCTGATCAGCAATGACTCGAGGAAATAGCCAGTGTAGTATAGACCTATTTCCGAATTTAGGGTTGGTCAACGCCAATAAAATCATCGATATTCTGACAAGTCTCTCGTCTTGTTGAGGATTTGTATGTCAGAAAACTACTCCTGTCATGATAAATGAAATTTTGAAATCGATTTTCTTTGAGACTGAACGGTCTGATTTGATTGGGCTTTGTGTTTTTTGTCCAGTGTAACAGGGAGAAATGAAGCTTTAAGAGGCCTATTTTAGCTTGAATTACTGTTTACATGTAACCGATTTACCATGCGTGTGAAAGTTGCCCAACAGTGTGATTCTAGCACATTGTCTTTGCATTTCCTTTCATTAAGGCTCATCAACTTAACTTAATATAGAGTTAATATACTCCAGTTGATAATAGCCAGAACAGCAGGGAAACACGATGTTCAAGTTAGTGTGATTTGCATTTTTAAAAAATATAACATCAAAAAGTTTGGCTTACTGAGTTGAACTTAGTGCTGTTAAAATACTAGGCTTGCTTATTATTTGAATTTCTGTCACTACATTGTTTGTGTGCTAGTATTTTAAAAAGTTGAGCTTGGCTTCATTCAGTTTTGTTAAGTTATCTTCATGTAATAATTTCTTTTCAGGTCTTGTACCATTATTGGGCATTGATGTGTGGGAACACGCCTACTACCTACAGTACAAAAATGTCCGACCCGATTACGTGAAGGAGATCTGGAATGTGATCAACTGGGATGACGTGTCAGAGAGACTGGCGAACGCCAAGTTGACAAGTTAGTGCTGCAGCCAACATGTGCAAGCGGAACTTGGGTGGTGTCGCTAGTGAATCATGGAGAGTAAGGGAGATATTATTCGACGAGTGTTCAAGCATGTAATGCATGACCTGTATTGTATTATTGCCAGTATGTTTGAAGAAATAGAATGATTTTTGTATGGTTCTTGGGTGCGATTTAAATGTGTCATGAAGTGGATTGTTTGATAAAGCTCGTGACAATGCTGGTCACAAATAATGATAATTCAAAATTTCCAACAGTCAAGAGTTTAGTTCAGTGGTGCCCTCTATGTTCTTGTGGACGTGCTTATGCAATTTAAATAAATCAATCAAAAAAAACATTTTAGTTAATAATATATTGAACAATTCATAAATATATTCTGAAACATGTTTTAACAATTAAAATGATAGCAAACAGGTCATAAATTAACAACAATAAGAATTGTAACACATAGTCTGTCTCTAATACAGTACATCTGGCAGTGTTGCTATACGAAATCTTCAGATCTAAAACGGACGGAAATCACATACAAACAGAAAAAGTGCTGAAAATTTATTAACAAACAAAAAAGTTAGCGAAAATGGATAACTTAAATAAGACATTTGTTCTGAAATGTTCTTTGCTGCCTGTAAGAAATGATTGCTTCAAGATGCTGGATCAAAGTTTGGCAAAGTAGACGGTTAGAATTCAAATTAAACCAATTATTTGCATGTAATACTCTGAAATGAATCGCGATCCTTGGTCCAGGTACAAGCTGCAGGTCCTTAATTCTCTAACAATAATCGCAGCAATTTAATCAGTGCCCTTGGAAAAGTCGGAAACAGCAATCGAATGCCAATGACCTCAACCAGTATAATAGAAAGAAATCAAAAAAAAATTTGGGAAAATTTGCAAAATTCTAGGCTAATGAACACCAATCATAAATAGTAAGAAACAGGGATTCAGCAATTTTAACAAAACATTTACAAGACTCACTGCATATGAATGTCCCTCGCGTACATTTTACGTTCTTTGTTCATGCCATCACAAAGCAATCCCAGCTGACACTACTCTTTGTTTCAACACGACTATGTCAAGCAAGAGAGTATGCAACGTGATGTCCATTGGCTAGCACTTGAAGCAAAACAGTAACCTACCTTGCAGCAAAAAATTGTCTCTACACACCTTGTCATGGGTTACCTTTATGGAAACAATAATTTACTAATAAACTATTAAGTTAAAAGTGCTATCCTATCTAGTCTATAGGTTCATCTATTCTACGGAGCATTGAGAAACCCTGATTTATGTAGTTACCACAGCGCCACCTCACGATTTTTCTACAAACAGCCTGGACACTGACCAGTGACGGTCCTGAGAACACACCTTCGACACAGGTACCACAGCGCCATCTCGGGTCTGTTCCGAGTACACAGCTCTGACCCTTGTACACCAGCATCACTTCAAGAATGTTCTATGAACATGGCCTCAACACAGAATTTTCCTGCACCACAGCTCTGCCACAACTTTGACACATTTATGCAGCTACCGCAGCGCCACCTCGTGTGTGTTCAGTGTACAGAGCATTTACACTGTTCCAGCTACAACAGCAACACCTTATGTCTGTTCCGAGTACACAGCATTGACACTTCTACAGCTGCCAGTGTGCCACCTCATGTCTGTTCTGAATATACAGCTTTGACACAGAATGTTTCCTCATTCTTATCATCTTCGTCGTTAATGAAAATCAAGATCTCCACCATGCCCGGCGCCTGGCTCGGTGCAAACCGCAGTCCTATTGCTTGAGACTCACTGGCACCGATCTCCAACCTCGAGTCTCTGAACTGCAACAAGTCCTCTCTGTTACTGTGCAGGAGAAACGTCTTGCGATACGGATAAGGATTCGTGTAAGATATCCTTTTATTACACCCCCGACCTCCGCCAACGGGAAGACGGAGTTCAAACGCTTTGGTAACGACCGGAGCAGTACACTTGACACAGACTAGCCAATTGCGGAGCAGCTGGTGGTATTCTACGTCCACTACATTAATGTACAGGTATCGAGAGCCAATATTGAGTGGTCGCACGCCTACGTGGAGTTCGTGTACCGAGTTCGCCGTCAACATGAACTGATCGGTTGGCTCAACGACCATCTCCAGGGGATTGGATGAGTAACACTTGACAAGGCGGGACGCCTGAGTACCCCTGTGAGGAAAAGAAACGCGCTATAGAAGTAAATGAATTGTACACGTCATGCTTTTGGGTATTACCACTATGAGCAGGGCCACAAACAAGCACAATTTTATTTGGAAAAAAAAAATTATTATGATTGTAGCGTGAATTGTGATCATTGTATAGTGACTGAATAAGATTACTTTCACCGTAAGTTGTGTATTTTTAGACCGACATCGCACAGTTAAGACTGCAAATCCTTCAAAAGCTGCGACTTTTTAAAGGTCATACAAGTACGTCACAAATAAATATCAAGATATTCAGGTTAACTTTATGTAAATTTAAATTGTTGTGATGAAACGGTAAAACCAAACCTAGAGTTTCATCTGGCAAGGCAAAATTTAACTTAATATCTACAGTGCCAAGAGCGTGAACTAGAAGACTCGTACCACGGAATTTTGTCCTGAGCAAAATGAAGATCTGGCGTATTTGCTTCCGACTCGTGCCACTAATCCCAAAGACTGAACATCGATATTGTATTGATAGAAATACCTTAAGATCAGTGAAAACCTGNGAACACCAATCATAAATAGTAAGAAACAGGGATTCAGCAATTTTAACAAAACATTTACAAGACTCACTGCATATGAATGTCCCTCGCGTACATTTAAATAATATACGTTCTTTGTTCATGCCATCACAAAGCAATCCCAGCTGACACTACTCTTTGTTTCAACACGACTATGTCAAGCAAGAGAGTATGCAACGTGATGTCCATTGGCTAGCACTTGAAGCAAAACAGTAACCTACCTTGCATCAAAAAATTGTCTCTACACACCTTGTCATGGGTTACCTTTATGGAAACAATAATTTACTAATAAACTAAAGTTAAAAATGCTATCCTATCTAGTCTATATTTTCATCTATTCTACGGAGCATTGAGAAACCCTGATTTATGTAGTTACCACAGCGCCACCTCACGATTTTTCTACAAACAGCCTGGACACTGACCAGTGACTGTCCTGAGAACACACCTTAGACACAGGTACCACAGCGCCATCTCGGGTCTGTTCCGAGTACACAGCCCTGACCCTTGTACACCAGCATCACTTCAAGAATGTTCTATGAACATAGCCTCAACACAGAATTTTCCTGCACCACAGCTCTGCCAGAACTTTGACACATTTATGCAGCTACCGCAGCGCCACCTCGTGTGTGTTCAGTGTACAGAGCATTTACACTTTTCCAGCTACTACAGCAACACCTTATGTCTGTTCCGAGTACACAGCATTGAGTCACTTCTACAGCTGCCACTGTGCTACCTCATGTCTGTTCTGAGTATACAGCTTTGACACAGAATGTTTCCTCATTCTTATCATCTTCATCGTTAATGAAAATCAAGATCTCCACCATGCCCGGTGCCTGGCTCGGTGCAAACCGCAGTCCTATTGCTTGAGACTCACTGGCACCGATCTCCAACCTCGAGTCTCTGAATTGCAACAAGTCCTCTCTGTTACTGTGCAGGAGAAACGTCTTGCGATACGGATAAGGATTCGTGTAAGATATCCTTTTGTTACACCCCCGACCTCCACCGACGGGAAGACGGAGTTCAAACGCTTTGGTAACCACCGGAGCAGTACACTTGACACAGACTAGCCAATTGCGGAGCAGCTGGTGGTATTCTACGTCCACTACATTAATGTACAGGTATCGAGAGCCAATATTGAGTGGTCGCACGCCTACGTGGAGTTCGTGTACCGAGTTCGCCGTCAACATGAACTGATCGGTTGGCTCAACGACCATCTCCAGGGGATTGGATGAGTAACACTTGACAAGGCGGGACGCCTGAGTACCCCTGTGAGGAAAAGAAACGCGCTATAGAAGTAAATGAATTGTACACGTCATGCTTTTGGGTATTACCACTATGAGCAGGGCCACAAACAAGCACAATTTTATTTGGAAAAAAAAAATTATTATGATTGTAGCGTGAATTGTGATCATTGTATAGTGACTGAATAAGATTACTTTCACCGTAAGTTGTGTATTTTTAGACCGACATCGCACAGTTAAGACTGCAAATCCTTCAAAAGCTGCGACTTTTTAAAGGTCATACAAGTACGTCACAAATAAATATCAAGATATTCAGGTTAACTTTATGTAAATTTAAATTGTTGTGATGAAACGGTAAAACCAAACCTAGAGTTTCATCTGGCAAGGCAAAATTTAACTTAATATCTACAGTGCCAAGAGCGTGAACTAGAAGACTCGTACCACGGAATTTTGTCCTGAGCAAAATGAAGATCTGGCGTATTTGCTTCCGACTCGTGCCACTAATCCCAAAGACTGAACATCGATATTGTATTGATAGAAATACCTTAAGATCAGTGAAAACCTGCTCGTCTGTCCCTCGATACACGAGACATCAACCCTCTGGAGAGAGTGCACAAAGAATTGCCAGATCTGTAGAGGCTTGGACAAGAATGGGTCGGAGTAGATGGCAACAAAGAATGTCTTGGTCTGAGGAGAAGCACCACAAGCGCACTGCAACGGAGTGATGAGTTTGCATTTTATGAGCATTTGAAGTTGTCTCTATGAAAACATTCGTGTCATAAAACTTGGAAGAACTTTAAGGTTACGTAACACTTTATTGATCAGTCTGCGTTAATTAGCTCATTTGGAAATATCTACAGAACTATAGATTTTTAACTCGATAAAAGTATACATTTTCAGCAAGTAAAAAGTCTGTAGAATTTGATTTTTGACTTTTTACCAATATGCCATTAATTGGGTCACGTGACCATGTCTTTTTAAGTAAAATTTAATGAAAAGGAAAGTACATTGACAGCAAAACAATGGTATCCATAACATGACTGAATTTTATTTGATATAAATGTTCAAGAGGAGAACTCAAAAATGCTGTCACGGTTTTCTTAAATGTTTTATTTAACATGCAGCTTTAGAGATTCTTCATGGAAATTATTAAAAACTTATTTTTGATAGAACCTGATTAAAAAGAGAATAATTTTAAAAACAATTCCTACTAGCGTTTTAGCGAACAATGCATAAAGCATAGTATCTGAAAGTTTCATATGAATCTATCTGATGAGCCATTTCCGAGACACGATGTTCCAAAAATAGCCAAATCTGGACATTTTCTAGGGTCCTACATAATCATAAAGAGGAAAAATATGATTTTTGATTTTCATCCCAGGTGTACAGATTATATGCAAAAGATTACAGCTAAGTAGCAATACTGTAATGTACAAACAACCAGTAAGCTCATGTGGTCATTTATAGATAATTAACAAACCTAAAACAAATCATATAATCATCCGAAAAGAACTCAGTCAAATTTCTTAGAAATCGAAGCAAAGTATTATCGTTATGCCAGCATTTTATTCAACATGTGTGCATCCAGAATGCTCAGTGCAGAGACCTCTAGTGGACAAATAAGGGGCCCTTTAGATTCCTTCATATCAGCAACATGACAAGTCAAGTAGCAAAGATCCACGGTCCAAAAACACTTGTGGATTCACAGATTGTGGATTCAGAGCTGTTGCAAACTTCACGCGACATACGCTTATTTCAGGCCTCTTGATTGCTCCTTGACAATGTCACTTACCTTGATGAATATGTCCTGAGGCTCCTCCTGTTGAGTGGGCTTGGAATCACAGATAACATTGGGGTCACTACAGCGTACATACAGCTGATTGTAGACAGGGCCTGCTGCATTGGCGCCTAAAATTCACAAAGCCATTGAACGGTTTAATTCTGAGATAGCTGACTAAGATTTCCCTTTGAATGTTTTCACTTTAAATATTTGTCTTTCAAAACAGTGTTAGTGCCTCACATTTATCCAACCAGCCAGTAAACAGTCAACATAATAATAGACGATCTCAGCAAAACGAACATTTTACACTTGAGAACAGCTGAATACAAACCTTCCCTACAATGCAAAATCAGTGCCAGGGATATTGCAAGTTTAATTTATTAGCTACGGGGAAGCAATAGGCTTCTCCAGCAACAATTGCTGAGTGCGGGCTGAACTTGATGCTCGGGTCAATCTAGCAAACGGAACCAGACATGTTGCCTTTGGCAAATAAAATGACGAGACGTCATGCATTTCAGCTTTGCCAACTACGATCTTCTGCACTCAAGATATGTCAGGTTTTCCTTAACTCAGAAATTGCTTCTAATCTCGGAAAGATACAAACTGAGACCAAGCACAGGAATCCGCGGGTCAAAACCGAAACTTGTTTTCGAAAAAGAAACTTGCCAAGGCATGTACATACTAGCAGCTTAAACTCACCTGGTAACGAGTGAAAGGGGGGAAGGCGGATGGATTTTTTCAGGAATGACTGCTCAGGGTGGTGGAACCTGAATGTCTGGTCGACCACGTGAGGCTGGGGGTCAACATGAACACCCAGAACTGAGATAATTTTACCCTCCAGAGTCTTGAAGTATACCTGTGAGCAAAACAAATAACAACGGTGCAATTATTAGATCTGTGCAGCAAATTACGCACAGGGTTCCTTAATACAGAAACAAGGCTAATGAAAACCAAACCAAGGCTTCAGATGAAATTGAATTTTTCTATACGCTCTTGTCACACCTTTACTTTTGTTAATCTATGTTTAAAAACCCTAACGGATATACCTGAAATAGCAAGAAAACTTATCCAAATTCATTGATAAATTAATTATGTAGTTTATGTAGCCAAATGATCGGTCCATTTTATTTCGCTAAAAGCGAATGTAAGATGTATTGTTATGAATCTGTCAGGCGTGTACAAACCATGTTCAGCCAGGTTGACTACCTTCACCGTTGAAATGGATGGGGGTAAAGCTATATGCAAGGGTATTATGAATTGAAGATTTGGAAAATTAGGGAGAGAGAGCGTTTAGCCGAACATGGCCATTAACCTGGACATTGTGAATTGAACTTCATCATACTTTCCTTTACAACAATTTACGGCCTAAAACTAACTGGTTATAAGCTTGGAGGAAAAGAGTAGAGAGACTACGGGAAAACATACTAAGCAATACAAAAATAATTTACCTTGATGAGGCGAGAGGCCAAACCGAGCTCTTTTTTCTTATCCTGATGTAATGGCATGGGATGAGGACGGAATGGGTCAGATGGACCCTGTAACACAACAATTCACGTGACATTTCGCCTACATACAAAAACAACGCTGACAATCCTTTTGAAGGTGAACTACATTGTCAAACAGTTTGTTTTTAGCCAAAATATGAGTACGAACTTTAAAATCAGCGCATATGCAAATAACGACATATTGATCAACGTTTCAATTGATTGTCTCTAAACCATTCTTGGTAAGAGCTCAGGAAGTTTGCTACAACTTGAGATCAATACATTAAATGAATTCACTCGTCTCATGCACCAGAGAACTGCCATTCATCCCCAGACCCACAAATCATTGTATTCTGACTGAAGTTGAGACCAACTTCATACATTTGGCAAGAGCTCTAAATCAGACAATGTTGAAAGATGGCAGGTAAGTCGCAGGCTAAAGCTGAACACTGAAAAAATTTACAGTTCCAAACAAAAGACTGTCTAAAAATACCTGCTGCGGTACGCTGTGATCCGCGTGTAAAGTGAGAAACTTAAATGGCACGTTGACCGTCTCCTTGGGTCGCAGGAACACCTCTGGATACTCTGATGTCCCTTGAGTGTTGAACATGGACTCTTCCACGGGGGTCGTGATACTGTTGAGGTGCTTGAAGAACCGCCACTCCCTTGTGTCCGTTATCACGCTAAAAATGGAACCAAACCTCACATTTAAGAGACAAAGGATTTCCAACACGTTGGTCATTAAAATAAACACATTTCCATTCAAGAGGTCTTGCTCCAGGGTCTAACCACTGAACTCCGACTCCACTCAGACTAAAAACTTAACCATTGGAGTAGAAATTTACAAGTTTTTCTCGAAATGTGCCATGGAACTGGTCAATTTTAAAGTCTGAATTTCAAGCACAGTGACTATACGCTGGGGGTCTGGACCCAGTAGCATGAAAGGTACACACTAGATAACAACGCTACCATACATCACTTTGCTAAAATTCAACGATCTTTAGCATTTTATGGAACCCAGCCTGGTGACTGTAGAAGCAGGACGCCAAGTGTGGTTGCTATTGGTTACCAACAGAAATGTGGTGAGCTTGAAGGCTAAATGCATTATATAGGACACGTCAAAAGTATTGAAATGTTAATTGTATTTATTTACCTACACTCAAGAAATAAAATAAAAAATGGCCCAGAATTCCCTGTCATGATGGCTGGTAAGAATCCAAATTCATGGTCAGGGTAGTCTCCCCTGATGACTGAGAATGAAGGGGAATTAGCAGAGAACTTCATACAGTGGCTAAGCCACTCTGTAATTAGAACTTTACCATGATAATATTTCTTACCAATCATTTTAATTTGCAGCTAACGGAATTATTCATTATGACAGGAAACCCACATTCTGTCTGATCACTTATCACGTAATGTATGATGCATATGAAAGTCAATGATACACAAATGACTCAAAGTAAGGTAGTCACATCAACTGACAATAGATAGCGCCACTGCATCATTGCTTATCAGGAGTCATGGCGGGTAGGCACAGATGAGTTCTTCAATACACAAGTCTGATTGACTTTCTGAGTTGGACTGCTGGCTCAATCGGCAAGTCATTTTCTGCCCAGATTAAAAAAGGCTCAAATTCTACACAACAATTTTTGAAACAACAAACCGTGTAAAAGGTAATACCCCTGAGTCAACTTACTATAGCTCAGGATCATCCCACTCAATCCTGACTGTATGCTGTGTGTTATAAGGATTACGGAGGACAAACTCAAAGAACTCTGTGGTTCCCATCGATGGGTTGACTGTGTACTCCGTGGTAATGGCCTGGCTCAGCATATTCAGTATTCCCGTCTTCTTAGTTTGCTGACGAAACAAGTCGATGGTCTTGAGGTCTCGCGTCCTCTCGGATTTTTCTCTCTTGTACGTCTACAATAATGTTCATCGCTGACTAATTTATTTTTCCAATTTAGACCCGCCTGACAACTTTTTGCTGCTCTACGTACTGTTGCAAACATTAACCATAATTTGAAAGCCACAAAATGATAGCTTACAGCTTCCAACATAGTTTAAATTATACTTTTAATTATAATTAAAACCTACTTAAAAGTCAAACATTTAAAAAAATATAAACAAGATATTTGACATTTCCTCACAAACGACCTCAGGCCTCTTGAAGTTCTGAGATCAGTAGAACATTACGTAAATGAGAATGAGAAAACCAGGACTGAGGATGGGAGGGACAGAGGTAGGGAGGGAGGGAGAGAAGGACGGAGAGAGGGAGGGAGGGAGAGAAAGCTGAGGAAGCCACCACAGATCAGCAAAATTATTATCACATCACAACTACTAACTGTGAAAGACTGTAGGCGAGGCACATTCTCTGCCCCCTGGGCTTTTCTAACTGCCTCCATTCGAGCCAGTTTTCTCTTTGTCTGTGAGTCCAACTCGGGTTTGTTGGATGACTCATCCAACGGAACACCTCCGGTGCTTTGCGAGTGTAATATGGAAGCCAGTTCATTGTTAACTTCCGCCACATGGTGCGCACGGTAGACACGAGACCTTTTTTGTCCTAGAAGAAAATGAAGAAAATGTAAGAAACCTAAATAATGTTTTGAACATGCCATGATAGGGCTGACTTCTAAATCGTTGAACCTGTGTTTTACTGGTCTTACTTTTTATAGATACTCTAGGACCTACCGGTAATTTACTCCATACCTACATGGTTTAGTCAGTTTGGAAACAAGACTTAGCAACTATAATAACGCTATTCCGATTTATTCTAAATCTTGGACTGATATTTGAATTCAGTTTCATCATTTTCAGTTTTGTGAAAGAGATGTCGTCGCTGCTCTGCATTTCACTCGTAACAAACCATCATTTATTAATGAATCTTGCTACCAACTGCGAAGCCAGAACCAAAGTGAATAACAGCCAAGATGCACTAAAAATAAATAACTAAAGATAAAATCTCACCAATTTTGGACAAACAATTGCCAAAACTTTTTTTTTTTCATTTTTCAAAGACTTTTAACATCATAGCGAACATCCGCTATTTTTCAAGTTTTGTTTGATTGTAGATGTAGAACAAAACTTGAACGTGCAATATCACTTCATTTTGGGCTACGTATGCTTCATGGAAAAAAACAAAATAAAATTTCACTGGTCGGCCATATTGTGTCCTAAATTGGCGAGATGTTACCGCGGTGTATACACTCAGCTGTGTCCTCACCAGTTATGCCGGCGTTCAGACTGCCTCCCAGAAAGGACCCTTTGTTTGTAAGGTTCTCACACACCACCAGTCTGTTCTTCATTAAAGGCACGGTTTCTTAAAAGAAAATTGAGTCGCATAATTCTGGATGGTCAGACTAATAAAGGGAGGAAGGGAAGTAAGCTTTCCTGGATGGAGAAAGATGCATTGCAACTATAATCAGTGAATTACTTTCAAATTATATATAAAAATGAAAAAAACATAATTTCCTGATAATTTTACTAAGAAGTTCCAACAAAAATAATGTGAAGACTAGTAAAGACTATTACATATTTATTCTGTAATAATTACCTTTCATATCTTTGATAATCGCAATGTCAGTTTTTAAGATTTCTATTTTACAACCCAGGCAATTTATTTCACATTTGTAACTTTTTTGTAATATTACACGCCACTGCACATGTTCCCCATCGTGTATTGAAGATAACTAAATTCTTAATTATGTCTCATGACTAATAATATATGATTCTTCGACCCGAAAACCTTGTAATTCAAATAGAAAAAATTAAAACAAAACAGTCAGCTTAACAGACATTCTGAAAATAGTTACCAGCTTTATTTAACTTCTGTTCCACTGGATAACCAATGTTAGCCAATCTGAGGTGCAGTCGACCCCGCAGAGATACGTCCACCCCCACTGGGTGAACACTACCTCCGCGACTGGCATCCCCAATGAGAGACGATGACTCATCAGAGAACTCATGATTGACGACATCAAGTTCATAGGTCACCTGTACCGCCTCCCGACCTTGGCGACACAAATGCTGGAAAGTAAAGAAAACCCCGCTTGAGCATAAACAAGTTTTGATACCTCTAACTCAAAACCGCACAAAAAATGTATATGTAATTAACTTCTAAGTCTTCAAAGACAAATGAAATGTCACTGCAACTATTTTACTAACATAAGATTTAAACGTTGATATCCAATTTCTGTTTTCAATTGTACATACACAGGTCGTAAGTACCAAGATACTCATTTTATTTCAAAAACAAAGTTAACACTGTGTGAAGGAAATTTTACCACAAGCATCTTAACGAAAACTTCTTGATTTCCATTTTAATCATCATTTTTTCAAAACATACAGAATTTGTCACTTGATTTGAATTGATAAAAATCTCTAAACTTCACATTGGATAAGCTTCAAAACTTCAGAGTAAAAATGCAGACACATAATACCTGTGATTTACAAAGTGTTTCTATAAATTAGTACTTAATATATCTTTCAACTGATGAAACTTTAGTTATAACTTATTCTTAAGTGGTGGAAATGGCAGCAATTTTGAATGTTAGGTAAGTTTAAGGTTATGCAGGACCTTATTGATAAATCTGTGTATTTAGACATTAAATATCTACAAAACTAATAGAGTTTAACTCTGACTGTAAAAGTATACACTTTTTGAAAGTGGTAAATCTGTATAACTTGATTTGTCACTATTTACCAATCTGCCAATTATAAGGTCACAGGACCACATCTTTGTAGTAAAATTAAGTAAAACAAGCTGTTTAATAGTAAAACTGCGATGTTAAAAACATGATCGGATTTTGATTAACGAAAATTTCAGATCAAATCTCAAAAACACTCACATCTGCACCATTTTTCTGAAAATCCTGTTCGTTTATAGCTCTGGTCAAAGAACAAGTCTATCTTATGCAACACTTATCCCACAAATGTGTTTTTGGCCAGAAAATCGACAACGTTTCTTTATTTGACACCCCTCTGCCATAATGTAAGTCACACATGTTCAAGCCCCCACAATTCAATGCTCACACTATCAACACAAACTACAAAACCTTCCCTTAACTGTCCATCTCTTGACTACCAACCTTCAGTTCCACTGTAGACGATCCAATCAGAAGTAAGGAGTCCCCGTCCCACACATCGATATGCAGAGTCTGCTTAGACAGATGTTTCCCAAACAATGGTAGTTCCCCAGGCTTCATATAGGTGGGGTCCATGTGATATTTTACCTGAAGAGGAGGCAAAAAGGTCACTGAACAGTCTTCAGCGAACAGTGAGTCATCCTCAACCAATAATAAAGAGTGTAGTTGACTTAAATAACCACGATGAAATGCATTCTCAACAAAATTTAGTTTTGGCAACAAAAACAAATAAAAACATGACGGGAGTAAGTATTTCATCTTTTTCACATCATCTGTGCATCCACTCTCCACTTCAGCTTTTATTTTATTATTATTTATCATAATAGCTTTCATACTTGAGTATTACTTGACATCATTACTACAGATTTGTTTGTGAATCTGTCTTGTACAGTACTGCACTATATTGTATAGGAGCATTATTCTATGGTTTAGTCAATGTTCAGTAAATCAAAACAAATTTGAAAGACAGTCGAGGGTTTTCAACATGGATTATTTTTTTCAAAATAAAGTGATTCCAGCAGTGCTTAATAATTTAATACTGAACTTTTTTTCAATGATTTTAGAATCATAATTTTTAAAGTGACGTATAAAAAACACTTGAAGACAGAAATGCTTTAATATTTAAACTTGTTCTAAATGATTGTATGGATGGTGTCCCTTAAATTCAAACAGTGGCCTCAAGGCAAACGTAATTGAATACCATTCAAGCATTTATTCATACTAGAATTCTGCATGTCTGCGACAAACAACTTCAAAATTAAAGAATCCAAAAACGAAACAAGAACTACACAATGACTCATTAATTATAATCAGTTTTAATTCTCGGCTCCAAATCAAAATCCACATTTTACTCTCACCTGATAACCAGGCGATGCGTTCATCACAGATCCGTCTGCATTCAGTTTCTGCAGAACGCTGGGGAAGGATTCTGGACTGGCTGATAAGTCTCCCTCCACCTTTCCCAGTAGAAGTCTGGAACAGGCCAAACAAAACAAACATTAGGCAAGACAAACCAGCACTCTGAGAGTGAGGCTACTTTAGAAAAATACAACACACATGCGAAACATCAGTTACATTTTTGGTCTTTGCTTTGTTTGCAAATATCTGTACGTTTTACTACCGAACCAGAAGCTAATATGAAAAGCATAGTTGTGAAATCTCGCCAATCTAGGACAGCTAGAATAAGGTGCATATTAAGTGAAATTTATCTTTTCAGTTTTACATAAAAGATATGTAGCATAAAATTACTAACTGCTTTTACGTGCTCAAGAAAACTAGTGCGCCTTTACAATAACGTTAAAAATCCCTAGTTTGCAAAACAAAAACATCAATTTTGAAAATTATCTTTGTCCAATATTGATGGTTACCATATTTCTATAATTTCATGGATGTGATGGAACGAAAAAAGTAAGTCCATTTGAATAACTCATAATTTGACAACATACACGGAGCTGGATTAATCATTTTTATAGTTTACATCAGTTAAAAGCCTATTATGGTAATTGATGATCATACAGAATTCACTTCGTACCTCTCCGTTGTGACTTGTGGAAATCTGTAGAACTGGAAGGTAAAAAAGATGGTGCCGTGTTGTTTGGACTGCGACGGCATCTGGTTGGCTCTGCAATAGACGTTATGGCAAGCTCAATGTCAAAACAATAGCGAAGAACGGTTCTCAAATTTTGTTATCAACTCACTGATAACCCACACCTAACTCCATCTGGTGTTTAGCCACAGAACTGATTGATGACCTTAATGTCTCAATTTATGCACACCTAACTCCATCTAGTATTTAGTCACAGAAATAGCCCCTCAAGCCAGCTAAGTGAGCCTGATCTCAAGAATTATCTAGTAGCAGTATGTTCTTCCCTAGGCCAGAAATCACTTCCCATTCGAGAAAGGAACCAGACAGTTGACATGAATCCTATAACCTTATGGCGAGTGGGTTAACTCAAAAGTTGTCTTTGACAGAAGATGGGTGCAAAGCAAACCCAGAAAAAGTGATGAAAGTGTGCCCAAGAATAGTTGCAGAGACACAAACAATTCTCAAACGTACACTCGATGGAAAGATGAAGATTTGTCATGAATTAAATTTCAATTCATTGAGTTTATTTGCCTCACATCAACGAGGCATGACTCACCGTGAAAATGCCAAGAACTGAAGAATAACCTCATTACACTGTAGGTGGTCGTTCAGCTCAGCGTTGATGTGAAAGTTGATTTGGTCGGTCGGGTCCACCACCTCGGGAGCCTCTTGGAAACGATCGAGGATCGGAGGGAAACCGGCGTTGTACAATCGGGCATAGGCAGCGCGTGACAGGCCCTGGCCACTTCATAAGGGGAAATAATACATAAGAGTGTCAGAAGGATTACAAGAACAAAAACAAGTCAATGATAAAACAAAGTACCTTTTGGGTAAATACAGATACAGATACGACATCTGTACACCTTGTATTTAATGTAGATGTATTACACTTCGAAATAAAATATGAAAAACATGGTCATGGTGTCACAGCAATGCAGCAGGACTTTTTCACTGTGACCCAGACGAATGGATGAATTCCCCAGACCAAATCTCATGTGAGAAAAAGTGAGATCACACAAGAGCACACAAAATTAAGCACGTGAAACATCGAGTGTTTTGCGAGACTACAGAGACAGGTGCTGCTGAAGTGACTAGTCAGCGAGACTGGACTGTTGAATCGCGAGTCACAGAAAATTCAGCTTCTGTTCAACAGCGAACATTTCCCCATGCGTCTCGTCCAAATTTTGCAGTGTTTACAGGACGCACCAGAGTTTATCTCAGCAGACACCTTTGACACTATCAAAAAATCTCACCAATTTAGGACACAATATGGCCGACAAGAGTAATGGTATTTTCTCATTTTTCTAAGAAAGACATGTAGCATCAAATCAATGTCTTCCCACGTTCTAGTTCTGTATCCTATCTATCATCGGACAATGTTTGGAAAATAAGGGTAATTCGCAATATTTTTAGAAGCCCTTGACAATTGAGAAAAACGACAATTTGAGCAATAATTACTTTTGGCTGAAATTGGTGAGATTATTTCGTATGGACTCAATATGCAATGTGACACTTCATACATTAACGAAAAGCATTTAACAGTAGGAACAAGAACAAGTCCACCTGCGAGGTTTTTCATATCCCAAATTTTTTTAAATTCAATGCGTACATTTGCACAACTGGCGGCTACGTCCCACGTAAAATCAAATCACTTGATGATGTCACTGACGTGTTTTTCTGTGATACTAGTTTGAGCATAGTCTTAACAAGCACCCACAGTGTGACTTGATATCTACAGGGTGATACAAAAACAGGCCTATAAGAATTCTAAATAAACCTTAAACAGATCTATTCATAAAGCTTCCATCTACGAATGGTCTTTGTACAAAGTTTCAACCATTTGATACAAGTCAGTTCTCCTTGAATTTCCCTGCTCTGTCAAAAAGCATTTGAAACTTTTACACCAAATTTGTAGGCTCATTTTCAGGTCATCCTGTACATGACGTCATACACTTGCATCCCATGACACTGAATAGATATCATGATGATGTGTTAAATGGTCACCTATGTCTGCTGATACATTGAAATTAACATTTACCCACAATTCAATGTTAGCAAGTCTGGATATTCCAATCCACTATTGTATTAATCAACCTTCAAAGTCTCAAAATTATGATGAAAGCAAGCTTGACTACCTAACTAATGAGTAGTCTGTCTAAGAGAATCTTTAAAAACTGCCAATAGATGTGGACGGCAATGCTAACATTTTCCTTAGTTAAAATAATCAATATCTTAAAATGAAACTTCTTAATTGGAAATCCATGAACTCAAGCATAAGGTTTCAATTCATCACATCCTTCAACTGCAGATATAAAGAAATGAGTTCTCCACGGTGCTCCAAGAGAAAAATCCAACCAAATTGCAAATAGTGTATTGTGTTTCTATGACTAAATCTTCCTGTCTTTTAACTCACAAAAACAATGTAACCACTACCAGTAGTTACACACAGACTGCTCACCCAGGGATTATTTTACTTGCGTAGCATCTCACCATAATTTTTACCATCAGAATATAAAAAAATAAGTACCGCTATGCAACACTAAAATTTCAATTGTTATGCTAAGGAGAAAAAATTATAACTCTGTTTGTATGACTACATCTAGGGAGGAGAACACTGATTTACCGACCTTGTTTTTGAGGGGCCAGTGGTGGCTATAATGGGGTGATGTATTGGGGTTATCTGCATCTCCTGGAGATCATGTTCAGGACCCTCGTGGGTATGTTGAGACTACAATACAATATAGTCAGGTTAGCATAAATGACAAGACCACGATCGTAACTAAATGCACTTAACAGACACAGAATTTCCATACAACTTTGGATTAATAAACAGATTTAAATAACAATGTCTTGATTCAGATTAGGATAGTAACAGCAATCACAGTGGCAAAGTCAAAGAAGCGACTACTGAAACATGGCATGATTCCAAAACATTGACAATGTTTTTCCACAAACGAAACAAATTAGGTTTCTAGGATATGTGTGCGCACGTGTGTGTGCGTATACAGGTACGAGACATCAAGTTACATTCATTGATTTCTGTTTTAGTCCAATAATGTCATAACCATAATTTCGTTAATACCATAGTCACAGTCAACAGTTCTATAGTATTACCCTGAATTATATTTTTCACAATTCTTTCATCAAAAGTCTTAACTTCACAAAACGTGAACTATTCATCTTTCCCTACAATAACAAAATAATGAGCAGTTTTAGTAACCACAGTCTGATGAGGGTTTACCTGCATGAATGTACCCACTGGAGAAGGTAGATATCCCGCACCATACATTGAGCCATACATGTGATTGGCTGGAAGGACCGGCTGCGAAGGGTAATGACTGGCTGGCAATGGCAACACAGGTTGGGAGGAGTAGTGCATTGGTTGATGGGGTTCGATGATTCCAGGAATGGCTGGAGAACTCTGTACTGCCTGCGGCCTGAAGGGGGCGCAACTGTGTATAAGTCAGTTGGATGACATATGCATAGACATTTGCACATACTAAAAACTACAATGTACTGAAAAACTGCTTATATTAAAAAACAAATGTTTACACTAATGCTATGAAAAACTGCTTATTAAAAAACAAATGTTTACACTAATGCTATGAAAAACTGCTTATTAAAAAACAAATGTTTACACTAATGCTATGAAAAACTGCTTATTAAAAAACAAATGTTTACACTAATGCTATGAAAAACTTGATCACTAGTAGTAGCTATTTATATTTTGAAGAAAACTAAAGTGAACATAGAAATTTTCGTTGATAATATTTCCATTCAAAATCTTATGGCCATTTCTATTATAATAGCTCTACGATTGACTAATACAGTAAAATCTCACCAATTTCAGACAAACTTAGTTGAAAAATCCGTCTTTTCCTTTTTCAAAAGCTTCTGATGGAAGCTATGGCATAGGTCTTTAAAATTTCCTTAACATGTATTTTGTGCCACTCATGATGGAAAATTAAAAATGAAACTTCACTTGTCAGCCATATTGTGTCCTAAATTAGTGAGATTTTACCGTATTAAATTGAATTTAGAAAAATTATGTTTTCAATTAAACAATCAATACGCAATACAATTTCAAGACTTAACGATAATTTTCACCAGCATTTTTCCCAATTTACAGATTAACACGTAACACAAGACATTTTCCACAGACATCGAACACAGACACAGGAATCGGAAAACATTCTCATGAAAATCTTACGAATAGCCAGGAGACAGTAACGGTGTGTGAACGTAAGATTGTCGAGGGGATGGAGATGACAAACGAGATTCAACGCCCCCTTGTGGGTAGTGGCCAAATGACCTAGGTGTGAGAACACTGACCGCCGACCTGCTGGGTAGGTTAGTAAGCATTAGTCAAAATAACACAACAAACTCCATTGAGTACTTACGTGACCAGCCAATCCATCTCTGAACAACTCGGAACATTAACTAATAGAAAAAGCTTCTTCAATATTAGAACACAATACTGAAATGGGGGTAATTTCATTTCGTCAAATTTCTAATCAACAACACATCAAAAGAAAATTTTGCTCCATTTAAGTACCATTTGAATTTCTCAATTGTCACCATTGTGCTTTTTTAAAACACTGCAAAAGGACAATTACTTCTGTTAGTAATCGATTCTGTTCAAATTTGAAGAAACTTTAATACAATTTTGTTACCCAATCAGAAAGTAAAAGTTGATAATTAAGTACAATGAAAATTCCTGTTTGAGAATGTCCCTAATATTGATTTTTGGATATCACCATGCTTCCCAACACAAATGTTACTAAGTGTAAAATTTAATGTAAATCAAAACATCTTGAATGAGTAATGAAACCACTCCAATACCATCCATTCTAAAATTTCAAACAACAGGTAAATTTGCCATTTGAACAGCCTGCGCAGGGTGTTCTAAAAATTAGAAATAAATTCTTACGTAAGAAATATTCTTTACTTCTTCAAACTGAAAATTTGTCCCCATGAGATGATTGGGGGCACATACCCAGTGGGAAGGATTTCTGTTTAGAAGTACCCAGGTCCGAGTATAAGTCAAAGTTCAGAGAAAGACCAGTAGTCCATGGACAGTGAAATACAGCACAGATCAAAAGTATTCAGACAAAACGACCCAGAATTCCCAGTCATGACAACTGGATGGAAGCCAAATTCACCAATGTTAGAGTAATCTCCCCTGATGACTGAGAATGAAGGGGAATTAACGAGAAAGTTAGCAAGGTGACAAAGCCATTTTTTTACTAGAATTTGATGCCCCAATAGTTACTACCAGTAATTTTTGGTGTTAACAGAATTAACAACCATGACGGAAAATGGTATTTTGTCTGATTGCTTTTGTCTTGCATTGTATGTCAGCAGCATATTAAATAGAAAGAAATGCCACACATTTAAAACACAGCATGAAAAAATGTTAACGATAAATAGAAGCTAATTCTACCATTAATTAAGTAACAGTTTAGTGCATTAATATGATTTTGTTATTTCAAAAGAAGGGGTGTTCATAGACATTTAGTTCAGGCAAATAAACAGATTTAGAAGTTCACAACGCAGACCACCAGACAAAACTTCATCTCTGCCCACAAATACTGAAATTTAAGGTCTTAGATAATGTCTGTCAAAAAAACCAACGAGACTTTCATATAAAATACCCACTACAATGATACCTTGGCCAGACTCGCAAGTGGTTGCAAGATGAAGCTTGGTCAATAAAAAATTTCAAATGCCAAACGATCGGAGGCACTTTATTATAAGTAGATTAGATTCAGGCCAGAACTTGACTAGTGGTAACGAACCTTCCCCGACCAGGCAGCGGGGGTCGACCCGAGACCCCTGCAGATGGCACCTCTAGTAGCACGCTACTGCCGACCTCTGAGGGTATTGACATCATGGAGCCAGGTCTCGTCTGATGCGCGTGGTCAACAGACAACAGACTGTCGGATCGGGTCACGTGATCAGGACGGGACTGGAGACATTACAAACAAAACAGTCAACGTACAGGTAACGCAACGCAACAAAATTCTTCTGGATACTCAACGCACACGATTGTGAAAGTTGCCTTAACTTGGTCATTAGTCAGAGCAGTCAATGCTTAATCAACAAAATTCAATGAAGAAATCGATTGGACAGCTGATAAAAGCATACAAGGGTACTGATAATTTTGCTGCTGAAACACTCTTGTTACACGCATTCCACACCAGGGTACAAGAAACTTTCACAAATCAAATACACCACCGACCAACTTACAGGGACTGCCAAAGATCAGTCATTGTAAACATTCTGATATGTTTGACCAACTCTTCAGCTAAACCGTGTTCACCAAACTTATAAAATTTAATATGTTTCTGGCCTTGCTAGCATTTTACATACGAGTAAACATAAACCAAAATTATTTAAAAGCAGTTATGTAATCAGGCGCATTAACGCACTAGGCTCACAAAGCACTCATAATCACAATGTTTTTATGGGAGCGAANACAAAACACAATGTAACCACAAACAACAGAAACCAATGCTTGAATCAAACTTAAGCAGTTGATCAGTAAATAGTTGTTGGGTGAGATTCAATTAACTAAATCAGTTAAATAAAAAACATGGAGGATGATTTTTGCTACTACCCTTAGAGGGTGTCTGAGAGCTGTTCGAGTTTTTGGACAGTAGAAGGCAACTTCGTGAAAATTTGGCAGGAGTTCAAAGAGTGAACATGGCCTATCAAGCTCAAACAAGACTCTGATCAAACACAGACATATTTTCTCCTACTATATGTGGTACAAGAACTTTTACGGACATCGGCTGATCTCAGCAATTTTCTTTTTGTCAAGATATCATCCTTCCACATTTTGAGTGTTCAACTTTATCCAATCTCAGTCAATATCAACTTTACTACCAGAATGTCTTGGGCAATACATTCTCGGAGAAGACACCCGGCAGATGATTATCCGTGTCTCCTTTATCATCAGCCTATTGAGCAAACATTTTATTTGTCTTACTAATTAACTGCAGTATTGCACGGTGGACATCAGCATTGTCCACAACACAAGTTATCCTAACGCAACTTGTCTCCCGGTGAGCTGAGCGGTCACACTACGTGCCCTCAGGCTCGTGACAGTGACAGTGGAAATAGGATTAGACACCAGCAACTGAGCAATCACGCGGCTGGTAATTACTTCTGCCTTGTCTGCAAGTTTGTGTCCAGACTATGACTAGCACTGGGGTAAGTTACCCTAGAAATGAGTTTCCCTTCCTGGATATGGTGAGGTAAGTTGTTGCATGTGTATCCAGCACAAATAGCATCCACACTACAACTAAACCTAGAGAAAACTCATCCCAGGAGTAATTTGTCCCAGAATAACTTGTAGTGTAGATAGCACTTTAGTTTACTGTATGCTTGGACATGTACAATTACTGGTCTTAATAACAATTTACAATGTTTTGCTGTTGTTTTTATTTTTGGCACCTTTTCCCTTTTTTAGCAATGATGGTAATGCAATGAAACGCTCACTCAATGTGTTACAAAATATAGATCGTAAGAAAACTAGAAAATGAAAATGGAAAATGCACTTTTTAATTAACAACTTCATAAGTAATTATTTCAACTTAAACTCGCAAACAGGAAATAATCACAAACTAACGTTATCCACTGAGATCTTGTTTTCGCATAGAGTTAATACTAATTTGTATCTCACCAGTATGTAGTCTTTGAACTCAGCGTACCTACAGACATTTCCTCTTTGGTCAACCAACTATTTTTTGCAAAAAAGTTATTATTCCGGATAGTTCCAATCTTCACCACACAATAGGACCATCGCGGATTAAAAGGGCGATAGAACTCTTCTTTGTCCCGGAAATAAGAAAGCGCGTGACCTTGTTTTGGAAATCAGGCACATTTTCGTGTCTCTCATTGATGTCGGGAAGTCGAAGAATTCCAGATCACGCATCCACGGGTATTTGTCCAGTTTTTAATGAAACTTTCTTACACGTACGTCAGAGATGCAGCCCACAGCACAGCAGTAATGCTTCATTGGCATTGGACAGAGGAGTAGAGTAATGCAACCGAGGAAAACTTGTTGTAAAGAATCCCACAACAAATAACATATGAAACCCCAAAGGCACGAAAACAAGGCAGCAGATATGCCTGGCAGATGTTTATGGCATTTTGGGTAAATACAGTGAAATTCAAGAGTCGCTCTGTAATTCAGGATGGCCCTATTGCCACTTTGCGATTATCACATAAAAGCTCAAGACAGCTATTTCCCTACCTTTTTGTCCTGTATAAATGCGAAGCTTATGGTGCCCAGTGCAAGCTTGGCAGCTTTCTCCTCTTGCATGGATGTGGCTGGAGACTTATAAACCAACACCGAGTCGGGAATGGGTGAGGGGCCTCCTAACATCTCCACGGTGACCTCGGAGGTCTTGTTGGACGTGAACGGACTCCAGGCTGCCCAGCGCAGTGTTACAGTGCTTGTCTGCGTCCTTGCCATGCTGGCACCTAACTGGAAATGCCAAGCACCAGGTGATACAAAAGGAACACAAACGCAAACATTAGACGTATAACTCTGGCATTCGACGACCAAAAATCAACTTCCTTTTGATCCAATCACAAATTATGGCGGATAAGGCGAGCCAAAAAGGTGAGAATGAAGACATTGTCTTTCTGTATAATCATAGACAAGCATTTTTTTGACATTGTACTTTTTACCCGAGTCCTTAAAGCACCCCAGTGCATAATAATGGTAACTTTGTCATGACGATCCAAAATAATTTTAATGATTGTCAAAATGCTGCAAGTTCCCACAGCTTTAATCCTCATTGAAGTCACACAGAAAGTGAAGATGGCGCTGAACGTTTGTCAATCAAATGCTCTAGCGCCATCTAGCGACAAATCATTTCAAAACATGACAGCTTTCAGCCAATAACAAAATATTGAGGGGAGACAACTCACCTTGCGTGCATCATCACCCAGGGGTTCAGAGACAACATATTGCAGCGTGAACACTACAGCATACATAGGGTCCTCCACCATGCCCCTCAGTGGGACCCTGTTCCTGAGGACTAATGCTGAGCCAAGACTTTGCCTAGTCAAAGGTTAAATATTTGGAATGTGTTAATTCATCAATACAGACCTTCCAAGACCACCAGTGAGTCTTTATATGACATTGTAATGTTTATGACCATGCAGGAGCCAAAATTCTTCAAGAACTTTTTATTAAATTCAAATTACAAAATCCATGGCATTTTCAAATTCTTGAGGTTAGGAACACATTTACCAATTTTCACATTGATTCTTAGAGTGCTTAGGCCGATAGGAAAATGGACGCCAAAAACAGACTAAAACATTCGAAAACAGCCACTAGACATCATACACTATGTCAAATCCATCTGAAAATGAAAAGGTGTCATGCCTCATTAACAGAAACCTATATGCCAAATTTCATAAAAATCCACCAAGGAACTTCAAAGATACAGACTCGAGGAAAATGGAGAAAAACAAAACTGCCACATCATCGTTGCCATCCGTTGTCACCTTCCTACAAATACACTTGCCAAATTTAACCATACTGCTGAGGATTCAGGAGATACAACTAAGGACGCAACAAAAACAAAACTGCCACTATGAGGTGCTACACTGGTTAGCGCCATCCAAAAATCATCATCGCCACATGTTTTCTCCACAGTAAGAAGTCATAATCATCCTAAGAGTGGTTCGGTCGATAGAGAGGCAGACACAAAAACAGGATCAAAGATATTAAAAACAGCCACTAGGTGGTGTGTACTACGTTAAATCCACTCGAAAATGGAAAGATGTCATTGCCTCTTTAATTAAAATCTATTTAGCAAATTTCAGAAAAATCCATCAAGCAACTCCCAAGATACAGAGAAAAAATAATAGGGCCACTAGGGGGAGTAGAGGTTGTTAGATACGCCCAAAAGTTGTCAACAGATGTCACTTTCATATAAATACACTTGCCAAATTCAACACAAACCCTGTCGAGGGTTCAGGAGATACAACCATGGACGCAAAAAACTCCCAATAACAGGAGCCACTGTAGTCGAAGTCACCGAAAAACATTGTCAGCCATCCTTTTCCCAGTAGGAACATATCAATTTTCATAATCACCCTTCAGTGGTTTGGCCTATAGAGGGGCAGACAGCAAAAAACACTTGAATACAGTAAAAATGGCTACTAGGAGACGCAAAATATGTTTAATCCGTTTGAAAAAGTGAAGGTGGTGTCACCTTCCTAATAGATACCTATTTACCAAATTTCATGAAAATCTGTTGAGGAACACCGAAGATACAGACTGCGGCAAACATAAAAAACTAAAATTGCCACTAGGGTGCACACCAGTAGTCGGATCCATCCGAAAATTTGCTCATACCTGCAAAATTTCACAAACATCCCGTACATTCAGGGGTTTTGGAGATAGTGCAGTGGACGCCAGACGGATGCCAGACGGACGCCAGACGGATGGGCATAGATGACGGCATAATGCGCCAACATATAAATATGTGGGCACATAATGAAGTCACAAGCCAACAAACAGAAAAAATGCATAACTATTGCATTTGTGTAAGTATTATAATTTGATAACAATATGCTATCTATGTTTCCAATGACTGAAACATGACAGTTGGTTATGAAGGTACCAAGTTACCTTTAGGTCTTTGCAAATATTAAAATATCAATAAATCAGACCTGCAAGTTACATAAATCACACCCTAATAACAATATCGCTCAATAACAATGACTTACTAAATCATTCTGGAACAAATGCAGCTGAAAATCATAAATCACTGTCAGATTAGACAACAGAATATTTTATGAGAGAACAAAACTCACAAAGAACTAACGGAGGGGGTCCTCTGATGTCCCTTCTTCAATGTAGCCCCCTTTTTGTGAGACATGGCCTCAGGGACCAACTGTAGAACCTCTGGATCATCAACATAGCACCAACCATTGTGGACACCAACCTGCAGCAGGTAAACACTTATAACAACATTGGCGAGGTTCCAACAGTAGTTATTCCTCCCTCAGGTAATGCAATGATAACATTGACAGTGAGGCATATGTAGTACACAGTTTCTTATTATTTGTTGATACATGGTACAAACTAATGCGTAAAGCATGCATTTAGGCCTATGCGCTGGTATCTGTAAAGACGCACAGGCCTAAGTACTGGGTACCTTGTGTATAACAATGTGTCATAAACTGGATTTCCAGTGTTTTTTTCCATGATTCTGAGTAGTTTTCAATAGTATACCTTGAACAGAAAACATCAATTTCTACAGTAACTGTTGCATGACACATATTACGTTTACTCAAACACTATCCTTGGTTTTACTCAAATGTTTCACAAAAAGTGTGTCCACTTTAAATTCGGAAATAGGCACAGCCTCACAAACAGACACATGAGTCTAACGCAAGAACGTATCTTCTACCTACTCCGTCACAATGCCACATCTCCTACCCCACTGAAACCACACTTCCTGTCCCTTACAGCCACAACCCCTCCCTCTTATAACTACAGCTCCTCCCCCATGTAACCACACTTTCCCTTGTAACCACACCTTCTTCTCCTTGCAACCACACCCCCTCCCGGTCTAACCACACCTCCTCCCCCATGTGACCACACCTCCTCCCCCCTCGTGACCCATTATGCTCCCTCATACCTGCAGCCGTCGTTCCACTATCTTGACCGACGTCCCATCAGCCACCTTGTTCTCCCTGTTAATCCGATCTTCGTTATAGAGCTCGCACAGCTCCTCCTCAAACTTATCAACATTTGGCATGATACTTAGCACCACCTTGTCCAAGTGACACTCCATGGATCGCACGCACTTGGGCTTCTTCAAGTTGTCGACGTCTTGAGAAAAAATAAAACAAGGATCCAGAGATACAGACTAACACAAAGGTATCGCAGTTCCCATTCAACGCAATCCTGAATGCAAGCTAAGATATTCAATGACAAACAATGCGCGTCATTTGGACTACATCTTTGTATGAGCTTAATAGGATGGAAAGGGTTTTAATAAACCTGCCTTCATTGATGAGCTTATTTTCACAGTTCGAAATCATATCGAAAAGAAGCTCTGTCATCAGGTTGCATTTACATGGCCATGAAACGTAGATGGTAAATTCATTTGATGATCCTCAAAAACTTTGTTTTCTGGCCTTAAGACCATTTACATTCTACTCTCCTCAATAATTTTATGAAATTCCAGTCAATTACCCTTTGTAAATTAACTGATGTCAAACTGTCTGACTTCCAAACATGCAGACAAAAGTAATTTTACATCTTTCCAAATCTTACAATTATGGCAAAGGCAACAAAAGCACAAACTTTAACTGCTTAAGTTTACAGACAAACATTGCCGCCAGAAACTCAATTGTGGTCACAAGATAAAATTCCAATACAGAGTATTAGTGATGCCCATTATGACAAGAATGGAAATATAGAAATTTTCACATCTCTATGCAAATTTACTGAACACGAACACGTGTGCATTGACACAGCATGCCTACTCCACAAACCTGGATGTTTTGGATCTTTGGGAGCCTCAGCCATGCCTGGGACTATGTCATTGTTCCCAATGAGGACATTTTCTGGCAGTAGATGCATGATTTTTTGTAGGTTCTTATGTGTGCGTATCGCATAAGACACCTGACAGCCGGGCACCATCTTCAAGTGTTCGTTACTCTCAATGGGGTCGTCCATATACAACAGAGCTCGTGGGGAACCACCGTACACATCTAACCTGTATGAGTTAAAGGAAACGTTCACTAACAGGGATTACACGTTGCTGAGGATTTCAAACCAGACAACTGTACTGTATGATGTAAATTCAACAATGCAATTATGCAAACATTTATTACAAATGAGTTAATATTTAATCAACTCTTATCCTCTGATTCAATGATAAAAAAAAACATTTGTTCGACGTTGACAATTAATTCAGGGGTCTGTTTTGAACACAAAAAGCGACAAGAGATTTAAGCCATAAAATTTGTCTTTAACACACTCCACACAACTATTTCAGAAAAATACTTAAAGTTCACTTGTGCAAAACTCAAAAGTCTTTTAGAATATACACATAACTGATAGTTTCTGAGAAAGTTTGTATTAATTATTTCTAGACTGTGAGCGTACGACCAAATTTCTGTCTTAAGTTCTAAGTCACCGAAAAGAGTCAAGCCACAGACTGGTGTTAAGCATGCCTACCTTTGCATGCGTACAGGTTGACTGCTAGTTGTGTCCAACATATCCCCGTCGTGTTTAAATAGCCTGAACATTGCCCAACCACACGAAGCCTTGACATAGTGTCCTTCACTCTGATCAGTAATGGCTGCCACCTCGATCACAAGTACTATATTCATGTCGTTTAAAGACGTGTGGAAATATACATTCTGAAACAGCGCGTCGTACAAAACATAACAACTGTTAAACAATTCAGTAAAATACACATTTGAATAAATAAAATTATGTTAATTGTCAAAGGCACGTCAATGTCAAGGATAAGAATTACAGCACGGATTAAATTTTAACAGCTCACGAGATAGCATGATAGTTTCATTGGTCAATTTATCAGACATTGCACGTTAACTAACTGCACTGAAATAAAGATGGGCAGTTGAGAAAAGGATTATTTCAATATTAACACTTAGAACCAAATTACGCAGCAACGAAATATCCTACTTCTATTGGGAATGAAACGTACAAACGTGCTTCTCCTGAAAATAACACGGCTCTTCATAGATTCAACGAAATAGTTCATAGCCATGACAGCTGACAGTCAACATAACAAGATAAAAATTGTGAACATTCATCCACCATCATAACAAAGTACCTTTGACAGAACAAAATTAAACCTGAGAAAATTAACATTCAGCGTACTTCCTCCAAGGAAATCATGAATTCACTAACAAACACCTGTTTGTATTTTATCTTTTTATTCTTGTTCACAAGCAGCATTAAACATAAAAAAGTTTTAGATTGATTTTAAATATTCAGAATAAAAATGGCTCCAGGCCACGAAGAAAGAACACCTCAACTACACGTAGGATAGGACCCACTCTTGCCAATGTGTTTCCAAACACTAATGAAAAATAATAGCAATATCAATAATAATAATAATAATAACTAATGATAATTAATAACAGTAACAACAATTATAATAAAAAACTAAAACTAAAAATAACTATAATAATAGTGATAATAATAACAACATTTCCTTAACAATACAGCCTTGGTGGATGCTAGAGCTTTTGGAATGTTTTTATAATAGCTGTTAAAACAAACCTTACCTGATTATAGTTGAGCCTTGGCTTTTGACCGCTGACCTCTTTAGCCTTCATAAGTGGCCCAGCCCAGGTACGTCCGAAAAACTGTTTATAGGTAACATCAAACAAACTGACGTACAGCTGATACTGGACATTGGCAAGAGCATCCTGAAACAAGAATGAAACAGGTACTGGTTATATAAACTTGTCTCAAGACGATAAACTCTGATAAGGATTAGTTACCAGCAACAATAACCCAGGCCTCTTTGAAGTGTAATAAAAAATTGCCACATTGAGTAACTGACAACTTCTTCAATAAAATAACAAAATAGAAAATACTGGAAACAAAGATGCAAGATTCTAAGACAAGACACGTTCAACTCGACCCGTTTCTACTTTGACAATAGATTAGCACAAAAACCGACCAGTGACATCAGCGACTCTCATCATGAGCAAAGATCTCAGTTCTCTTGATGTGGACCAGAGCAATTACTACAAATTAGCAATGGCTACACGGCAATAATACACTGGCTGAAATGAATTGCAATGTCATAGGCTGAAATTATTGAATATTTTAACTGTCTGACTCCTGAAATTTGAATCATCATGAAACGTTAGGTCCGGATCATTTTTCTAAAAAGAAATATGACAAAAATCATCCAAAAACTATGTAACTGGATTCACCTTGTCGACAAGTATTGCAGTGTAGACCGACGATCACGGTCTATCATTGATTTGAACAATTAACAATAGACTAGATTGTTATCTGCATTTGAAGACAAACCCAGGTCCCCTACCTCCCCCCTCCCCTAAATCCGCCACTGAACAGTCACAGACAGTTTTACACTTTGTCTAGTGAAACAGAAATTAATTCAACAATCAATGCATACTAACCACAGATTCAGGTACAACTATACCGATCAATGACTCCAGTGACAAACAAAACGGACATTTGAGCTCACTCCTTGTCGCAAAACGATTTGATGGTAACCTAACAAACTCATTCTTCACGAAATTAATCCAGCTTCGATCAGCATCTTTCTGTCTCGGAATACACAAAGTGACTCGCTTCTCAGTACTCGTTTCTTCATAATCGGAAGATTCTGACATAGTGAATCCATCCACCGACTTTTTGGTTTTCTCCGAAGCTTCGGACGTCACTTCTAAGCTGGAGTTCAACAACTCGTTTCCTAAGTTACTGTTTGGCCTGCCATTGTAAGCCACAGCGCTTCTTGGCGGCCAGGTTGTATCCGGTGGCCATGTTGCCATGTAGTTGGGAGGGTAGTTGGAATGACGTTGCCTTGGCTGTGGTAGAGTCTGTGGTACATACCCCATGAGAAACATATTGTACTGCAAACTGCCCGGCTTCAGGTATTGACAATAGTCCATATTAATAGTAACTGAAAGGTGAGTACCACTTGAAATAATATGCCAGCTAAAAGCACCCAACAGATTCAAAACTGCCTTGAGGTGAAGAGTTCAAGTGAACAGTGACTGGCAGGTTCTTCTAATAGTATTCGAATTCTTTCAGAAACAAGAAAAGTCAACACATTTCATAATTCATACAGGCGCGTAAGTTAGATTTTAAATGTTAACGAATAAGTGGTGTGTATACAAACATCGATTTCAAGATTATTGCTGCATGCAGGCAATGTCTGCAAAATCATTCAGAGCGGAAACAGAAATCAGTTAGGCTAATTGAGCATCTGAATTTCAAATTAAAAAACAAGCGTGAAGAGTTAGCACAAATAGTACTCAAGCCCAATTACATACTTGGTAAATTAACTTTAGCACAACTCAAATACACAAACTTATAGTTACTCCACAATCCAGGACATAAGCTAGTCTACTTTTAGTCACATTGAAGATTCACAAGATCACGTATCCATTCTGCAACACTCTATGTGATCAAAATCATCACTACTAGATGCATCAACTAGAAATCTCGATGGAAACACGTTTTCTTGAACAATATCGTCTTCGATTAACGAGTCAATCATATCCTGTCAAGATATTCCCTGAAGGCGTGTAAATTTATAAGGTCAGACTGAACATAAATGGGTGGAGTTTGGTAAGTTTGGATTAAGCTCTATTACAAGGAGTGATATAAAACTGATAACTGTCTCACAACAACACTGTTATTAAACATATTTAAAACAAGAACCATAAAGTAATAAATCTGTCAATTCAAGATAGAATAGTGCATTGAAGTTAAGACTACAGGAAATTATTCAATACACGTACGTACCTATTCAATTTAAAGTGCTACAGCAAAGCTAAACAAATAATTACAATTGAATTTTAAAAACTAATCTTCAACTAGCTTTTACAGTACATTTGACACAGAAACGGTGACTAAGCCAGGTGTCATCTACAGACAAAAACACTTAAAGCAAATGAACAGTTCCAGCTGTGGTACGTTATAATCCATAATGCAAAAGTTCACGTCCATTCCACAGCATACAAATCCTCCTATTACAAATATATCACGATAGAAGTCAACACAATCCAAACTGTTGCCTGTGATAAACCTGTTCGACAAACTTAGCTCACTGCAACAAGTCACGTTTGGTATGAAACATCCTGTAAAAGGTTCGCATTGTTCCCTGTGCATTGAGAACAGCCAAGCTTTAATATTGCATTGTTCCGATTGACAATACCACAAGGGCGTGTGTTAAAAAGTATACGGTGACACAGATGAATGAATAACAGACTTACAGCGTCAGGTATATAAAAAAGGAAAATATTGAATCCAGTCGCCATGGATACAGCTTTCCCTATATATATATAATTCATCAGGCGTGAAGCTTAAAATTAATTCAAATAGACAGAAAGCTGTCAGCAACGGACGTTGACTCGAGAGGAAACAAAATTGGAACAGTCCAGAAAGGCAAGTTGGCTGACAATATGATCATATGATCATAATTTTTGTACAATACTAAAAAGCGCATAACTGACTGATGTAATTGAAGAATAGTTGTTAGGAGACAAGTTAAACTTAAACCATTCGTCATATTTAAGGCTAGAAAATGGCTAAATGACCTCTACACCAATCCTCTAGTTTTTTTGATTGATGCTTAAATCTGTTTATTTTTCAAGGCAAACAAAAGTCAAATAGAGGGCTGATTACATTAGGGCTAGTTAAATATTAGCAAAAGAGGTGGAAATTGAAACTATACTCATAGAAATAGTTACGTTAGTACCGTAAGTACATAGCTCCATTTATTATGGTAGGTTGTATACTCAACAGAGCCACCAAAATAGTCAAGTAAACTATAGGGTCTGGGTGGTATAAACTTTTAATTTGGTACACTAAAATGTAAGGATGTTTGGTAACCTGGTTCAAAAATTAAATCACAAATGGCTGGCGTACAAAATGACATCACTGGGCCTTTGTTCACCAGAGGGGAAAATACCTGTGCATTCTGAGAGGGGACATTTTTGGGTGAGGGGAAAATTCTACCCCCGTTAGCATCAATACCACCCCCACCCCTTTCACCAGCACTAACATCCTCTGCCTCAAGTAGCCAAAACTAACATTTTGTGCTCTTTCAAAGCGTCACCAGTGTGTCGCACCTTGAGGGAAATTTTTTAATCATTTGAGAGAACTTTTGGGCATCATGAGGGAAATTTTGCGTGATTTTTTTTAGATTTTCTTGGACATAGTGTGGCAAGCCACATTTTTAGCCTAGCCTGACCAGCAAAACAGTGTCAATTCTTGAAAATCTTATAACTGAGTAAAGGACACAAGCAAAGACCATAGACCCGTTCCAAGGAAACTGACTTAGCTGAGACCAAATAAATTTCAGTCAATTTAAAGATACAACTTAAATTTGTCTCAAGTTTGATCCAAGAAAGAGATCTTATGTTGGCCATAAGTTTTTGACCTCAGTTTTGTCTTAATTTTGAATAACTTACTGGATGTGGATGTTTCTTGGAACAGGGCCCGTATTTATATAAAACTGACCAATAAAAATGACCTTAAATTTCTTTTGCGGAAACCTAAATTTGAAAACCTGAAATTACCACTCAAACAGTTATCTTGTGGTAGTTATGTAGCTAGCAACCTAGTAGGTGTAATGCTGTCTATGCAAAACCGAACACAAAATGAACACGTGAGTCGTAACGTTTTCGATTTGTACGCAGGCACGTGTCTGTGAAATAAACAGTTTAAAAATGAATTTTGTGGTTCCTACCAACCACTTCAATCCTCACACCCCAGTCATGAGCCCATCAACCCACGCACCACCTCCCTAACTCATGACTTTCATAATATCGACCATCTATGGATCTACACAAACTATGTGTTTGAGGGAGATTAAGAACAACTCTCCATTTTACATCATTAAGTCTTAAAATAAATTTAAAGTCTCTTCAATATCGTTGTTGGACGCCAGTGTCATGGATAATCACCTCGGCTCAGCAGGGATTCAAAACTGGGTTGCCTTCATCGTGCCAGCATAAGCAGCTTGGATCTTAATTTATTCACAGAGTTGGGTCAAAGGGCAATATAAGGACCAATCCAGCGATCCAGTTCAGAGGCTTTGAGAATGAGTCGGTTTTGTTGACAGCACAACTAAACTTATTGTTTGAAAGCTTGATACTGACACTTGTGTTTTCAACAAAGTTTGTGCTAATGAAAGGCTGCTACCGAACTATACTAATTAGTAGGGTTGTGTATCCTTGGCAACAAAAACATGACTCACTGTCAATAGGAGATTTTGGTAATAGTTGGATACATGGGTCCCTTATTTGATAAGGAATTACTACCACAGAATAATGCTCTTTATTCAGTGGTATAGTATCTTAAGTTCTCAAATCAATTTTAAATCAGGGACCCACCTATCCAACTATTACCAATTTTTAATAAGCGTTCAAGTAAATTGCACTGGTAAAAAGATTGAATATATTTGTTACGATCACAGAACATCAAAGAGAACTTGAAAGCAATAGTAAGTCTGAACTTACTGGGTTTTCTAGTTTTCATTCAAAAGTTATCGCGTAATGCCTCGCGATAAATATCAGCTGCCAACTTACTCATGAGGACCAGCCACACTTCATGTACAGCAAGTTGGCTGGCTAACAAGCCCAGGGCCGAGTTCCGTAGACAAGAATAATCACGAAGGAAGCTAGTGTGATCCCGTCCTTCCCAAACTTGTGATACATTATACACACATGGCAATCTTATGTTTCCGCGGGGTTCTAGCACAGAATACACACTACATCTCTGTCTGCATCATGGCTGCCTTATATCTCATTGGGACTGGCTGGATATATGATTTAGAGAACCAGCTTCATCCATTGAATAACGGTCCCATGTGGTTGTCTGATTCTCTAAATCAAGGGGCACTACATCTGACCATTTGCCCATCTTTGTACCCGTTTTTAATCTATATAGCTGAGTGACAAACTGTATGATCTGATCATTTTGATTGCTCAGTCGGCGATGGCCGGATATAGTGGTCCCTGATTTTGAGAACCAGCAATCGCAGAGTAATCAGTAAGGAACCGTTATTCAGCGGATGAAACTGGTTCTCAAAATCAGGAACCCTTTATCCGACCAGTGCCTGCTCAGTCAGCCAGTTTCAGTGACACTGACACACCACCGAAAAACACTGAACAGTTCAGTTTCTGTGAAGCACTGGGGCAATACTCATTTCATTTCAGCGACTGCCAGTCACCGACTGGCGGACAAACGTCTTTGACATGACGTCGTGTCACGTTTATTTACATTACAGTACACTCACCTGGCTCACTGGGGACGGATTGGCCACACTTTCAACTGTTTTTAATGTAAAACAAAACGGCGTGCAAGTATCCTGCTGGTGTTGAAGTCTATCCCATGCAGGAGATGTGACCACGTTCTTTTGAATGAATTCTTTCCATGCTTTGACTCTTCCTAATTTGGAAGCCATTCCTCCGTCTCAACGGACGCATTGGTAGTAACTGTGGCTGTAGTTCATCTTAATCAGCCTACTTGTTTATTTTTCACATACGAAATAATCAAACTAAGATTTAAAAAAAACACTAAAATTTGCTTTGTGGACATATTTCTGAAATGTAGAACTTAGTATTTAAGTCCAACTATATAAATATTGTGAATACTTATCGTGGCTTTCGATCACATCTTCTGGTTAGAAGATTGTGTTTTTGAGAGCGAATTTTTCAGAGAACACAAGAGTTGATGTCTCATACAAACTCCAAAATTGCATCACGATTTGTATGTCATTTCGTTACATACTAAAGTTGAGAATGCCATTTTGAGATGGCGGTTAACTATTTTTCTTTCGAGCCTGCATGATCGCGCGACATCTAGCGATGAAATTTTCAAATGTCGTCTGCTCACGAAGTCCTTGACTAATAGTAGGCCAACGTCATACAGACTTGACGGTCCGATCTGTTCTGGCTATTGATTGGTCACAGTAACTTAGCAATGGAGGCTGGCCCTCCCAAAAATCAGTACCCTCATCTCAATAAATTTCCTTTACATATAAAATTTTCGGCACGTTGATGTCCGCTGGGCGCTTGGGCAACCTCACAGTGGTAACGACCGGACTGTGCACTTCTTTAATTACATGCGCGCACCATAGGGGGGCTCGAATTTTTCGGTGTGCGGTACTTTTAGTGAAAGAAATCAACGAGGACTAAAAAAACGAGGCCACTAGGTTCAAGCCCACGGATCCACGCCGACTTCGGCCGGCGTGGGATTTTATGGACTTTCAGTGTATCGTTTACTCGGACTTTTTGTTTCACTGGGGCGGACCTTTTTGTCCAATTCGCCAAATTGAGGGGCTCGTTTAACCCAGGGGCCCGTTCCAAGAAAATGACTTAAAGTCTAAGATTTGTCTCAACTTCCAAACTTTGAAGCTTCCACATCCGGCAATTTGGTCAAAATTAAGACAAAACTTGAATCAAAAACTTAAGTCGAAAACTTAGGATCTCTTTCTTGAAACGGAAATGAAACAAGTTTAAGTTTTATCTTAAACTTAACTGAAACTTAAGATTTGCCTAACTTTGCTAAGTCAGTTTTCTTGGAACGCAGCCCAGGTATTCCGAACAGGAATCGGGAGCTCAAACGGCTGAGCCTCACTGTTTATGTATCCTAACAGCGTTGCTCATGGCGGATCAACCAATGCCAATGCATTTAGGCCTAACATTTTTGCAAACATTGGACCAATACATACGACTCTCGCCTCTGCCGGTTAAACAAACAACGAATACTGAGGCTATCTTAAAACAGTACAAAGCTCATTAAAATTTGCACCACTCTAATAATGAAGTTAAATTTATAAAAATTACCAAGTTAAAACTCAAACCAAGTTACGGACACGATCAAATCGTCAAAGTCTTTTCCCATTCGTTCCCCAACCATGTGGTTACGATAAACGTCCAAACTGACACATGTGAATTGCCCATACAACGGAGTTCTGCATGTACTTCACGATCCTTTCGCATGTCAGTCTTCTTTAGACATGGCTCTATGGAAGAGAATAAAAACTAAAATTATCTAAGAAAAATTTCCGTTCACGTTTTACTTCTGTGAATGTTACAGGTTCCCTGATTACATCCGTGAATGTCCGGAAGCCTGAAGGTAAAAGACGTAGAGCAGTCAATGAAATAGTTGAACAATGTTCGAGAACAGAAATTGCCCTCTTCATCTTCCCGTGTGCAATGTCATCATCTGTATCAAGATCGTGGTGGAAACATGGCATATATTCATGGGATAGAGCCCCTTTTCAAAAAGAGTAGCAGAACAAAGAACGGCAATCGTGCTGGACCAAATAAAGATCGGAGTTCCTAGTTCAAGAGTAACTCAAGATGGAAATATCAGGAGTAATGAAAGACTTGTTGATAACAACTGGGAGCCGGTGATGGATTATAGATGACATAGAGTTCAGTATCAACTGAAGGACATGCAGAACAAACAAAAATCAATTTCAAACTTGAGTTGGAAAAAAAGCAATAGCATTGACCTCAATTCTTCAATCAAAGACAATATTTTCAATGGTTTTGTAATGATAAAAATGTAGAAATATTTTTCCCAAAGTTGTTTCAAGAATGGCGTTTGTTTTGGAAATTGGGAACAAATATTGGTGAAGAGGAAGTTATTTGTGAAGCCCGCGCATGTCGATCACACTGTCCGGGTTTAACTTTGATGACGACCATGTACGGTGTACTCAAAGTTCGTGTACTGGCAAACATAATAAAGGATTTGTGCGATTCTTGTAATGCAACTCGGAACTCAGAAAATGATAGAGCACCATTGGGATGAACCTGGATGCCCTTTAACACGAATAGATTCTTGGAGGAGGGCTCAAACCCAATGCATGCGCCTCGTCTTGCATGCTGTCTCAGCAGGCTGGCCCTTCAAGTAACGGCCCGCATTAGGAGTTATCCAAAATGTTCATGCTGGAGTTTTCGGCAGACATGTCCATCTTGTGACTTTTCCAGCGGGTTGAAAAGGGGACATTGTATGTTCGCCCATGCAGGGCGTTACATTTGTGAAAAATAGGCACTCGTGTTCAGTCCCAAAACTGCCATTGGAATTAAATTGACATCAAAGTCGTTAAGTTAAGCAAATTTTCAACAATATGCTATCTTTCGGAATAGTCATATATTGCCATGTTTTGGTTTCAATGTCCTCCGGCTACAGTATCGTCCAAGTGAATCGTGGTCGTATTCGTAGCTTCCAAGTATTTGCCCGGACGTATGGTATTTGACATTTGGTCCCTAAATTGGTATTTTACGAATATACGCCTAACTCTTGTCTGCAGAAAACTTCAGTTCTGTGATTTACGGATTAAAAAGGTTTATCCATTTCTGCATTACTCAAAAGGCGCACTGTTTGTGTATTTTGCAGAGTTGGTTCCGATTTACACCAGTTTACTACCGACTGATAGAGGATGAATTTAGGTGCATGCTGACAAGTTCGGCAACATATCTCTTACCACAAATTTGATTCAGAATCAGGAGATAATTGAGTATTCATAATCAGGAGAAAATAGAGTATTCAGAATCAGGAGATAATTGAGTATTCAGAATCAGGAGATAATTGACTACTCAGAATCAGGAGTCTTGAGTTTTCGAAGTATAATAAGAATTTTTTCTCAATGTCAGTATTAACGAACGCAAGTCTTTTTTTAGTTGATATTTTCAGAAAAAGTCACAATGTTTGTGATAGGATTATATTTCTGTTATAAATAAGAACATCAAAACCCTCAACAACTCGACTACGCTTTAGGGTCTATTTTGGCTAGCCAACCTTGGCGGGCATAACCAACAGTGTATTTTGCCTGCCATAAATCATTTAGTGGTCAGTGGCATGTATAAGGTGTTATTTTTGTGTTACCTCGAATGGATGTTCATTTTGGGAATCCTTTTGGGTTTCTGGCCGACCCTTTCCAGAGTGCAATTTGTCTGTCGGGTTATTCGGCGTTCAGTGTTCATATTCCGTTTTAAATTAGTGTTGCCCTGTACCTCAAATACCTAATCTAGCTCAAATTTTCAGGGGCATATCTTGGTTGAGATTTTTGGAGGTTTCTAGTGGGCACAAGCCAGAGTGCAATTTGCCTGTCATAGGCAATTATGAGATCAGTGACTGGTGTTGAATCGTATGGAACTGTTTTATTGGTAACAATCCAGTCATTCTACGGATAACCCGGAAAAAATTGCAACAGAAGGTAAAAAAAAATTGAGTGTATGAGTTGCTCATTTTTGGGGTCAATTTTGGGTTTCTGCCGGACCATTTCCAGAGTGCAGTTTGTCTGCCATGGGGTCATTCGATGTTCCGTGTGGCACGATTTTTGGTTTTAAATCAGTTTTGGCCGGTACCTCGATTATGTAATTTAGCTCATTTTTGCCCCCGTGTAAGGTCCTAAGGGGTCAAACCCAGAGCGCAGAGAACGGCAGACGTCCATCTGTATATACTGAGGCAGGCCTGAAGGAAAGNCTGGATGTCACCATATTTGTACCGAACCCACCCCCATGTCTGCCATACTGAGGTGGGGGTAATACCGAGGGTGCAGCCATCAGGATTTGAACCAACAAAGATTAACGAAGAGTAAGAATGGGTCTAGGCCCCGAGCCCACTGACGGGTAGCTGGGATCGAGCTGCCTGAAGTAACTATAGCTGGATAGAAGGTCAAGGTTTCTTTTATTATGATCTTTGAAGTAATGTTTGGAAAAGTGAAGTCTCGAGGTGCCTTGTATGAGTGCCTTTGAGGCCGTTTCAGAATCCCTTGATGGAACACAGCCGGTAACCCGGTTTCTGGTTGCTGGGTAAAATGATACAGAGTGTGTCCCAAAATGTAATACACACTTCAACGTCTGGAGTTCAAATTCAGTTCCCGTGGGTAACTGAGATTTTAAGCAGGCCTACTGCATGGTTACACCTTATTTTTAGCATGGATGTGTCTGTCATGACGTTCTCCGTGCATGCGCGCAAAGGAGAGGGGGGTGTGGGGGCTCGATGGCAAAGTGGGCAAAAAGGTCATCCTCGAGAAAAACGAGACAAAAGTCCTCTAAAAAGGCAGGATTCGGCGTATGCACAATTCATAGCCTTGAACGAACCCCGTATTCGTTTTTTTTTTCTTTAGTAAAAGGTCCACATCCTCAAAAATTCGAGCCCCCTTATATTTTAGGCTGGGTGCGCATGCCGTGTGTGTAGTATGCACGGGAAATGCAAGCAAACGATGCAGTTTTGATGAACAAAAATTCATTGCGCAATATTACTGGAAACCAAAAACATCAAGGAAGTTCAAAGACAACCTTTCCAAGTTGATGACCAATAAGTTTGATTTTATTTATTTATCTACGATTTGTAAACTTCAAGCTAGTAATTTAGTTCCTAAGCCAATAAACAACTTATTGTCATTTGAATTGTGAGAACATTTTAGGAGCTGTCCTAAATTCATCAATTTCCTTGAGACAAATAGACAAAAGTCGTTTCGTGTACTTTTATATTTGGAGATCTGATAACAGATGAAATTTTCCCAATGTCGGCCTGCAATTAAGTTTATTGAAGTATTGTCATTTCTTACAAGATTAGATTCTAATTGTCAAAAAATCATCTCTCAATCAGTCCACTATCCTGGATAATAAACATGTAAATCAGAAAGAAAACAACAATCAAGTCCATGAGCAATGCGTTTACCTTGATTTAATGACTTAATTCCTTTTTGATTCCCTGTTAGTGACTTTAAACAACAAATCTTGTACCGAAGTCAAAAAGCAATGCATTTATTGTCATTTGAATTGTGAGTAATTTTTTGGGGAAGTGTCCAAATTTCTTCAATGTTTTTGAGAGATATTTTAGATAGGCAAAAAGCACCCAACTGCACTTTACTATTTGGGGATCGGATTATAGTTTTCCATGTTCAGGCTTCAACTAAATTCCCTGAATCTTCATCATTTCTTAAAAGGTTAGCTTCTAATTGCCAAAAATCACTTATTAACCTGTCGATTTTCGTAGATACAATTTACCTGAACAACATTCAAGGATGAATGGACTCACCGGAGACAGCCCAAGAGTTATTATCTCTGCGGTGAAGGATGTTACAGGTGTGTAAATCAGAAATCAACGAATTTGTTGACCAAAACGGAATGTTATAAGCAATTTCCGCAGGCATGCGCGCAGATTTTTGACGGATAACCGGGGGAAATGGGAGATAGGGCATTCATAGTAAGGTGTATTTTTGCTCTTTCGAGGTACCTATAACGGTTCACGAGTTTAACTTGACCTCAAAAAAACGCTGAAATATTTGTTTAACGTGATCATTATTGCGAGTATTTGGGTAACCTCGTTGGACATGTACACGGTCAATCCAATGGTAGCCTCGACAGCAGTGTTTTCCACATGTGGGAATTCCTTACAAACAACTCATAGTAACCATTTTCAAAAGAGATACTATTCTTGTGATAATATGGGAAACAGTAACATTATTTTATAATTCAGCATCGGAAATAGTCGTTTTGTGCAACAAACAAACAGCGGTCTTCACGTTCTTTAAAATTCCTGACTCCCTTTCGATGGCGGTCAATCCTATTGTATTTTTTTCACATTTTTTGGTTGTTTGGGTTGAATGTTTTGATACCACTGTGCTGTGCCCGAATGTTTTGTGTTTTTGATGAATTCGAATCACAAATTCCTCGTGAATACTTGGCAGTGTCGGATTTACATGTATAGAGGGACAAAGGGACATGTCTCCTAACTGTTCCACCGAGAGAGGGTGACGTCTGATATGGGACACCTTAATTATGAAAAGCTAAACATCATTAAGCTTGGAAATGAGTGACAGTTCATTCCACCGTCGTGAGGTCAGACGACGGTGCAGGAAGTGACATCATTCAACATGAAAGTTGGTTGCACGATTTGACAAAAAACAGGAAAATAGACGTAGTCGAGTCCAACATTGGGTCCTCTCTCCGTAGGAATATGTCAATAGAAACATAAAAACTGTGAGCACTTGAATGTAGTCAATGGCCTCCTTCAGACGTGGGGCCCCTCTATGTGAAAATATATATATTTCCAAAAATCAAGAAATGTGCAGCAATTGATGATATATGTCAGGTCATCAATTTTTCTCAAGTGATATACAATTCGAGAAAAAACGACTGTTGCTCCGTTGTCCCTTGCCAGAGAGGGGTCTCTGGAAAAATATGCAGTTGCAAAATTGAATTACTGAATTTAAAAATCCAGGAAATTAATGCGCTCTGGAATAGCTTCGCTTTACAAATTTCGTCGATTTTTCGAAATATATGCATGAATTATAACGTACACGTTTCCAAGTGTATTTAGACGACCTGTGCTGCGAAAGCGGAGACCTAAACAATAATGTCCTGACCAGGGTCCTCAAAAGGTAAACCGTGCACTGATACAGAGTTATTAAATATTCTCTTGAGTTTTCTCTCTTATCCGCATTTAGCAGTCTTTCTTTTCTCGACTGTCCCCGCCCCATGCGTATGTCGGTTGCCACGGTTTAGCCCTGAGGACTGAAATTTTTTTGGGGGGGCGTGCAATCCGCCCCCCCCCCCCCCNCCCCCCCCCCCCTGCTTCCTACGGCCCTGCTAGGTGGACTGTAAGTGCTCCTATGGTCAGATGTTGGTACTCGTTCATCTATGCTAAGTGATCTGGGCTGATGGTCTATATTACGGGACCGGATTAGAAATGGATTTATTTTCTTGTAAATGCCATCGGCAATAACAATGAAATAAATTGAAAATAACTATCAGCGCACGGTCTTTAAGGAGTAAATACAGTGATTTATAACAGGTTACCTAACAATGCCTTTCGTTTCTCCGGCAAGTTTTTACAAATCCTTACAGTTTTTGAGAGTTTATGTTTCCAAAACTAACGTTATTAATATTCGACGTTAAGTAGCCTACCGCTGGCGGATGTCTGTACAAAGAGGACACTCCAGCAAAAAGTGTATTTCATTTTCTATCTTTCTCATATCACAGCACTTATACTTTGTCCTCCCTGGTAATCCCAATATATCTACCTTCATTTATAATTATTTAATTATTAAAAACTGGGCACACCTGAAGCGAGCAACCACTCGAATGTGATATAGTCCCAGACAAGAGACATATTGTTACATGATTAAATTGTTTTTAAACAATGCGTCTACACATCAAGACTAGACAGACTTGCCTGAAAATCACAGCGCGAACTCTACTGGTCGAAATTACGACACCTTTGACGAAACTCACTTACAAAAGTCAATTCATTCACTACACCTTGATTTATACAAACAAAGCTAAAATCAGATGAAAATAACAAATTCTTAATCCCTAATCCCCAACAAGCCTTTCCTTGGTCTGCAACCCGAAGATGGATATTAGAACAAATTTATATATCTGCTGTCCTGAATTTTTACAAGTTTTAGCTAATAATTAATTATTCTAACATATCTTAGTGATCTAATCGATCTCCGACCAAATCCGCGAGCTGCGAGTAAAAAGCTAATAGTTCAATTTTCGTTTTGTCGGTCAGTCAGCTGAACAGTCGAAACGCAGCTTCAAATGGTTGCCACGAGAGACAAATGAGGCATAGACGGATTTAGGGGAGCAGGGGGCCCACCACTCCCCCCGGCTGCAGCAAGGAAAATGAAACAGCAACAGCGTGAAGTATGAGGAAATATTGAGTCTAGCAGAACTGACAGTGGATCGGAGGGGCGAGGCGACCCCAGACCGTGGCGGAATCGTGTCCCCGTTTTATTTTTAGTCCTCCGATTGATTTTTTAAACAGAAAGCGCACGCCGGCAGTACACATGCAATCGCACTTGCCCAATTCCCCGAGGCAACATGTTGGGCACCCCCCCCCCCCCACCCCCCTTACTGTGTTATCCTAGATCCGCCACTGCGAGGTGAGTGTTGGTTGACTCCCAGAGTCGGGTTTTGCACTGCTCACCCCGTCCGGTCGTTAGCTCTACATTTTGATATATAAGTTTCATGACAAAGTGACAAGCAGAATTACCCGGGTGGTGAGAAATTTCGCGGAGAGACGCTAAAAATTTTACCCACATTCATTGACACTAGTCAAGTCTTTATCACTGGCTAGCCCAGGCCTACGTATCGACATAAGACATTAAAACAATTTAGAGAAAGTTTTTAAAGTAGAGCTATTTACGAACTACTGTTGTTGGTAGACGCGTTGTCGGAGGGAATCACCCTGAAGGGTTTCCTAGGGGGTTTCCCGACTAAGGGGTTTCCCTGCGATATTGAACTTTCGGAATTGCTTCGGCAATTTCCGTCGCTAATGATTTCCGCCATTACCCCAAGAATCGAGCAGCAACAGCTTTAGTGTGATCGCCAATTCGAGACAGTTTAACAAGAAATGCCGGAGCATTCACCGTCGCCGTCCCCCCAGAGAGCCATTTATGGTTTCAGCTTATATTTATTCTCTTATGTAGCTCTTGGTAAGCGAAACTGTGACATTTGTTAACTTGTTTGAGGGAAATTGACTTACCGAGTTCAACATTTTGCCCCCTCTGGCGACCAACTCTGATAGGATATTCCCTGGAATCACCGGTCAAGTCCTTTTTGTGTGATTAAATTATGTTATTAAAAAAATGACAATTTTTGCTTGAGTGAAGAAATCATAATTAAATGAGGATAGTTATGACGTTTATTCAAATATACCGTAGATTGTACATTGTCATTGGCCTACAACTAGTTCAACTTTGTCGCGTTTATTTATTGTCCTGAGACCGAGTTTACAGTGCCACCGTCTCAACTGGGCTCAGTAGAGATGTTGTGCGTGAATGTGGAATCCTGCTTAATCTCAAGATCGCATATGGGTGAACTTGGAATTGAATATTCTTTAAGGCAAAAAGGTGAAATTCTTGTGCGGTGAAAAGAATCTTTGTAATTATTGGCCTCGCGATCATACTCCTTTGGCCGTAACTTGTGTTGCTGAACCGCAGGAATATGTGAATGGCTAAATCGATTATTGTTTGGTGAAACTGATCGCCCGTAGTTGAAAAGGTTGGTTAAAATTGACATTTCAAAATTCAAATGTAACTTGATTTAGTGCAGTGCAAAGTTTTATGAACATGAATTTAATTGTTAGAGTGAACTTGTCAAGTTGCCTCGCGTATTCCGAGTTCACACAACATTTTCTTGAGATTAAGTTCACGTACAACAGAGACATATACAGCAGTTTACTGTAGAAAATTTTAGTGTCTCCGGTGGGATTTGAACCCAGGTTTCAGGTGCGACAACCAAGCGTCTAAACCATTCGGCCAAGAGGCAATTGCCACTTGGTAAGTGGCTTAGAGAGGCTTTAGCTTTATCTGACTGTACATGTTGTCACAACCAGAAGTCACATTTCACAACACTACTCCCACTTCTGCTGTTCAAACAGGCACGCTCCCGGGCTTTTAGATTTCAGCAACACCCTCGCGTCCTGGAATTTGACCTCAGCTACACTCTTTTTGTGTTCTGAATCCAACACTACCAGGTTGTCCCCTCTCCATCCGCCGCTTTACATCTTGGGGTTAATCGTGTATTTTTCCTTAGTTGGGTGCCAATGTGGAAAATTTCAGTGTCTTCGGTGGGATTTGAACCCATGTTGCACGTGCGATGACCAAGCGTCTAAACCATTTGGCCAAGAGGCAATTGCCACTTGGAAATTAAGCGACTTGGAAAGGCTTTATCTGATTGTACATGTCGTCAAGTCACGATTCACAACAGTCCTTTAAAAATGGCCAGTTGCCAATTTCAGCAACTATACTAAGGACTGTTTGGAAAAAGGTTTGATTGCGGGAGTATTTGTTTGAGCTGAGAGGAGTTCAAGAGTGTCCCTCTATGTGAAAAAGTTACTCATAGCAGCATGACTTTGATGGTTTAATCAGTGTGAGGCATAATTCACCACAGAGCTTCCAGAATATGGAGGGCTCAGGGGATCGAGCCACCGTCTCTATTAATTGCGGCTAGTTGAGATGGGGGTAGTGTCTAGAGACCGAGTAGACACTACCACCATCTGAACTGAGCCAGCGAATATCCCCGAGTGGAACTGTTTTGTCCGTGGACATGGCAGGTTGCCAGGGTGGGTAAGGTCTCGCCTATTTAGGGGGCAATTGTCAATCAAAATGACAGGTGGCTTAGAGTCCTAAACAATAAGGCATTCAGGCAGTCAGTTGGGCATGGTTGAGTCGCCACAGGATGAACTGCTTTAAATTTGTTTGGCAACTGAAAAGAACGAGGGAAATTTGTCGTCATGTAATGAATTGCTGGCATCACAAAAATAATGGTTATCAGGCAGTCCATGTTTTGGTATAAATTTCATGTCGAGGCAATTTCGAATTGGATGGACAGAAAATGTGAGCGTCACTTATTTTTCCATTTTTTTCTCACAGCTAGTTAGCAGGCTGGTTAGTTAGGGGGGGAACTGTGCATTCAAAATTCAGGCTAACGTAATACCTAGGTGACCAGGAAGCAGGCACCCAAGTCACGTTTTCACCCTGGTATGTGGCAGGGAAGCACCTCAAGAAATATTCCGATGACATGAGTTAAATTCACAAACTTGTGTCAGACAAAACATGATTCACTCTGTTAGTGGTTGGTGTGCTTCACATTTCTGCATACGTGATTCACACTGTTAGTGGTTGGTGTGCTTCACATGTCTGCATACATGATTCACACTGTTAGTGGTTGGTGTGCTTCACATTTCTGCATACATGATTCACACTGTTAGTGGTTGGTGTGCTTCACATTTCTGCATACATGATACTGTTAGTGGTTGGTGTGCTTCACATTTCTGCATACGTGATTCACACTGTTAGTGGTTGGTATGCTTCCCGTTACTGCATACAAATCTAGTAACTTGTGACTTATGTCCAAATGTCGGATGCACGTCCATCCATGTTTAAGCCCTTACCGGAAATTTCTGAAAATAGACTCAAGGGCAGATATTCGGGAAACCTTTCACAAACATCAAGTAAAATCAAATACACGCTCAAGTGTATTTTCAGACACTGTGTCATTAAAACTGTCCTTCATGCTGTATTATTACGGTTAGTTACCAATGAAGTCATCCAATATCTCGTTAAATGATAATCATTTGAGTGAAATTGCAATCACAAAAGCAACAAAATTTTAGATCAAAACATATTACGTACAAATTTTTGAGCAATCCATCAGATTTTCAACCATGCAAACAGTTACCGAAAATACGCTCTTGTGCGTACTTTTAGAAAGTTTTCCGAAAATATGCCATTGGCCTAATTTTGGGTGCCTGGGTTTATTTTCGGAAATTGCCGGTACACAGTTTTGCGGGAGGATCTCAATTGGAAGGCATAAGCTTATACAGAATAATCTCGCCAATTTAGTACACAATGTGGCCAACAGCTAAAGTTTTATTTCCTCATTTTTATATCGCGCAAAATTAAGGCTTTACAATTTTCAACTTATGTATGATGGCTGCCATCAAATAACAGTTTGAAAACCTCTGGACGCTTATAGCAACGTAAGAAGACCTTGAAAAATGAGAATTTGGTGATTTTTACAATTACTTTTGTCCAATATTGGTTAGATTTTACCCAATATGGACGGGTACAGTTATATTCTATGCGTTCTTCAACTTACAGGCTTGTACTTGGTGTGGGCCTATGTACCTGATGACTGGCTTCATGCTGTTGGACTGACTTATATGCCTCAAAAGTGAGTGTATTGCAAAGCAAAAGTTAAACTACAACGGCTTAGTTTTTCTCGCTTAGAAACTGGCCTAAGATAGCATTTTGTAATATTCTGTGAAAGTACTGGTTGTCACTAAAAGTTGTGCATAATTTGAAAGCTGTTGTACAATGAAGGTAGAATGGTTCAATGAGTTATGTAGTATTTTTAGTAATTTTTATGCTATGTACAGGCTGCCCTCAAAATTGATATATAAAGCTAGTTTGTAATTGTTTTGGAAAGTTCAAAAAGTTCAGTGCAAACTGACTTGCAAGTCTTCGGAATTTGAAAAAATTAATAAACGTGAATTTATATTTTTGAGTCACCTTCTATAGATATCCTTGAGCAGGCTACTTTACAAAGAACACCAAGATTTCTATTGGCCCTGAAGGTACATCTTTTAAAGTATAAAATAGCGCAATTCAAAAACATGTTTGTTGGACAGTAGGACATCAAGGATAGTGTGGAAAGAATATTTCTTTTTTTAATTAGTCTTTTATCACTGATTGCATTACTTAGGAGTTTTGTAGCTCCTCTCAGTCGGTTCTGCATAGATTTGCGTTTACATTTTGATATAATCCACTTATCTCAGCCTGTTGGTTCACCCTAGGTACTGGGCGTTGGCTGTGCCCGTGTATGTTTGCGTGGCTGTAGTCGTGTTCTTCACTCTCTATGTGAGCTACAACTTCACCATCACACTGCCTTTAGACAGCATAAACACAGTGACGGGTAAGACAATTCTTTGGAAATAAAGGAAAATCCTGTGCGGTGCAACTTTTGTCAAAACAAAGGCAAAGTTTTCAAACTACAATAAATTAAGTACTAGGAAAAAATTGATCCGTAGTCCATTTTGTGTAAGACTGGGGACTTAAATTCGTGTAGTATTAAAATCTTCAGAGCATGAACCAAAGCAATTGATGTTTTTAAGGTTTGCGCATGTCTCTTTAGCTTTTTCACTTCCAAGATTTTTTTAGAAGTGAATTTTGAGAATAATTTGCATCTTTATTCATATTAAGTACTAGAAATTGACAACAAGGCTGAGTAAAATTGTTTCTTGTCAAGTGCAGCTCTTTTCGATGGTTGAATCAAACTGCAACAAAGTCGTTAAGGTTAGTTGTCGGATTTTGAGCTTCAGTCCCTTGTAGGGGTCCCACATTTTGAGAACCAGTTTTTCTGCTCTGAATAACAGGCATCAAACTGGTTTTGTCCAAGTAAAAATGAATCCAATTCATCTAAAGGGTAGAGTGCACAGACTAGAACAACCACGCTACAGAAGTTTGTCCAGGTTAAGCAAAAATACAACTTAATGCATGTCCAATTTTAGACAGTGCCACCATCTTAACTGGCCGCAGTAGAGACAGAAGCTTTTTGGCGAATTATGCCTCACACTGGTTAAAACATCAAAGCCACGTTGCTATAAGTACCTTTTGCGCAAAGAGGGACATCTTAGGATGCCGTTGATGTCTTTAATTCCTTCCAACTCGAACAAATACTCCCAAGCAGTCCTTTGTTCAGTTGTCCAAATCAGCAACCGGTCATTTTTAACACTGCACGCGCTTCTGGTGATCGCGGTAAAAATAGGAGCTTCACCGTCTCTACTGGCGCCAGTGGAGACGGTGACACTGTCTTGTCTGATTTAATCTAACTTTACTGTGCATTACATGCTGGAGTGTTTTTAATGTTATAATCACAAAAATAGCCAATGTTTCTTGTATTATTTAGATGAAGCCTCACGTCCAGTAGTTGACCCGAGTACCCTACATCCAGAGGCCATTCCACCTGTTGGTGACCACGATATATCACAGGTGTGCCATGTGTTATATGGTCACACCTGACGTGCTGGCGCTATTGCTGGAACTGGCAGCCTTTGGTCACACGTGGCTGGTGATACTGACTGTGCGGTAGCCCATGTGAGACCACACTGTCAGTCGTTCATAGATGTCAAGCTGGGACCACAGAATAGCGGGTATTGGGTCAGAATGCCATCCTATCCAGACGAACTTAGGAACCGCGTGCACTCTCATGAATGAAGAAGTCATGGTGCTTGCTGTGTTCGTCGGCAGTGCTGTATGCACTACTAGAGCGAAGGTCTTGTCCCCTGTGGACCATGCAGTCTTCTACACAACAGAAAATTTAAATTCGACTCGAATTACAAAATTTTTGTATGTGTCCCAAAAGTCCATTTCCATTCTGTGAAGAGTTTGTATGTTAAGCATTGGAATAAATGTATTGAACTGTTACCAAAAGTCTAAAATGTACCAATTTGCTTATATCTCTTTCACAACCACCTCGGCCGTTGCCATATGCAACCATGAAATCGATGTTTCCAATCCTGTATTGGCAACACTTGGAGTAGATCTGTGGCAGGACTTGTGCAAAAATAATTTAGTGGATTTTACTGAAATAACTAGGCTGTTTGTTATTTCTAGTTGTTTTGCTAAATAGTTTTTCGAACTGTTGTCTCGGCGGACACAAATCTTTATGTTCAGCAGACTATTCCGACATCAACCAATTCAAAATGGCAACCAACAAGCCCTGATGAAGTGAAGGCTTTATCTGTGTTGCAATCCTGGTGGCAATGAAGCTGTTGTCTAGACTGAGATGTTATTGGAGTAAAGACCTTTGTTAACCAATACTTACATTTACACGACTCATCTTAGCAGCCAGCTAGAGGTGACCCTAGAATACATCTTCCGCCAGTACATGCTGTCTAAACCCACGAAGTGGAAGATCAAAGTTATGTGAGGGTGGTTATGGGGGTGGCTTTGACATTTGTACTGGTCAAAAAGCCAGGGGCCACAACATAGACTGGGGTGTAATGCGTGGAGTTTGACCCAGCTGCATCACCAACTAGGTTGCCACATCTATTTTTATTGAATTTTTTCTTCATTGCTTCTCAGCAAACACTTCTTACTGGTCGATACCTGATGTGCGACAATTAATCAAAACCGGAAAGGTTTACCAGATGCAATTCAAAAAACAACAAAACTGAAAAGTCAGGGCGATGCAGTTCAGCTACAGAAAGTAAGAGTACTGGAGACCTCATTCAAGGACAGGAGACAGATTATGTTGCTAAAAAGGAGAAGCCTCAAGTGACTTGTATGCAATGCACATATGGGCAGTGTCGACACTTCGACGTACTGATGACTCACTAAATGATGGGATTATGTATTGTATTGCATCATCAACATAGCCACTGTGAATTCGTGCCAGTGGATATTGTACTCCAAGTCTGTCAAAGATCATAGCCCATCCAACGCGACAATCTTGGTTTCCGAGCTGCCATGGCCGATCAATTGCCAGCAGGTTTCCTGTCACGAGCCTTTCCTGTTGGTCACAAAAACGAGATCATTACCATCAACCGCTGGAATTTGAACCAGGGCTTTGAATTTTTCTCTTTTAAGAAGATTTCCTCATTTTTCGTTTCGATTCCCTCTTATTTGATTTCCAGTTTCCTATTTCTTCATCTCTTTTTTTATCATGATTTTGACTTAATTAATGCAAAAACATTTATTTCGGTTAAATTTTACAGCATAAGAAATATTTCTATCACATAAGCCTATTTGTTTGTGGAACATACATCACCCCTTTTTGCCATTGGTCATTTCAAGCCCTTTTGAACTTCTATGAACCTGTAAAGATCGACGGTGCAAAGATATCTGCAGGCAATTTTCTAGACAAAAGCGAAAAACACCAACAGGACGCCCTATAGAAACCAGCTACATGTGTAGTTTTTGCAAAAATATCAGTGTGCCCTCTTGCTTTGGAAGCGTTTTGTGACAGAAACATTGTGTAATAAGAAAAGTGACTAAAAGTACAATTCTTGTCCTACAATTTGAAATGAGGTGGATTCCAAATGCTACATACCTGTATTTGCTTGTTTGCTGTGGCTCAATAACTTCAGACAGTGGTAAAATGGTAACCTGTGATTGTTGTTTAACCATCTGCAGAGTATGCTTTTAGTTTACCTGTGAGCTTTGGGCTTGTGTGCGTTGTGTTCATCTTTGCATTTCGACCTTGTTGATTTGGTTGTTATGTAATATGTTGTTTCTGAATCAGTAATGTAGTGCCGGATCTGACCGGGGCCCAAGAGCGCTGTAACTTAAGAGTTTTATGATCCAAGCAATAAAAGTAGCAGTATTGTGCATGGAAATGATTTAATTTGATTGACAAACACGTTATTTGCTACCTTTTCCCGTATTTAAGTGTATTATTGATGGTGAGATTGGCTGACAAAGTCAACAGTTACCTGCTTACCATCATATGCCAGATATATGTTCCAAAAATCAGATTAATATCTTGCCAAATGGTAAAAGTTATGGTCATTTCTGTACATGCGAGTGGTTTTCACACAAACACAATAGGGTTAAGAAATAATTAATCTCGTTGAAACTCGACACTAAAGTAAGCGTTCATAAGACAAAATTCTAATTCGAGGCATTGACGAGTCGAAACGGTTTGTGTAAAACACTGGGAGGTAGTGGAAAATGTCTTGAACTGAGGTTGACAGTATCTTCTTGCAGTGGGAATGTATAACACTCAAAATTCACTTGATGTCGCATGTGGAGCTTGTGAACTTCCCACAGAAATGTCTAGGGTCTTTTATCACTGCATGACTCGGATCGACGTTCCCATGCTTAAGTGCTTTCCGCTCTCAATTTAATATCCAGATGCCAATGAGAGTGTCTTTTCAGGGATTTAGTCATGAGTTGCAGGTTCGATCGCGGGACCCCCCCCCCCTCCCCCCGCTGAAAAGGTCCAACCCCAGCCGATCCGTTAAAGATAGATGGACAACACCACAGGGTAACAAGGAAGCTTTGAAGTATATGTCTGTAGCTAGCTATGGAATATAGTAGCGAGAGTTCTCCCAATGTAGTGTGGTGTGAATGCTTTAAAGTTGACCTTGAAACAAAACATCACTCAGTGCTATTTTGGCATACTATTTGCATAGTACGGTAATGTGCAGGCATTCAAATTTCGATTTGAAAGTGATCGTCAAACATTTTGTTCATCCAATGTCCACTTTTATTGTGGATTGGCGGATTGACATGCCTGCGTGTACACGTGTGGAGTGTGCGTTTCCATTCAGTACACGCTGACGGTTATAAGTTCATTAGAGGCAGTCTTTGTCGTTCCACAAACCCGGCAGACTACCGTGTTTTGTTGCACTGAGAAAACTCCGACGAGCTTGTTCACATTATTAGGGAAAGTAGGCCAAGACCTGATAAAAATTTAGGTCTTATAGCTGAGAAAATCTTGTCAATCAGTCAGTATCAGTGGTGCACAGCCCCGCAGACTTCATACGAGCACTGAACAAACTTGATGAAAAAGATTTCCAAGGTTACGTGTGCCGAAGGTTCACTACCCCGATCCGTAACGAAATTACCTTCTTCCAAACTTAACTGCAGACTTATTCACTTCCCTCTGAAAAGGAATTTCCACAAAAAATCACCCAATTCGTGGTTTTTGAAAGAAGTACGAAAAAAGGTGGGTGAGGTTGAGGCGCAGTGTCCCTAAACTTTCGAGTCACGCTGTGAAATGACGCGATCTTGACATGGATTTGATGAATGTATCGTGGTTGAGAATTCATCAATATTCCTACTTCACATTCTTTTATAGTGCAAGTACGTACTCATCATATGCGGGTAATTTTGCATGCGCATGAAATCAAAACAAAGTGTTTTAATACCTGGGCGTTGTTTTCGGCGTACACCACTCAGTGCATCTATACCCGAAGTATCGTTTATTTTTGTATGTAAAAGCTTAAAAATTACACCTGAGACCGAAGGCATTTTCGGAGTACTGAACCTTCGGTGTAGTGAGCCTTCAGAGTAGTGAAACTTCGAAGTAGTAAACCTTTGGAATAGTGAACCTCCGCCGGAACAGTGAACCTTCGAAAGAGTGGGCTGATCCCATTTACAGCGATGTAAGTAGCTTAAGTAACACGCAAAACTACCAGCCAAATAAAAAAAATCGTGTCATTCATTTAAGCACGCCTGATTTGTTTGACAGGAGGTACCGCGAAAACGTTTTCTTTCTGGACCACATTACATGCGAGTCCTGATCTTTGCGAGCAACCGTCACGGCATCCTCATTTCTGGTATGACTCCCCGTCTCATCTCAGGAACACAGAGCTGATGGTCATCGCCCTTCCCTTCAAATAAAGTTGCATCAAGGGCTTTATATTACCGAAAACTCTACGATGTCTACGTTTGCAAAATATCCAAGGTCTGCCGTTCTAGAAATTCGAAAAAGCGCGCAATGTTGGCTATGGGCCTGCATTTATTCCGGGTAATACTGGTGCTTGGCATTTGAACCAAGTTAGCGGGCCCTAGATGGCGTCCACAACCACCATTGCTTCCGCTTGTCTGGTGAGTACCCGGTATGGGATATGTTTTGAAGTGTCGGTCCCATTCTGGTGCGGTGGTCCCATTTGATCCGGTAGTTCCTGTTTGTGATGAGTCGGTCCGATTTGGAGGACCGGAGGTTATGTTGTTTCTTACCCGTGGGTAAAAGATGACAAAGTGTCCAGACAAGTGTGATTGGTTACTGGCACTTGGTCCACGTCCGTCCCCTGATAACCTCTGATATATTATAGTTGATTCTTGGAGTGAATGATGCCTGCATTAAGAAATAGGGATAGTGTAAACATTTTAAAATTTCCACGGAGCTGATCGATTAGACCTAAGACCTCGGGCATTTCAGGCCTTTCACTCCCGCTTTAGGTAAAGACCTGGACAACGCGCAAATAATGTCGACTCTGTTTCTAGACCTGGCGACATCTCGTTTCAGGAGCAACGACTTGTTCCAGGACAATTCGTAGTGTGGACGGCACTAAATGTGCATGTACCTATTACTGATATTAGGAGAATGGGGATCCAATGCGTACTAAGGTTTTTCGGGGCCTCAAGCTATAAAAAATCTGATTGCTCTAGTTACCGAAAATTCCCAACTTTCGCCACAACTTTACGCAGATTTGCCGGGACGTAGGCGTGGGAAATTTTTATCTCCCCGTTGCATCACAGCTACGGTCATCACTGACAGTATTAGCGCCATCGACACCGAGACCATATATTTCCCCGCCTTCCGTCATGGACTTCCACCAATAGGCCACCATCACCTGGGCCCATGAAGCCAACAGATGTGACACGGACGGACATCAAGAAAATACAATAGTCCAAGAAAGAATACTGACAGGTGATTTTGAACCTCGCCTAATAGATGCATAGATGAAATTGTAAGTTGTGTCAAAAAGTCTCGCGAAGATCTTGCACGGTGCGAGGTTCAGTGCACGGAGTAGGCGCCTTTGTTGTGGGAGAAACTTTGAAACTAAACGAAAATCATTTGTTATGAAAAGAAATTACAAATCTTCACGAACAAACCGTAAAAATACCTGTGGAGCAGGTTGAATTCTGTTTCAGTGGCAGAGAATCATTTTCAATATTGCAATTTAATCTGTTTAACGCGTTCCAGGCCTCTTTAACTGATGAATAATTTTGAAACAACTTCATTCCCGTGTGGGTACTTACCTGAGTGGCTATTATGCCATGTGTCGTTTGGAACACCGGCCGAGACTGAGAGAATTAGATTTTCCAGCCGAGACAATTAAAATGTTGAAGGGGCCATTTTTGATACCGCACCCTTTTCTACGTCATTGCTTACGGACGTCACGAGATAGTAATGTGTTTTACTGAAAATCTCGTCTGTCATTCTATCAAAAATGTCCACTGAATAGTCGGACGTCATGGACTTGCGTAACTATAGGCCACAAATTCGTGTTAACACTCGTTGGCAGCCGCAAAACAAATCCACTACCAAACTGCGGTTCCATGAATAACTTGGTTAAAAAATAAGAGCAGACATGAAGATTGTCTCTTTACAAGCCTAATTACACCCTGTCAGTAAAAGAGTCTTTGATCTCAGCTAGTATGTAATGGACTATTTCTGTGGTGAAAATTACCCGGCATTCTGGAAACGGTCACGTAACGACTCTGCGACCCATGACCACTAGGTCTATTCATAAAAGACTTTCTGGTGAAAGTTCGCGATGAGAGAAGCGTCAGTCTGGCCGGAGGAAGTTGTAGTGTACGGACTATGCTACGGAAACTCTGGGTAAAGATGAAGGATTACGATGAGGTTTGTTGAGGCGCGGCCATTGCACCCGGCCGGGCCATAGACCTGCAGGTCTTCGAATATGTAAAGTGTGGGATTAAAAGCTATGCAGTTGTTGACGTCATCTTTATGAATCAGCAACCAATATTGGTTACTAGCTCCAGAGAACAGCATCTTTGTGGCATAATAGGAAAAAGTGAATTTTTACCACCAGGAAGTCGAACCAGGAACCTCTCTCGTGTGATGCGGTGGCAACCCCCGGCACTATGGTGACAGTACGGAAAGTATATGCTGCGTATTGTTTTTGTCATATTTAAAGTAAAACACGCACATTTGTGACCAGAGAATAAAAAGCACCTGGAACTGTCAAAGTTGCTACAAATCAAAATCACGCATTTTAAAGAAATCAAATTAGGTGATAAATTAGCTGTAACAAAAGAAAATTACAGTGGGGACATGATAAATTATAGTGAGGACATGATTTCGTTGCAAATTTCACTAGTACCTTGATACCTGTTCTCGCCACGATATGGTATAGGTTTGATGTGGTGGTGATGTATCGCTATTATAGTCTCAGGTTTTGATAAATGTCCAATAACGGCTTTACACTGAGGGAATCGTTTCAAGGTATTTTGATCAATTTCATACAACGACTAATATTTATTGTATTGTTTTCGGGGTTTTGCAGTCAGCACAGAAGATCAGTCGTATTGGTGTCGTCTGTTATCTAGTTTAAAATCTCTGCATTCAATAGTTAGATAGCCTCGTATTCGTGTTTACTTTCAAGTTTCACAAAAGGAGTATCGTTCCGATCTCTGAGGCGATGCTCAGCTGAATAGACGCGTGAGCATCACTATTGCATAACTGGTGCAGTTTGCGCGACACTTCGGTACTAAAGATCTCACAAGCGACACTGACGTTCGGGTTGTACAATGTTTCACAACGAGTTCACAGGTATTGTTGATATTTTTGCTTTGTGATAATACTCCTATTATCATTGAAATGCCAGCCATACGGAACTTGTACCGCGTGTGAGATAAGTAATTGTAAGATGAATTGATGCACACGGCAACTTGCGCTAGTGGCCTCGATCTTGGGTAACTTGTGCCAACTGAAATTAATGATCGCCGGTGCGCTACCGGAGATTTGAGTAAAAATATATTGAAAACTACCAAACCTAACGAAATCAAACTATGACCTCTGTCTTCGTATTCTTTGAAATTTTCATTGGTGATTTGAGTCCGAAGCCGCGATAATTAGGTCAAGGTGTAATCGCGAACGTCACACGGGAAACCAGGGGCGGTAAATCTCCCTGTTTAGACAGAAGTGGGAACGTTAACCCGCGTAGTATTAAAAACAAAACAAAACAAAACAGAGGGTTCCAGTCATGAAACCAGCGTGGTTTATTGGCCACATGCTAAAACACGACTGTTGACCAATCTAATTCGCATAAGTATGACTGAACACTGAAACTTGGGAAGATATTTGTAGTAGCTGATTTTTTGTCAGTTTTCTTTTTCTTCTTTACATTTCACATTGGAAATTGAGTATTCCTAAGTGGTTCTCACTCATACCCTTGTACATGTATTCATTCACTCACAAGTAGAATCCGAGCAGAGAAGTAGGAGACACTTTTGTGCAATCATAGACTGGTGCAACACTCGATTGTCTGCCAGTTAAGCCAGGATTAGAACCCGGCTTTCCCAAACGGGAGTCCGGAGCTCAAACCAATGAGACACATTAATTATAGTGATTGTTTCGTGCCATATTGTGTATTTAATCTTTTCAGCCATAAAGTTTGAGCCTCCTTCTGGTGGAAAATTACCTCACCCCCGCATTTCCCTGCTGCCCGTCTTATATTACATTACTTGGAATATTATGTATTCACCGCTATTTTAACGAACGCGCAACAAATTTCAGAAGTTCATAAAAAGAAATTTAAAATATTGCCTTAGTGAACATTAAAAGAAAGGTTTGTCACCACCCGGGCTCGAACCGGGGACCTCTCGCGTGTGAGGCGAGCGTGATAGCCACTACACTATGATGACCTGTACTGTGAGGGAAATGGCTTATGTCTATCTGATGGCCTTCTGTGATTGACTATCTTTAATGTTGCTTCAAATATTTGTGTTGGATACATGCATTCACTAGCAACACCAGCATGAATGCCGGGGGGGGGGGGAGGGGGGGACTTCACTACGGGAACGTCTCAATAATTAATCAAAAACCCGACCGTGGGTAGAAGGGCACTCGGTTACTGAAATGCAACTCTATAGAATCAGGCAAAGAAAATTTTCAATGGTGACATACCATGTACTAGTGTTTTACCAATATTCTGTATAGCGTGTTATTATGTAGTTACCGGGATTTTCTGTAGATAAGCCCACCCGATGAAACACCCATGGGCGTTTCTTTGGAAAATTTTGCCGAGTAAACGCCTATGGGCGTTTATTTGGTGTTACAACTTTTGGTGTCAAGTGTCCAGATAGTGGGGCGTTTACTTGGAAATTTTCATCTTAAAAGTCCATTCAGCGTCAACTTATAGTCAAAAATCCGGTTTTGAGGAGCATTTATCATGATTATCAACCTCAAACTGCGTTTATATGAGGGCGGTCAGGCTGAGCTCGTGTGGATGAGCGCCATGAGACAGTATGTCCTCCCTAATGTAAGCACGGATCAATCAACGTGGGTTGGCCTACTGATAAGCAAGGGGCATTTGGTCAAGTTAGTTCGAGATGAAACCCGTTGGTTTCAAAAAACGATCAGTTTTATTCGATGTCTAAATAATTCTCTACACAAGTATTTTTATCGATAACTAGCACCTCTGCTACTGTTTTCTTTTGTGGTATCCACCCACATCGATTTGAAATAAACGATTTACTCACTTAGTCACTTACTTACTTACTTACTTACTTACTTGCTTGCTTACTTACTTACTTACTTACTTACTTACTTAGTTAGTTAGTTACTTACTTACTTACTTACTTACTTACTTACTTGCTTGCTTACTTACTTACTTAGTTAGTTACTTACTTACTTACTTACTTGCTTGCTTACTTACTAACTTACTTNCTCTACACAAGTATTTTTATCGATAACTAGCACCTCTGCTAACTGTTTTCTTTTGTGGTATCCACCCACACCGATTTGAAATAAAGGCTTTACTCGCTTAGTCACTTACTTACTTGCTTGCTTGCTTGCTTACTTACTTACTTACTTGCTTACTTGCTTACTTACTTACTTACTTAGTTACTTACTTACTTACTTACTTAGTTACTTACTTACTTACTTAGTTAGTTACTTACTTACTTAGTTACTTACTTACTTACTTAGTTACTTACTTACTTACTTACTTAGTTACTTACTTACTTAGTTACTTACTTACTTACTTAGTTACTTACTTACTTACTTAGTTACTTACTTACTTACTTACTTACTTACTTACTTACTTACTTACTTACTTACTCTTCTGTTAAGTATTTAGAAGAAGCTCGCCCTAACCTTGTAACTATTAAAGAGAATGGAAAGTACCACTGAGTATTGACAACGACTACCATGACAATAAAATTTAAAATAACTGTATGAAATGGATTAAAAAATATATATTTTAACAAAGCGTATTAAAAAAGGCTAAATTTGTGTGTAATATTTGTATAGACACAACTATTTTCAGATACGGCTCCTGTAAATATAAAATTTACATGAATGTGCTTGTTTAACCAGTCACCAAACAGGAACCAAAATCGAGTTTTTGACGAGATATGGAATACGTGTAAAATGTTCGTCAAAATTGTCATGAAAACGAACTGCGATTTCAACAAACATTCCCCATGATAAGAGCTATTGACAACACCGATGGAGATAGGGCGCAATCACAGTGCAATGACATCGCGTTTACCCACTACCTTTTGTGACGGACTCTCGGGCAAGTATAATTTACCGCCTATAACCCACGGCCAAATTCTATACGCAAAGGGATCATATTGTGTCGAAATGAAAGGTTCTCCCAAGGGAGTGTAGCACTGTCGTAATTAAAGGTTTGGCTGAGACTTTATGATTGTGTAGTCTACACTTATCCCAGAGGTAGCCTTGTAGCGGTCATTAGCTAGCGTGACAAGTATGGAGAATGATAGCTTGTACAAGAGCGTCAGTCTCGAAGACAGGGGGTTATAAAATGGAAATGAATGATGTTGAGACGATGTCTTGTGTAGAGTATCAGACATGAGTGTTATTAAACCGGTCCAGTTATATCTTTGGGAATTTTAAAGTTATTACTCAGCAATTAATGAGTGGTCCAGGGCGACTGTGGAAATTAAAAAAAAACGTTGACGCCCGCAGAGAAGTAAGTTACCCTAAAGAAGTGAAAAACTTGGGGTCACTGAATGGAAAAAGTCTAGGGTAGGTGAACTCCATTTCAAATGAAATAACTCCATGTTAGGGAAATATCTTGCCAAAAATCCAACAATTAATTCTAATTTCAAGGAAATTCTACAATAGATTCCATCTGCGAGCACTGCTGCGATGGTTATCGTTTGTGCGCGTATTTAAACCCATGACCTGCAGCTACGTCTTTATATTAGGCGCATGCGCCTGAACGCGAGCCTATGCTATGAATGAAGGCAAAAGATTTTTAGTAATTTAAATATCCTCATTTTTGATCCATGGACGAATATTGCTCGCATAATACGCCTAAGCGTTCTGCACGCGACATTAGTTTACAACTTCATTCCACTAGCGTAGGTCCTAGCGTTACTGAACGCATGCCTGCATAACATTTCCTTCCAAACATTATATTATACGCTATTCAGTTCTGGTTCTATTAGTAATCGCACTGCGTGGCGCATCGCGTCCCTCTTTCATGCCGCTTCCGCGCATGCCCACCTCGCCCTCTCACCGACCTTTTCAGACCCATTTAAAATCTGTTTCGCAACAGATAGTCATTGAACTGAGATGATGCTTGCTATTCCTATCAGTTGCATCAAACTTTACAAGTGGACGTAACACAACGTGATGTTAACAGAGTAATGTATAGTCTGAGCGCTGTCAAACCAAGCTGCGTAAACTGTTGAGCAAGGTTACGCTCTTTTGTCGCGGACAATGCGTGTTTTGGACGCTAGAGCAAGGTAAGCGCCTGTACAAAGGACGCCCACCTGCGCTTATAAGCGAAACTTGCGGAGCGCATTTGCCTGTATGCGAAACACTTATGTAAATTGTTCTTCTTTGGAAAGTCGCGTCATTTCGGATACAGGCGCATGGGCCTAAATACGCGTAGAAAATCACTTGCAAATTTTATATCGAGGTCCCTCTAGGACACTGAAATAGTATTTTGCTGCTCATGTGTCTGCATTTCATTTCACTTTTTGAAATTTAGGGACGGGTGAGTGAAGGTTGTATTTCTCCTACTCATGTGGCGATTCCCTACGTCCAGGGTCTTTCTGACCACCTCAACAGGACATTTAAACAGTTTGATATTTTTATCATCCACAAACCGTTTAATTCTCTCCGCGGCCAACTGGTTAATGTCAAGGACAAGACCCCTAAGGGTAATAATTCATGTGTTGTCTATGGTGTTCAGTGTAAGGATCCCCAGTGCTCAGACAGTTACATATGTGAAATGAAACAGTCGTGGTCTTAGTTACGGGGACACTTATGATTCGGCTATTTTAGCCACCTGTACGCCACTAGACATGATTCCAATACTGATAATGTCACTATCCTAGACTGTGAGGAAGACTGGTTCAAAAGAGGTGTAGAGGAAGCTCTCCATGAGCGCGTTGAGAGTCCCTCTTTAAATAAAAGAGGCAGTTCAACTTTTGATTTCTCACACGTATGGGATGGTGTTCTGACGTCAATGCCGCGCCGTCTGGTCAAAACGCCACCAATTGGCTAGAATAACGATAACGTCACTAGCCGTGAGATGCGGACGCAACGTCACTAATTTTTTGTAAGTTTTTATTCCACTATTAGACTCAAAGTTTGTCTGTTTCTGAAAACCAACAACTAAGGTAGTTAGATGGACATTTCAAGCCCTGAATGCCCCAAGTTAGTAAAAATATGTGGTATGCAGTGGCGGATTTATGGGAGGGGGGGCAAGGTGGCCATGGCCTCCCCTAAAATTCTCCCAGATACCATTTGGCAGTTCGGGGTGCGAAAATTGCTGATTAGCATATGCGCGCACCCAGGGGTCTTGGGGGCCGAATGCACAATGCATATGCTTTGAACAAACCCCGTTTACCGTTTTTTTTTTAGTAATAAGGTCCACAGACCCAAAAGTTCGAAACCCCTGCATCCTTACATTTTGGCTGAGTGCGCGCATGTGGCGATATTTTGGTTATTCTTGTGCCCTGCCCTGCCC